>OZ035827.1:28980079-29467499 GCA_964034765.1 Knipowitschia caucasica
CATTCCTTCTCCAACTCGCTACGGGGGCGTGAACGAGACTGGGCCGTTTATATATCTCAGGGCAGCAGGGCAACTGACGTAAGCAGCCACTGCAGACGAAAGCGGCCACTGCTGCGCCAATGTTGGCGCCAAATTCAAAATTCAAATGTAGTAATACAGGTCGCCTGCAGATGGCGCGTCACAGACGGTTTTAGGCAGAAAGTTGTTCTTTCAACTAATTTGCACCAAAGTGACAAAATTATGACCAGGATATGTAGACAACACTATTGGACACTCATTTATACCGTTTATCATTAAAAAAAAGATTTGAGGGTGAGTTGTTCTTTAACAGCTGTTCGTAGCTGCAAGACCAAAATTACATCATTTTGTTCTCTCTTACAGACCTTGAGTGTCTTTTATAGTGAAACATTTATTTTCTTGAACTTGAAAATTTACTGTGATCACACTTTGATTATAGAGTCATTCTTAAAATGCCTTTTATTTTACTATGATATTTATTTTCTTTGTGACCCAGATTATTTTATTGGACATATCTTCTTTTTTTTTGGCTGGTGGCTGCTGCGTGTAGAAAAAAGACTTTGAAGTGGTTTCATGTATTCAGAATTCAGCACTTTGATTGGACCAGGTAACGTCAGTTAGTCAGTGTTCTGTTACTAAATACATATAGAATAAATAAGTATTCTCCCCTACACGTCGGAAGCTTTGGCCTCTTTATTTACCAGTCTTAATTGCTCAGTATAAATGAGTTTTGCTTGTCACTTGGGGCACTTAATTTGCTGTCATAATGTGCATTTTTGTTGTGTGCACAGTGAGTAATTACCTAATCTTATCACCGTTATAACTTTTTAAAACAGTCCTTCATCCTGATTGTGGCTATAAATCCCTCCTTATAGCAGCCACACTCGAGCTCTGTCCATTTTTCTCTCCTAAACAATTAATAGGCAGCGCTGCATTTGAAGAGCTTCTTTGTTGCGACTTCATACATCACCTTAAACCAGTGCGCCCCTCCTCGTCCCCCCCTGTCTTATTTAAAACACAGGACGGCCCCCATCTGCTCCCAATCAGGGGTGCAGCCAGCGGTCAGGGCTCTGGAGCTGAATGACAAAGCTAAAACAGTTACTGGCCACTTCAGAAGAGACACCTGTTATAATGCTAAATTTAAATGAAAGTTATTAAAAGTCGATGCATTTTGGACCCTGGGTATTCAAGAAGATTAAAAGTGGAACATTTTAAATGTAAACATATGTAATGCATAATAACTCACTTTCCATGAACTAATGGGATCTGGGAAGTTAGCTGTGAGATATGACACGTGACTTATCTAATGCACTTTAGTTAAATAAGCACATTCTACAAATCTGTTTGCAAAGGGCAGCCTGGTGATCCAAGATGGCGACCCATACCGCCATCACCGTGTGGTTTGCTGGAGCCACTGTCAGGGACAAGCAGAGACTACTGTGCTTCATGCGCTCTGCTGAGAAGGTGATCGGCTGCAGCATCGCTGCAGGACCTGTATGGCACTTGCGGGCGGGCTGGTGGTATCACTGCTGACCCCTCTCACCCTGCACATGGACTATTCCAACCTGTCCCTGCAGGCAGGAGGCTACGGTCCATTCGGACCAGAACCTCCCACCTTAAGAACAGTTTCTTTCCCTGTGCTGTAGGACTCTTGAACACATCACTGTCCCCTGCCCTCTATGACCGTAACTTTATGCTACTGTCACTTTAACTGCACTGCTAAATGTCTAGTGTGTGCACTTAGTGCACTTGTATATAGTAGATTTTTTATTTATGCATACCGTACACTATTTTTACATCCTAACTTTTTCAATTTCCTAGTGTGTGACTTCTTACTCACAATGGTAATAAATGGCAATTCAAATAATTCTGATTCTGATACAAGTAAATGGCCTGTGCTCATTGGCTAAAGTTCATACCATGGACGTCCCAAACATCAGCTCTCGGTCTCCTGGTCTTTCGCAGTTGGTGTGCGGTTTTTGCTCCTTCCGTGGGATCATGTGAACGTTCTGACCAATCAGCGCAGACTGTGCGTCACTGCACCACACTGATGCACAGCTTCTGGAAGTGTTTAGAATAAAACGACCACGCAAGAGCGGATGAGCTAAAATCCACAAATGTGTGGATTTATAGAAACCTAATAGATTTTTTTTTTTTTTAAGTTCAGGGTGACAATTGACACGAAATACGCGCTTTGAGAGAGATGTAGGGTCAGCCAAGGAGCAACAGTTTTTGTTGAAATTACTCAAAACATGTCCTGAGTGGTCCATGAGAATCTAGACCAGTGTTTTTCAACCTTTTTTGAGCCAAGGCACACTTTTTTCACTGAAAAAATCTTGCGGCACACCTCCAGGAGAAAATGTAAAAATGTATACAGTACTAATGTAAAAAAATATATACTGTACATACTCTGTGTGATATATAAAGTATATCGTATCTTATCTTATAATGTATACAGTATACTCTGTAGCCTATATTCACAATATACAGTTATTCTCATCAAAATGCTTAAGTCCAGGCCTTGACATTAAGCTTTATTTAATATTTCTCGATACAAATAACAAGAGTTTGGGAATAAAGTGGCACTAACTGTGTGGAAAAAAACTAAGAAAATCCACTCTCTGCCCAAATAGTCAAATAATAACTCACACAAAGAACATGCATTGTTAGTGCATGGGAAAAAATTTAGGTATCCGAGCTTTAAATTCAGGAGTTTTGGATGAGGGACACGGGAGGTCCTGAACGCGAGTCCATGGTTCTGTCCGGTCCGCATGTCTGTGGTTCTGTCCACTCGACTATGGTCTGCGCTCGGTACCCAGTTCAGAAGTGCGTTCGCGAGAGCTGTTGTACAAAAATCGTACATTTCATAGTTAAACCACTACAACGCGGCCACAGCTGCCCCGGAGCAGAGCGGAGGATGTTAATCCTGTTCAGAAACGGCATAATTCATTTTCAAAAACGTCTCTATCACTTTCACTTCTCACTCGCCACAAAGCTCTTGTCTCGCTCCCTCCCACATTTGTTGGTCGCATCCAATTTTACCTTTCTCGCCACAATGCTGACCTGTAGCCAGTGGTCGCATCCAATTTTTCAGTTTCAAAGTACTTAGCTATCTGCTGCCATCTACTGATTTGAAAAAGTATTACATGGTTACTCCACAGTTCAAAACAAGTCACCGCTCGTCAACAGCGAATGCAGTTATTTTTAGACAAAGTAGACGAATTTCTCACGGCACACCAGACAATATCATACGGCACACTAGTGTGCCGCGGCACAGTGGTTGAAAAACACTGATCTAGACTGCAGTTCTGTAGGTGGCCTACATCCATTTGGTCCTGGGGACCAAATTGACACAGAACTCCATGTACCAAAAACATCTTGATAATATTAACAAAAGACCCTAGATTTGGATGTTTGGGATGTGTAAGTCAAACCGTTTGACAGATAACCATTCTTAATTTCTTGCCAGTTAATTATGATCTTATAGATGTTCAATAAAACAAGAATTGATTGATTGTTATTTGCACTAAAGTACATACACCATCTACCAAGTTGTTTCTGATTATTATACTATTCTTTATTTGGCTGCAACATTTATACAGTTGTATAATGTTATTTTTAGTTTGTTGTGGTTTAACCATTTAGCCAAAACCAACATTATGTCAAAACCATACGCAATGGGGATTTCAAATATAATGCTACAATCCTTGATCTTATTGAGACTTTGAAAATATTTCTTTTACATTTCCATCATGCATTAACTGTGAACATTCCCAGTGTTGTAGTCAATAGTCTAACCCCGTTCACCTCCGGAGCACAGTGCTGTCGGCTCACAGTTCAGCTGCAGCGTGACAGATGAATATGAGACGTCCCGGTGGCGTGGGGTTTGCAGATGACGCAGGTTTCATGGAAACGCCTGCTCTTCTCCATGGTTACGCACTCTTTACCCCACGGGATGCTCTTCCGATTGTTCAGACACAGCACTTCAAGCCACCGCCGCTACTCAACATTAGCAATGAGCACACACACAAGCATGCACGGATGCACACACACACACACACACACACACACACACACACACACACACACACACACACACACACACACACACTGGGTCTGATCTCAATCTAAATGGACACAAATTAGCCTATTAGGTGCATTTGGGATTAGGGATTGTAGCTAATAGTCTGTTTTCAGACTTAAGCGGTGAATTAGTAGGAATTATTTCAGGATATAGATTTGATACATATACATTGGTGATTATACTTGTGTATAAATATTGTGATTAGCTCGGGCTTTAGTTCTCTTTAGCTCAAATGGTCAATGTGTCTTTGACACATTTTTCTATACTTTTTTGGCAGGCAATGAATAAATAAATGCACAGCAGGGGCCAAACTATTGATGTTTTTAGCATAAAAAGTCATAATATTATTTATGCTTCAGTCGTTTCAATCTAAATAAATCTCAAATTCACTTTATTCGACCTCTTGGAGGACAAACTTTGGCCAACTAGCGATTTGTATTTTTAACAGCTGTTTGAACTGTGTTCTCAGATTGGCTGCCTTGCTTCCCTCAGTCTACCCCAGGGCAACCGTGGCCAGAATGATTTCCACTGTGTGCAGAGTAGATAATTTATGTATCTCTCAGCCCAAAGAGTTAAACAGTGACTCATGAGGATCTTTTGTAAGTTTGGGAAAGACGTTTTCTAAAACAGACAGTATGTCTGATATGTTCATTATACTTTTACAAGAGTCAACTTAATTACTGTGTTTTATTTTATCTATTTTAACACAATTAAAGAAAGTTATTATTAATGCACTAAATATTAAAATAAAAAGTTTGGTCTTTGGACAGCTGGCAGTAAACCATCTCTTTAACTAGTACAGTATATTGTTGGACAAAGAGATCTTGCTTCTGAACGCTGTGTGAGGATGGATGATGGATTGTGGTCATTATCACATAGGTAGATAATGGATAGCCAAACATAATAAGACAATAAGACTGATGCATAATTTAGGATCTTGGAGAGCATATATTCTAAATATAAATGGTATCGGCTCATAAAGCAAATGTGTGTTTTCTCTGCACCTCATAATGAAGACAAAAGCACATGGTGGAGCTCCCCCACTGTTCCTGTTCGTTAAGCTCCTAATGCAGCTTCCTGTGTCTCCGGGCCATTGATTAATAATGCGCCTTGTTGTCTAATACACAGATACTTCTCTTTGCCCACACTTCTACTTTGCCAAATTATAACGTCAAATAGGGATAGTCTTGTATGGACGCTTTGGGCCACTACCTTTGAATCAAAGGTGTAAGAAAATACAGTGTCATCATTTAATCAGATATGCACCTGAAAATGCATGGTTCAGGCAGTGTACTTTTTATGATTTATGATGAAATGATGCCATTGACATCAATACAATAAAAGGTAATGTTTTTGTGTGTGGACAGTCATATAAAGACAGTACATTTGTGTGTAATAATTGAACCACAGTCCAAACTTTCACAGCAGATTTCACTGATTGCCAAAACAAGATAGGGTCATTTTACAGGGAACCCCAAAAATGTCTTAATTTATCTTTTCATTTGAATCAACATAACGTAATTTCCAATAACATGTCTTTTGTTTCTGTCTTCCAGATTCCACAGGACACCACCACCAGGATCTGAGCGGCCATCTTGGAGACAAGGTGGGTCCTCTTCCTCCTTCCCTTGTCCTGTTGTCATGGATACGGCCCGCTGTGTTTAGGTGGAGCGCAGTGGCACAGGCGCTTTGATTTCTTGTTGTTGCTATATTCTTGCACCATCCGCCTCCCGACCTGTGCTCACTTTTCTCACTTTTCTTTGTGCCATAGGTGTGCCGTTAGAGGGGTTTAGTGTGATAATGAATGCAAACATGTGTAATCGCATCATTGACTTGAGATTAACTCTTCAGGCTATATTAGAGCTGTGCCCAAAATTTCAACATCTCGATTATCATCCTTCAAATGGAGAGAACGAAATTCACAGTAACAGTCAAAGAGCAGCAGAGGAGTGATACTCACTGCTCAGAAAAAAAAAACTCAGCTTGGGACAGACAGCAGTGTGTCTACCTCTCTTCATCTGCAGCAGTACTTTCCACATCGGTCTAGGCCTTTCTGTGTGGGTTTCCTCTGGGCGCTCCAGTATACCCACCACCCAAACCATAGTTAAAATCCTCCAGCTCTGGTAGTCCGGACCAGGTCCAGCATCAACATCTGGACATGGGTGCAGCACCTGGGGACCCATATCTTAAAGGACACATATGCTAAATCCACATTTACCACAAAAAACACCTGGAATGGTTTTTAGTCTAACACATTTTTGGTACAAACTCATCCACCATGACCCCACAGAAGTAATAGTGTCTGGAAGATAAGTCCAAGAATCAGCACAGATTCCGTTTTGACAATCAGTGCAACAGGAGCTCAGGAAGAGAGCGGGCTGACGCCACCAACCTAGAGTTCACTTTAAATAATGTGGCAATGGTAGGCAAGGAATCTTTGACTTTGGTGCAGGATCTGCACAGTTCTTGCCGTACGTAGAAAGTGTTTCAATCCAATGAGCTATGTTAGACTGACACTGAGCTCTGTGATGTGGGATCTCTGAGAAAGAATCCATATTGGATCATTTTTTACCAGACTCCGCAACACTGGTACAGTCTACTTGTAATTAAATTGGTGATTTCCAGACGACCCCTGTGAACCTGAGCAGCTTTGGGCAGAATTGTACTGCAGCAACCGATGTCAAACCGATGTCAAACCGATATTGAACCGACAGCTCAAAGGAAAGCTGTTGGTGCGCTGTCAGCGAAACACGGGCCGTTTTCTCATTATTACTATATGGTGCGATTATGGGGAAAATCTCTGCACAGACGATGCAGTATCAGTGTTAACATATTTATCAAATACTACCACCTAATTCACATTGCAGATTGTTTTTTGTGCACAAGCACACACACACAGACACACACATGCACACACACACACACACACACATACACACACACACAGCTGTGCACTTTTCTCACATGGACATCCTTACTTAAAATTGGCCCATTCCATTATAGAAAAAAAATATTTGTGGTCTAATATGAAAGATCTCAGCTCCTGTGGACTCACCACCTTGTGTACAGTACACGTGCTATGTGTACTGGGTGCAGCTCTGACTGCCACCCCCCGACCCAGAAATGGATTAAGGGGAAGAAGATGGATGGATGGATGGATAACTTGATGTACTACTGATATAGCCTGGTCGTACCACACCATTGTACAAATTACATTTTGTACTAAAGGCAAGGCAAGGCAAGGCGAGGCAAGTTTATTTGTATAGCACAATTCATACACAAGGCAACCCAAAGTGCTGAACAAAATAAGAAAGCATTAAAATCATAAATAATCACAGACAGTACATTAAAAAGAAAGATAAACATATACAATCCCTCAGTTGTATGCACAGCTAAACAGAACTGTCTTTAACCTGGTTTTAAACATTGTCAGAGAGGAGGCCTGTCTCACATCTTCAGGAAGATTGTTCCAGATTTTAGCAGCATGAATCTGAAAAGCAGCCTCCCCATGTTTATTCCTGACTCTGGGCACTAACAGGAGTCCAGTCCCTGTGCTCCTCAGAGCACAGGTATGAGCAAAGGTATGGAGGTGCTCCATTGACTCCGTGGGAGGGGTTAACTCCTTTTGCAGGTTGAAACGATTGGATGTGAGTTTATCGTTTGTATTGCGCCAGAGTGAGTCGTTAGTATTTAGCATGTGGGGAGTAGCACTACAATCTTTGCCAGCAATTACATTTGCTAAACCTTCCTCTTGCTCCGGCTTAAATTTCTTGTTAGAACCAGAACGGATTACTTTACTATCGCATTTTTCGCCATTGCCAAACTACAACCAACCCATTCGGCGCAAACTCTTGATGTCACCCACATCTAACTACAGCACCCGCCTCCCGCGCTCGCTGATTGGTCGGATGGAATTCAACCGATTGTAATCGCAAATACAGGGACCAGACCCAGACGTTACATGCAGGGAAATGATGATTGACCGGAGTGTACGGATGGCTAAGGCAAGGCTACTACTGATGTAACAATTT
The DNA here is from genome assembly GCA_964034765.1 of Knipowitschia caucasica. Taxonomy (NCBI): domain Eukaryota; kingdom Metazoa; phylum Chordata; class Actinopteri; order Gobiiformes; family Gobiidae; genus Knipowitschia; species Knipowitschia caucasica. The sequence continues at coordinate 28,988,213 of OZ035827.1, forward strand.
AAATGTATTTTAAATGAACTTATTTAGTGTGAATGCATTTTCCCCTGCCCTTTTATAGTGTAGAAGAATCTATTCCATTCCAATCTATTTATAGAATATTTCACAAGTTTATAAAGTGTGGCACAGACTATAAAACATAAGTCTGTAAACTGTAAAAACATTCCAAAGCAATTACTTCTTCATGTGGACAATCATGTGGTCAGAAAGTTCCTTAGCCTTTTAAAGCTTTTATATGAAGGCTCAAAATAATTATTGATCGACTAAAGACATGCAGCCAATTGATTAGTCGACTAAATGTTCATTCATACTACACTCTCTCTGCTCAACTTGGAGCTCATGGACCTACTCTGTACGGCCATCGTAGACTTCACATAGCACCCATCATGCATCACGCTGTCTCTCACGGGGAGCGCCATGTTTGTTGTGGATAGGTTTTCTACACGCGCTGGTATTGAAAGCGATTTGCTTATAGCGCCCCCTATCGTTGCTTCCAAGACATACTTTTTGACATTTGAAACAGATGGGAGTGCAAATGAGCTAGAGCTGCAACTAACGATTATTTTGTAATCGATTAATCTATCGATTATTTTTACGATTAATCGAGTAATCGCTTGGCTGTGAATTGTGTAGAAAAAAATTATTTTTTCATCACAAAAAGCTAAAGTGGCAACACTCGAACTTAAAGTAAATGTTTGTAACAGGCTCTTTGTGCTAATTCTGCTATCTGATTGCTTTTATAACTTCATGAATATCTGTCTGTCTCATCCAAAGTCGGTTTTAATCAAAAATACTACATTTTCATGTCATTTTTGCTCTGTTTGAGTCCGTGTGAACCAGAAAACGATTAATCGATTACTAAAATAGTTGTCGACTATTTCAATAATCGATTAGTCGTCGATTAATCGATTAGTTGTTTCAGCCCTAAAATGAACTGATGCTGGTAGCACTGGAAACGCACGACCTAATTACCCACATAACTGAAAGAATGGGGACGTGGCAAAGGCTCTCAAAACCCAAAAGTTTAGCTTAGAATCACAAGAAAGAATTGTTGGAAATTATTATTAAAGATAGTTGGAGATAATGTCTTGAATTTCAAATTAACACCAAATACTTCCACTAATTTGCTCAATGGCCTCTGATTTTTGCGGTATTCTCATAAAAAAATCAGACAAACACTTTTACATTTTTTGCTCCACTAAGAAACCTTCTACAGATTTATCAACCAAGCAACTAAAGCGCAACAACACTAAAACGTTAAATGCATTATTTCCCACCATAACTTCCTGGTTCATTGTGGCTCTGCGGCCGCGGTTATACAGCATGTGAAGCTGATGTGAGTTTCCAGAGCCGTGCGTCTCTTGTTTTGTCAACACAGATTATGAAAAAGCAGAGTTTGGAGAGCCCAGCGGGGGAGTCCAGACCCTCCCACTCTGTCAACTCCACAACTCCACCGCCCTCTTTTCATCTCCTCATTTCAGTTACCTTGAACAAAACACAGCCTGAAATAGACCTGCTATTCTCGGCACAGAGGCGATACTATGACCCTGAGTGTGAAGAGAGACTGGACCAGGCCTGATTTAGACCGGGTTTGATCGTATTTTAGTCCTGGTTTAGTCCTTGTTCAATTATGATTTTGATTGTGGTGTGGTTCTTTTGTCAGACTAAGCTCAGTCCTAATTAAAGCTGTATTTTTTTGCACTTTTTTATGGTCTTACAAATCCAGCATAAAACAAAAATTGACAAGCTGTCATAAGAATATATATCTTAAATTGAAGTGCTCTTTGTGATTATACATTGCCATGGATGAGTATATAGCTAATTGAATGGCTCTTGCTTTTTCATGTAGAAATAAGTATGATTTTTTGTATCCTGGTGATATTTTATGTACTTCTGATTTGTGTAAAATAATACAAGAAGACACACAAACAAATGGAAACTTAACTTTGATATCCACCACACGTCAATCATTCTGCAAGAGGGGCCAGCTTGAAAAATGTTTTGTTTAGTGTTGAATTTCTATTATAAGGCCATGGGCTTTACCCCCCGCATTCTTCAGACCTTACACATTTTTCTCTGCACATTTGTAAATATTAGACAAGTATAAATGCGTCTTCTTTGCCCCATTTAAGTGCACCTGTGCTTTCCAATGCAGGCCTTTCTGGTACATTCACATTTACAGTATTTCTCCCACACTTGTGACTCAGAGAGCGGTGGGAGGTCTGACAGCTCACACTTTATGTTCCGACTAAAGGCTTCCATGATACTCATTGCAACCGTTCTATTATTTAATGAACTGTTGAAACTTTATCCAAGTTCATTAAAGACTCCAGCCCCAGTGGCCAATTTCATATTCTTCAAGTTAAAAACATTTAAAATAGCTTGGATCAACAATTTCCTGATTTAACCAAATTTGTCTTAAATATGTACCATTTCCTCATATAAACAAGAACAGTTATTATTGCAATCTCATCTCATAGAGTCTTTTCTAGTTGTCACCAAAGATAATGAAGGCTTTTCACTCCTGACTCACTTGTAAACAACTCATCATCTGGAAAAGATTTTCTTTGGTGACGTTGGGTCCCACTAACACGAGGAGAACACAACATATAGTCGTATGATTTGGCAGTTAACCCTAACCCTTTTTTTGTTTTGTGAATTTGTTAAGTAATTTTGTGAATAAATCAGACCAGAACATACTCTCTCTTATTCACTGAAACAGAAGAATACATGGAAACTATAGAGCATAAGTGTTTTTGTGGTTGTAAAGTTAGATAATCCAGCTTTAAAAATGAAATATTTTGAGGCCGTCCAACGTAGTATTATTTATATATTACTGTATGTATACTTTTTTGTATTTCAAATGGTACATTTTGGGGAACCACTACCCGCCGTCTTCACTTCAACAGAAAACATTAAGTGTATTATGACTTTTAAGAAAGAGCCCTGATTGGCTGAGCACGTATTTATTATAATTACACACACATAGGTTTACTTTGTTTTTAAATTGCATATTTTTAAACTGGTATTCTACTTTTTTTTATTACATTTTTATTGTTTTTACTTTGTACACAATGTTTTTCTTATTCTATTTTTAAACATGTAAAGCTGGCAAACTTGTATTTTTAAATGTGTTACTTTTATCTCCGTGCAGCACTTTGGAAACTTGTTTTATAAAATGTGCTAACAAACAAAGTGGACTGGATTGGGTTGGAAAGAGCTTGACAAATATAATTGTTTGAAAAATCCAATCTAAAGGTATGATAAAGGCCAATAATATCAAACCGTTCAGTTCATGGCGACTTATATAAAGGCCAGACAGATCCTAATTTGACTTTGTGAACTTCACTCAGGTTGAATTTCCGAAACTTCCTCTGGATTTAAACGCACCATAACACGGTAGAGCATGGGGCCGCCCTCCTGCTGTGTGCCCGGGTCACAGGCAGGGTCCTGACCTGAGCGAGTGCCGTTTGCCCGCTGGAGAATGAGCCTTATTTCTCCCTCCTCAAATGACCCGCGAACGATGTGGGTCAACTGTTGGTGTGAAGAGGCGCCTTCTGCAGGTGACCCATCTCAAGATCAGGGGTGAGTGCGCGGTCAGGACGTTTGACTCCCCCCTCCAAAGTTCATGCTTGTTTTTCCCAAAGAGCTCTTGTGTTCACATGTAGGGGCAGGCGATATTGAATTGAATTAAACCCTGTTATGTTTGGATTCATGATCGTTACATCATCATTGATTTCAAAGTATGGAATGAAATGTAAAAGAGAAGACATAACTGATTTTATAAATACAATTACATTTTTCAGACTCTTAGCAGTCAATTTTTAATTTTTTGTGATATACTTTTCCATCTTCCAAAATGACTATTGTGATATGCAGCCCACCTCTGTTCTATTCAAAGTATTAATCGAGTGGTTCTCAAACTTAACTTAAGGCACGCTCACGTAGGTTTTACAAACAAACTAGGCCAAGTGGCCCGGATCGTCGCCACAGGGGTGTGAAGCCCGACCCACAGTCACAAGAGCTTCTTCTTGCAACTGTGCCAGAGCAACTGTGCTGTAGTACAACGCTCGGTCCAGCTGGTGGCGCTAATACTAACTCCAGCAACGACCTTGTTGTCCAAGTTAAGTTTCCATTTCTCCTGTGTACTTTCTGCTACTGTAGCTAACAGCTCAGTACGGATCGCGTTGTTTATGAAAAGACACATCTCACACTTGTCCACATCGCTCTGATGCAAAGTGCAGCAGTTCAGTGGGTAACATGTGTGTGTGTGTGTGTGTGTGTGTGTGTGTGTGTGTGCGCGCCGCGCACACGGGAGCGGGCCTGAGTGGCATACCAGCAGAGCGACCGGAGCCAGTGTGGTGCTATTATTGCAATAGCACCACACTGTGAGAGCGAGGGTCAGGACAGAGGGAGTTATTCCCTGTAGGAAACACTTTTCTTTGGGCCTGCAGCGACACACTCCCCTGTGCCCCTCTTATATGAAAGGTTTAACACAAGCGGAGAATGCGAAAGTGCAGGAGAGACGTGTGTGAAAATGCGCGTCACAACGACGTAATGTGACGCACAATATCAAGTTACCGCAACGCTGACCCCCCATCAGCTTACAAGCTGTGGCCCCCTCTCAACGTGCCAAGCCACTGCGCGTCACTAGCCCAACTCGATCAATCCGAGTGGCTAGCCACTTAAGGCTTAGACGTGCATGTGCCGCGCCTTCACCTATAATGACTGGCCTTGAGCATCTCACACCAAGTTTTGTTCTTCCAATTACCTGTTTAAAAAGGTCTTTCTTTAGCCAAATTGGGGTTAAGTCTTAAATACATACACTATTTTTTAAAGTACTTCCCAATTTGGATTTACAACTCAATAACTTCAAAAGAAGAAGAGAGTCTGTTTTTTAGCTGAAAAGAGCTTAAATACCACCGGCGGGGCTAACCACTCTGATCAAATATAACAATCATAGCTGCTTGTCTAAGTGTGTGTGCGTGCACCTGCTAACACCACAGTGAGACAATAGTGGTTCTATTGTGCAGGCTGTCAAAGTGCCTATAGACCATGCTCAATTAATACATCAGGTGATTGTGTGTGTGATCGAAAGGCAGTGGTCGGAGTGCGTTTTCATCAGTGTGCCCCAGGGCAGCTGTGGCTATAGTAGTTTTTCACCAGCACATGTACAGAGAGAATGATTTTAAACAGCTGAACATACTCAGAAGTCACCAGGCCCCTTCTGCCTGGTGACCTCCTCTCCCTCTGCCCTGGCCTCCTCTCCCTCTGCCTGGTGACCCCCTCTCCCTCTGCCCTGGCCTCCTCTCTGCCTGCCTCTCTCCTCTGCCTGGTGACTCCCTCTGCCCTGGCTCTCCCTGGTGACTCCCTCTCCCTGCCTGGCCTCTCCCTCTGCCTGGTGACTCCCTCTCTCCTGCCCTGGCCTCCTCTCCCTCTGCCTGGTGACTCCCTCTCCTCTGCCTGGCTCCTCTCCCTCTGCCCTGGCCGCCTCTCCCTCTGCCTGGTGACTCCCTCTCTCCTGCCCTGGCTTCCTCTCCCTCTGCCTGGTGACTCCCTCTTTCCTGCCCTGGCTTCCTCTCCCTCTGCCTGGTGACTCCCTCTTTCCTGCCCTGGCCTCCTCTCCCTCTGCCTGGTGACTCCCTCTCTCCTGCCTTGGCCTCCTCTCCCTCTGCCTGGTGACTCCCTCTTTCCTGCCCTGGCCTCCTCTCCCTCTGCCTGATGACTCCCTCTTTCCTGCCCTGGCTTCCTCTCCCTCTGCCTGGTGAGACCCTGCCGGCCCGGTGCCTGTGGCGTGTAATTGACTTTCTCCCTCCCCGCGCCAGGCTGGAGGTGACCCATTTCCCTGGGGCATTCAGCAGCTTCTAATCAGCCATTCTCTGGGGCCGCCTCTTTCACTCTTTCACTCTGCAATTAGAGCAACTGCCCTCAGAGAGCTGTGTGCGCGGGCTGAGGCGCAGGCGGGTGCTGTTATGGTGTCTTAGTAGGACTCAAAGTTGATGTATTGTCAAGTTGACTTTTATAATCGCTTTCGACCATGTCTGATTGTGTCTCCTCTCATTTATGCTCTTGATGGTGTTTCAGACCATACATCAGGCTTGGTGGGGTTTCTGTAAATGTGTGTTTTTGTATATGTTTTTCTTTTTGATAGATGGAACCACCACTAGGGGTGTGGTCTGGGGAATCATTTGTTTATGTTTGTTGTAAATGATGGTTATCTTAGATCACCTATTCTAGAAATGTCAATAGTGGATACACCTGGACACCTCTTTGTCTTCTACCTGTCTTTTACGTCTGTGTTTCACACGGTATAAATCCGTTCAACGCATTTACGTGTCGCTCTGTCATGGAGGCGTTTTAGTGGGTGTTCCTCAAATGCCAACAGAGGTGTCCCTGATTGGCCAATTCGCCTGTCAATCATCAGGCAATGTAGGTCAGGTATCTTGTCTATTTGGTAGAGCAAGTAATACATCATTCAGAAAGTACAGGATGTTTTGTCGATATAGGATAATGTTAGGGGTGTTCTAAAAAACCTGTTGATTTTTTGATATACATTGATTTTTTTGGAATTAGTATTATGGATTTTCTATTTTTATTTTGTCCAGATTTGTTTTTGTTTTTTTGTGGATTTAAAGAATGTTTGTTTTGTTTTATTTTGATTTTACTTTATTAACAATTAATCTTCAATAAATGAAACATAATGCATCGATAGTGTTATATTTTGGTTAAAATGGGGCAGAGCATTAAATAAGTGGCCAAAAGAGTTGAATAATATCATTTATAAAGTAAATTAATGTATTGTGGGATGCCCTGAAAGACACCCAACCCTAGTTGGATTTAAAAAATACTCTTGTTGTTTGTTGTTAGTGTACGAGTCGGTAATGATTCATAATTCTGGTGCTACCAGCTGTAATTACCAGGATTAAGACTCTAACATTGTCCAAACAAAAGAAGAACAGCGCTTGTGAAGGTAAGTGGAACAGGTAAACAAGTCGACGGCAGACAAAGAGCTACAGGCTGGAGGAACTCAGGGGAGGAATAAAAGCAGAAATCTGAAACAAACTCTGGAGGAGGGACAGAGCATCTTCACAGCAGCCCGTCTCGGCATGTTGTGTTTTTAGAAGATGTGCAAGTATTCCCTCTTGGATTCTTAAAAGAGAATACACACACTATTTCCCGCAGTTCAGAGGGTCCGCGAACGCACCATCCTTATTGATTCTCTCACCACCAGTAGGCATCCTCTACTTGTTCGAGCCAAGTATGATTCTGTAAAAAAAAAAGATTAGAAAATTGTCTGTCTAAAGAAGCAATCAGATTTTTAAATAGATTCCCTGCTTTTCCCCGCAGAAGGATTTGTAGATGATAGAGCGAGATGATTAAATAAGAGGCCAGCGCCACTCCCCTGCCGTTGGTCTGATTTTTATGCAGGAGAGGCCCTGCTTTGGTCAGGGGATAACCATGTAATCAATGGGATGAGAACGCCGCTCTGGCTGTGAAGGTTAAGAGGGAGCAGGAGGCTTTGGTCGGGTCGTGCATGTGAAACCTTCCCTCACCTGAGCCCTGCTCTGTGTGTGTGTGTGATACAACATGCTGTTTGGACTGAGTGCAGCTCGGTTTTCATTAGTTATGGGGCAGTTTTGTTGCTGTTGATGATATCCAATAGTTGCTCTGCTGCACTGGTGGATACCAATGTTTTTGCCAAGACAGTATTAAAATGATAATAAAAACTATAGATTAACTAATTTCTTAAGAATGGTCGCCTGGTCTTAAATCAACTATCTCATTATACAAACAATAATATCCTAATTTTCCTCTATTATCGTAAGAAATAATAACAATAACCAGAACATTTCTGGTTATTGTTATTATTTCTTGTTCAATAGTCTTAGTTAATATGGGACACTTTTTGAAAATCGGCTGATACCCATATCAGCAGAAGAAATAATACATTGGCTGCTCTAGTTTTACTGGTGGCAGACAGACATTTATTTGTTTATTTGGACGGCACAGTGTGCATTAATGAAAAGCAGCTGCTGTAAATACACCAGATTGTAGTGATGGGCTAATTTGCATCCAGTGTCCCACAGTCACAAATACACACTGATCCCACTGAACTTTTGTACATTGTTTTCGTACCTGGAGGAAACCTACACAGACACACTCGGCACAGATGGGGTTCCAGGCCTGGGGACTGAAGCCTGGATCTTGATGCTGTGAAGCACTAAGCAGTAACTTATTCAACTCTATGGCATACATGCATTCATCTACAATGGAGATAGCTCTGTGATGTTTTTATATTTTCACCCTTCAGGTGCCAAAGTGAGCTCCTGAATCCAGGACACTTTCTCTTGACTTTTGCTAAAATGTTTCCCTACGTTGATCTTACATCCTTTTGTCTGTTTCACATCAAATCCTAAAGGGTTAATTGAATAACTGAAGAATCACATTTGGTGCCTAATAAAACAATATTCATTAACAGCATTGTGGACATTTCCTGTTATAACGCATTGACGAGTGATAGTGTAAGTGACTGTAATATTTCATCAAGACTTATTGCTGTGTTAGTGCTAAAAATAGACATGTTTATGTTGGCCTGTAATGGACCAAGGATGACGGCTTTTGTTCCTGTTGCTGCAGTATGATTATTACTAAAGAGTTAGTGATTCAGTGTTTGTTTTGCACATCATGTTTTGATGATCATCACTTAAAGAATTGTTATTGCTCTTTTTATTGTCATATACCAACACAAACACCTGATACTTAGTGCCACTGATCAGCGTTTGTTTTGTGTTTGACTTGACTTATGTTACAGCTTTAGGGCATACATAAGATATAGACAGAGGATAGACTATAAACATCAATCGATCAGATGGTTTGGGGAAATTATATTAGCATTGTTACCAGGTTATTTAGTGGTGATTCTACTGGATAAACAACCAGAGTTGGTCCAAATGAGCTGAATGTGCAATAACAATAAAGAGAAAAATGTTATTTCACATCTTTGATAATTTTTATCCGAAAATGATCAAAGATGTGAAAGCTTTCAGGTTTTATCTTAAGTAAAACCCTGCCAATGATACAAGATATTTTATTCCTAATACAACAAAGATAGGATTTTTTTCATTCTTCAAACAACTGTAACAGGCAGGTTTCATTTCAAGGTTGCATTTCAACTCAACTGTTCGGTTCCGCAAGGGACATAGAAATGACAAATACTATAATATTTATTTAACATCCATCCATCTGTTTTCTTACTCTTTATCTGTTGTTGGGAGGGGGACAGCCTGAGCAGAGCTCCTCAGACTTCTCTATCCACACACGCTCAGGCCAGCTGAGAGTCCCTCCAACGTGTCCTGGGTCTTCCCGTGGTCTCCTCCTGGTGGGACATGCTTTGAACACCTCCTCAGGGAGGCATCCAGGAGGCATCCGGAACAGATGACTGAGCAAGTTCAGCTGTCTCTTCTCGACTTGGAGCAGCAGTAGCTATACTCCGAGCTCCTCACCCCATTTATCGGGGAGCACCCAGCCACTCAGCCTTTAAAACATGGAATTATTTATATCACTGTTTATTGATCGTCAGAAACTGTGTGACAATTACAATTCTTTCTTACTGTTAATGTCCTAAATACAAAGTGTGAATATTGTCTAATGCCTGCTTATCGTCGTGGGACACAGGTCATGGTCAGGTCTAACCCCTGTGTGTGAAGGAGGTGCTCCAGAGTTGCACAAATAGAAACATGCTTTTCTCAAAGACAGTGGAGGCGGAGGACTAGACAGTTGTTATTTGCTGCTGCCTGCCAAGAGAATATTATTTGCATGATTTACACATATTTTATTCTAATTTTATCCTGATGCGTACTGTAAGTGTCGGGACGTCAAGAATATTCACTTAATCTGCAATGTTCTTTTTCAGGTCATCACATGCGTGTAAATGCTAAGGTTGCACAATAGTATGCAACTGTTAATCACTATAGGATATACTGTACATATAGCTGCATTTAAGTTGAATCTAGTTTCTGACACATTATTTTTAAATGATAAAAAAACATCTACATTTTGAACATATATATATGTACCAGATGTATGATGTTTCATCATAAATACATGAATGAGTCTTTTAAAAGTTGGTGAACAAATCAGACCTCATGCTGTCTGAATCTTATTCTAAAATATGTAATCTTTTACGTACTTGTAAGAAAGAGTTCTCTTGTAAGAAAGAGTAGCTCTTTTTGACGCTTTGGGCTGAGAGCTGATTGGCTGAGTGAGGGTGGTCCTCTCTTCTGCCTGGAAAAGCTGATCTAAAGATGTGAGGCCACAGATACATGCATGTGAAAACTAGTAAACCTTTTTGAGTGTGAGAAAGTAGTTACAGTAGATAGATCTTTATTTACAAAGTTATACATTGTGGTTTGAAAATTAGGTACCCCAGCTTTAACAGAGACATAAACCGAGTCAAGGATAATTTTATGCTTGTACTTTTGGTTGTGGAGAACAACAGGCCACATTGTGTTATTGATATTGATCAATAACACACCAGTGAACTCACTATCCAAAGCCGAATACTTCGAGGTACTTTTCGAGGACCTGATGCATGTTTATCCAATTCCAAAACGTTCTCATGCAGACTCCTGGCTTTCTGTGTTGCAGGTGCTGTTATGTGTGCACGATGAGCGGGCTGGGGGACAACTCCATGGAGCCTCTGAGCTCAGAGAACCGGAAACGAAAACTGTCCACGTGCGACACGCCGGGACTGGGGTGAGTGTGGAGTGTCATGTGGTGAAACAAAGGAAGGACCCAAAAATGCATGAAAGCCAAAATAATTTGATTTAACACAGGAACCAGAAAGAGGGACAGACAAAGACAAATGGACCAGCAACACATGGGTAATGTTCATATTGACACAGAGAGATACAGGTGAACACACATTAGGGCGGGGCAGTTATTCAACACAGTGCAACAGGACAGGAAGTCAAACACATATACAGACACATATATATATACACAATCTCCTAACTTCATACTTTTAATATATCTGTACTTTTCCACATTCTTACGTCCATCACATGATTAGTGACTGGTACTTTACATACAGTATGACATAAAAACAGCTTTGACATTGTTAGCCACGCTTCCAAGTGAATTAATTCATTGTGGTTAGCCGCACTTCTAAATTCATGTAATATTCTCTGTCAGTATAGGGTTCAGGTGTTGAAAGGCAATGATTTAAATGTCTCAAATAAATACAGTTTATTGCCCGTCAATCATTCAACAAAAAGTACATATGAAAGTTTTTACTTTTAATGCAGTAAGGGATTGACTTTATACTTTATACGAATTTGCCAATGGGACAACACTTTTAATGTTATTTCAAGAACTGTTGCGTTATTTTCTTATTCCAAGGGAGACTCTTCTTATTTCTTTTTAAAACAAGATCTTGTTGCATGTCCCATTGGCAAAGCTTGTTTTAAAGGCACACCGCGGACTTTGTGACCTAAAGAGTTGACACATATGAGTTATTTTATATGAATACTTGGGCCAATATACAGCGCTTGACACTTGCAATGCTCCGAGCGGGGCTGCCCTCTTGAAATACCGCCCATGTAAGTTTCGAGCAGACGGACCGTCTGCCACCAGGTCACGTGACTTGGAAGAAAGACTTGCTTTACGGCTACAGGCGCTGATATACTCATGGAGCTAAGGCTTTTGCTACTCATTTTTCACCTGCTCGACTCCTGGTCATGGCTGAGGCAAGGAAAAATTTTAAACCTTCGGAGGAGGCTAAAAAGAGGAAACGCGAAAGGGATCGTGCTGTAAGCTGCATGTCTGTATGAGCGCTGCTCTTCACCTGGTTCCTGGATGTCATCGACTGCAAAGATGTCCTTCCACGCAGCACGAGCTAGACGCAGAACTCCCTCATCCAGGATATAGAAGTCCATGTGTGGTAGATTACTAATGCAGCGGTCTGGAGGCTGACCACAGCAGAGTCTCTCAATATCTGTAGGCATGTCTCTACAGTTTGAACACACACACCAGTGCATGCTGTCTGAATACACACTCAAAAGACACCGGCTGACTGTTTGTTGACTTTTGCGACAGTGCTGAGTTGCTTGTGGCCACTAGGGGCGCTAAACGTGAAAGTTGCAGGTCTAGCGCCCCTAGTGGCCAAGAGTTACACGGTGTGCCTTTAAGGCAGTCAAAATGTGCTCAAATTGAGATTGAGAAATTTTGCCAAATTTGAGCAATTTTGCAGTGTATACTTCTGCCACCTCTGAGTCTAAAGTCAAGTCACTTCTTCTTACCCCTAACTATGAGAGAAATGATGAGATCTCTTATCATTCATCTGGGTGTATTCAACTAGAGAATACTACTCCTTGAAGAATATGCCCTGAGCTTCTTGGGCCAAATCGACTACGTAAAAAGAAAAGTATGAGTAAACGGCAAGTGCAAAAGCAGATTATGTCCCTCCCAGAACTCCAGATAACTCACTCCATGTGTTTTTTCCTGATCTGCTGTGCTGCATGTATCATAAAACAACTAGTTATAAATGGATTATTAAAACTAAGCAACTAAAGTACGGGGAGGAAATAGGGCACCAGGGCGGATATAGATGGAGGAGGAGTCATCTGTGGGCTGTCCTCAGTGCGAGTGTGGGATTGTGTCCTCATATGAACTCTGAGGGGTTTAAGATTATCCAGTTTCCTCGCAGCGCTGCTCCTCTCACTGCCCGGATGCATCCAACAACTCTTATTGAACATGTTTTTGTATTCCATTCAATTCAATGTATTTGTTTATTGCCCTAAATCACAACAGTAGTTATCTTGGAGGACTTTACAAAGTTGTCAATTTGCAACAGATCAGAGAGTGAAACAGTTCAAACACAGACAATGCAATGATAAAACAAAAACATAGAGCCATTGGTCCATAAGGGGCAGATGACCAATGTCTATAGATGTTAAAAAATGTCCATTAATGTCCTTAAATGTCCTTAGATGTCCTGGATCATCACCACTGTCCTTAGACCCTCATCCATCTGCAAAGAACAACAACAAAAAACAACCCAGAGGGAAAAAGGCAAGGGTGTGCAGCCCTCGAGTCTGGGCCGGGGGACATATTGTGTTGAATATCAAGAAGTATCAAGTTATTATCCCTGTAGAGACATTTGAGCCATCCCTCAATGCCACTAGGGCTTCTGTCAGGAGCTGTGGTCATTGCAGTGGCCCGTCTCCAGCTGTTGATGCTTGGCTCAAACAAGACACCCAGTGCCGGTGGATTTTTACCCGTGGTGCATGTATTGGTGGGGAAACCGGAGCCCCCAGAGGAAACCCACCCAGACACAGGGATGGTCGACTCAAGCTCAAACCCATAAACTTCAGGCTGTGAAACTGGAGCTCAAACCATCATAAATAAACATCACATTACTTAATTACAGCAAGATCAATTTGCAATATTACTTATTTTAATGCATTTCTACCAAAAATGACAATGAAGAGCCAGGCGTATGCTAATAAGTGTCTTGCTGTGTGACCAGGTGTGAGAGGAAGCGCCGGGAGCAGGAGAGTAAGTACATCGAGGAGTTGGCCGAGTTGATCTCTGCAAACCTCAGCGACATCGACAGCTTCAACGTCAAACCAGACAAATGTGCCATCCTCAAGGAGACCGTGAGACAGATCCGGCAGATCAAAGAGCAGGGTGAGAAAGCACTGCTACTTCTGTTACTACTGCCATTATGGCTACTAATGCTACTGCTGCTGCTATTGTTACTTATGCTGCTATTGTTACTGCTGCTGCTGCTACTACTGCTGCTATTGCTACTGTTGCTAGTACTTCTACCACTGCTGTGAATTACTATTGCTACTACTGCTACGACTACAATTACTACTACTGCTACTACTATAACTGCTACTACTACTACTACTACTACTACTACTACTACTAAACTACAATAATGATAGCATGAATATGTCAACAACAACTGAGTAAATTCCTTGGTTCAGACCACAGACCACAGATCATAGAACGTGGACAGACTTTAAGTGCTAGCGTCACTCATTGCGTTTGCCTTTTCTCCTGGCTTCAGTTTGCCATAGGCCAATTCTCTCATAGCAACAACTAGGGCTGGGCGATATGGCTGAAAACTATATCACGATATAAGTCATTCATATCGGTCGATAACGATATATATTGAGTTTTTTTTTTTTTAACCTAAATAAATATATTTGTCGTGTGGGCTAACCAACCTTAGCAGCCTTGTTTACAGTCACGGGGCGATGAGGCTGGGGGAATATGTTCACACTGTGTCCCCCGTTGTTAGTCCTGGTTTAGCTCCTGGTTTAGCTCCTGGTTTAGCTGTTTGAGGGTCTTGTGTCCCCGTGACCGCTCCGTGCGGCTCTCTGTGCCGCACATGCTTCCCGAGGAAAAAGTTAATCTCTTGCTTTCGCCGAATACATAGGGTCTGTCCACTGCCTCTGCCGCCGCACATGTTATTCCGCGCACGTACGTGCATAACCATTGACACGGCATTGAAACACGAGCTATAGATCCATGGACGCTACGCATGCTGCGGTTGTTGGTGTTTTTGCATTTCCCAGAAAGTTTTGCGGTTCCTGCTCGGCTGTTATTGGTCGAGAAGCCTCTGCCTACATCCCCCACAATGCCATGCGCTTATGAGTCGGCTTTACTTCCGGTGTTTTCTTCCTTTTTTTCCTGACGGAGTTAAGTTAAACTATCGAACATTCTATCGACCCCATTCTCTATTGATATCGAACACATGTCTATCGCGATATATATCGTTATCGTTTTATCGCCCAGCCCTAGCAACAACCTAGCAACCAAAGAGCCAAGTAGGAGCTACACTACTGTTGAACCACTCACGCTATTAGCTAGCTGAGGCTGAAGCATAATTTGTAGATGAAAGCTCCAGATTGGTCAGGTGTTTTGGGATTTTTTGTGTGTGTAACATGATGAATTAGAGAATGAGCTGTTTATTTTTCAATGGAAGTAAATAGCAGCCAATGGGTTGTCATTTTATACAGTCCTGTACGTAGTCTGGGGCACAAAGCAGTGTTTTTGTGTTGTCATAAGTTTCAGCTGCTTCTGTCAACTTGACGTCTGAATACAGTAGGATTCGGATCAGACCTGACGTCAGCAACCTCTGTTTATGTCACAACTTAAGCTGCTGAAGTGCAGATAAGCCTACAGGAAGCATATTAAGAAGTGTTTTAAGTTGCGTTACAAAATGAATGCGCAATTTCCGTCACTGTATGACTGCAAGACCGAGCTCACTCCCATCTCTACACTACTTTACATAGTGACTTACCGCTGTTAGTGTGAATGTCAGATAAAGAAGGAGGCAAGTCATGAGAAACGAGATGCAGCGATAGTTCTCTGGGCTAAATTAAGGTTTTTGTTCTGTAATTTGGCTTAAACTGTTCATATTAGAGAGGTAACATTAGCAGTACCTTTTATGAGCACGTATGCAAATGTGTGTGGCCTCTGTGTCTCCTGTAATTGGCTGTTTGCAGGTGATCGCACTGTGCCATCGCTCTGCTGAGGTGCAGAGCTCTCACAGCTGCTCCTCTGTTTTGCACAAGCCATTTTTACACCTCACACCTACAAACTCTGCTCAGAAAGCTGAAAGTGTAATATGATGGATTCTACTAGTTTAGAGACATCTTGGCTCTTTATCACTGGTATAACACTACAGCAGGGCATCTGGGCTCATCCTATTATTGCATACGATACAATATCCCTGCAGATAATTAGTCAATAGTCTGCAGTCTGCAAGATAATAATCATTTATACTAGCATAAAGTAGGAACCCAAAACGAATGCCTTTTTAAGATAAGATAAGAGTTCCTTTATTCGTCCCACAGTGGGGAAATTTCGATGTTGCAGCGCACATACTGTAAACTGGTCCTGCACTGTTAAGGGGAATAAAAAGCCTAATCCAATATCAATCCAACACAACTAAATAATTGCAGTCATTGATAACTATAGTGATTTTGCACGTCCCCAAACTCCACACAATCTGATGTTAGCTGCAGACACTCCCTTTGTGCTTCTTGGAACTTCATTGCATCAAAAATAATTCCAGTGAAACCAAAAAAAATAAGAAACCAGAAAAGAAGTCCACTGCCATCAATTCTCTTTGCAAAAAGGTCACATTTTAAAGGAGAATGAGCAGAACCTGATCTCATCCACAAATTCAAGAATATGATTAAGCAAAAACACTGATTTTGCTTTTTTTTTTTACAACATATAACTACTAAACACAATCTTGCATGTCCTATCCAAAATGTAGTTTTGTAAAATGCATTGTTGGATTTCCAAAATAAAAATGTTGTATCTCAAAACAAATGGGAAAAGAACAAAACTGGTGTAATGTTACTTTCCCCGCTGTAATCATGGCTGCATTAGTTGGGATGTGTTAGATGGGGGAGCTGGTCTCGGTCTTGGCTCGGCTCCTGCACCTCAGCGGGAACAGGACGAGGCTGCTGACAGGTTGCTATAGTTACGCGGCGAAGACAGAAATGACACGGCGTTTAGTCTTTCACCTGCTCCTCTCTTTATCCTACAAGAGCTGTGGAGATGAATATGCTCCATCTTCACAAGAATGTTTCAATTTACTTTATGAATAAAATGTTTGCCCAAGATAAGAGCGCGTTTGCACATACGCTATTATATGGACACATTACACAGATTAAACTAAATCATATATTTCTCTTATACAATATGAGTTACTCTTGATGCCTTTATTTAATCATTGTGTGATTTTCTTTTTTATTCTTCTGAAATTACTTAGAGCCACAAAGTTTGATTTTGTTGTGTCAGTGAGTGCATGGACTGTAGTGACCCTTTTACAGAGAATCACTGGTCGAATTAATAATACATTTGATTTTCCAAGATTAGTCAAGACTCAGAGATTAGTTGCTGATTCAAGTTTTTGTTGATTGTGGCATGGAGTATCAATGGGAGAATGGACAACTCTCCAGATTTAGTTTAAAAAAAATCTGGTCACTATCAGAACTTGAAGCTAAGCAGGTTGGGGCCTGGTTAGTACTTGTAAAACCTGTGTCTTTAAAGTGCAAACTGTTGTTGTGACTTTAGGCAAGACAGGTCACCCTCATCGTCTGGTATGATTCTGGACTCATGCCGTGGATTGTCGGCCTTGCTTCAGTCCACCCCAGGCCAGGGCAGTTGTGGCTACAATAGCTTACTGTGAATGGGTACATGAATAATGCAAAGCTCTTTGGTTGTCATGAAAGGCGCTGTATGAAAGCCAAGCGTCATTATTATTATTATTATTATTATTTATAAGACTGCATTGAATACAAATGGTCAGGAATCTAAATGACAAAGCTCCTCAAAGCATTATGCATATATTCAAGTGTCTGTTCAAGTAGTGTTTCACCACACTCTCGTAGATGAGGACTGTAGACTGTGGTCCTGCACTGTTAAAGGGAAAAACAAGCCTAAACCAATATCAATCCAACACAACTAAATAATTACAGTCATTGATAACTATAGTGATTTTGCACGTCCCCAAACTTCACACAATCTGAAGTTAGCTGCAGAGACTCCCTTTGTGCTTCTTTGAACTTCATTGCATCAAAAATAATTCCAGATATTCAGAGTGAAACCAAAAAAACAAGAAACCAGAAAAGAAGTCCACTGCCATCAATTCTCTTTGCAAAAAGATCACACTCAAATCAAAACGTGATTGTGATTATAATAGTGTTGTTTTGTCATTATTTAAAAGGAGAATGAGCAGAACCTGATCCCATCCACTAATTCAAGAATGTGCTGAAGCAAAAACACTGATTTAGCTTTTTTGGTCCTACAAAAACTAACTTCCACCAAATGAATATAGACATGAATACAGCTGCTACCTGCTCCTCACACACAAAGCATTTCCTCTTGTCTCCTTACCTGATCTAAAAACTGCTCTGAAGTCAAACTGAGCAAGCTTGAGAAGTGCTGCCCCCTGCTGGTGAGGTTTAAGTAGTGACTGACCAGCTTTAAAACCACATGGGTATTTGCATAATGCTGATTGCTCTATTTATCCTCCTACAGCAAACTCAGGACCAGTCATCTTTGTCTTTGTGTGTGCTGCCTATGAAATGCTCTTGTATGTGTTATTTTTAATGTTATGTTGTTGTGTTTTTAGGCAAAGCTACCTCCAGTGATGACGACGTGCAGAAGTCGGACGTCTCATCCACAGGTCAAGGCGTCATTGACAAAGATCACCTGGGGCCGCTCCTGTTGCAGGTTTGTCCTGGGCTCCTTCTGATCCAGGAAGTGTGAATGTGCTTTTTTTAGTCTCTCAATACATATATGTTTATTGTGTGTAATGTGTGTGCATGATTTTTATGTATGCTTTTGTTTATATTTTTGACTATTTTATTACTTGTTATTGCACCATATGCCAAAGAAAATTCCTCGTTTGTGACATCTTGTTACTTGTAATGGCAATAAATGTAATTCTGTTTCGGAATATTGCAAATGCCTCATCTATTTTAGAGATAGATATTATTTGCCTTTAGGTTTTATAAGAATATACAAACATGTGTAATACTATATTAGGCACTAGCATAGAATAATAACACATGATTTCTAGTAAAGCCATAACACCTCCAAGGTAACAAGCAGCTGAAAAGTTTTATAAGTGTATGTCTATATTGCACACTTTACTACCATGATATAAAAACTGTAGGATTATGTCATATATTTGGTAAGCTAGAGAAATAGTTTCTAAAGAGTTTTTTTTTCTGTATTTTCGAAGATCTTATTGTAAAACCCTCTTGTTCCTGTTGTTTCAGGCCCTGGACGGCTTCTTGTTTGTGGTGAATCGTGAGGGAAATATCGTGTTTGTGTCGGACAATGTGACGCAGTACCTGCAGTACAGACAGGAGGAGCTCATCAACACCAGCGTCTACACCATCCTGCATGAAGAAGACAGAGAGGAGCTGCACAAGAACTTGCCCAAGACCAACCGTGAGTGCCACACATTCACCCGACAGTGAGACGAATACTGCTGAGGCATCTGCAGACACTCCTCAAAGTTTTTATGTTTATATTTGTATGTTCTGAATAGTGCTGACAGGGAAACACCAACAAACACAGGGCCTTCATTCACACCTGCACCTGTCCCAGAACATTCCCAGCTCTGCTCCCGTCACATAACCTGCAACTTTACTGGCATTTTGATCTCTGCTTCACCGCCTTTTAAAATGTATGGATTTCCCAGTACTAGTACCCAGAACTATAACTTCTGTTCCAGAGTAAAAAGTGCAGGGAATCAATTCTGGCTATATTCACATAATGATGATTTATTTCAAACCTCAAGTGTAAACATTTAAACAAGAAATTATAACTTTTTAGTGTTATAAATTATAACTATAGCTGTGAGGGCCCTTGGTGCAGCATTTGATTCACAAAGTCTCTATTTGTTTATTCACTTTACTTCTTAAAGTAGCATATGTAAGATTTTCATGTCAAGTCATTAAATCATTAAATGGCACAAATATGTCAAAAGGCATTAATAAACTCTATTCTAATACTTATTTAACTGATAACAGTAGATCAGCCGAGATATTTTAATTTAATAAATTCATTTTGATGTCCCACACTCCATCGTGTTACCTATCAGAAAGTCTGTGATCTGGGTTGCCAGAACTCACAGCATCGAGCTAATCTATCTATCTATCTATCTATCTATCTCTCTATCTCTCTATCTCTCTATCTCTCTCTCTCTCTCTCTCTCTCTCTCTCTCTCTCTCTCTCTCTCTCTCTCTCTCTCTCTCTCTCTCTCTCTCTCTCTCTCTCTCTCTCACCGGTAAAATAACATGTCAGGCTGCAGTTATCATTCTTAAATCATTAATGACAAAACAAGAAATAAAACGAGGATTTCTATCTTTGTGAAAAAGGTGTTGGTTATAGATGTGTTGTTGACAAATCTCTTGTCTATTCAGATATTTTGGTCCCAGCTGGATTCGTTTGCATATCTGGCCACCTGAGTCATGGAGAGTGGGAGAGGTTGCAGCAGGGCTGGACTGGCCATCGGGCGTACCGGGCAATGCCCGAAGGGCCGATGCCCATGTTTGGGCCGGTCTGTCTGCCTCATACAAAACACATGTTTGTGAAAAGTGTAAATCCGTTGAGAAATGTTCAAGGGACATAGAGCGTGTCCGCGGGGCACCTGCTGTATGTACTCGAACGGGATTCCACCACCTCAGCGGCCGCAGTGTTCCCGCATCCAGCGGCTCTGAGCTGGACGCGGGAACCGCTCACCGGGAGCCACTCACAACACAACACGGCGAGCGCGTAGCCGCAACGTGGTCATGTACCCAAGACCATAAACGCGCACAGGACCATGCGTGTCTTTGCGTAATTTGTGCACCCAATAAATACACCGCTGCAGGAAAAAGTCCGCGTCTCCTCTCTCCTCTCGAAGTGCGACTAAATTAAAGCCCGGGTACCTAAATTTTCTATTGCATTAAAAGTTCATGTTTGAGCCCAAAAGTAAAATGTTGTGAACAAATTAAACAGATTTAGAGCCAGCAAATGGCTGACATTATGCATTTAAGACTTTTTTGACCAATTCTCATCCCTGTAACAAACAATAGTATTGTCTGTGTCCACCTCCCTCACTCTGAGACATGTTTATTACTCTCTTGTAATGTAGACTATTGCACTTTATTTTTTTGTTGAAACTACAGACATCCTGATCCTCTACAGTATACTTCCACATACTGTATAAACCAGGGGTCGGCAACCTTTAGTGCCCCTAAAGTGGCTCCTGGAGCCTTTTCAAAAATGTCTGAAAATTGAGTGTGAGGGCTATATTTTATTCCTAGTTTGAATGTGGTTTCTGTGGTAGGAAAAACATTCCTAACGTATTTCAATGCTGTAAAAATGTGTATAAGTAATATTCAATTTCAACATTTCTGTCAACGTAGTGAGTCATATCCTGTGACGCAGCCCCGCGCCAGGCGGCCGCTGCTGTGAACAAACCGGGGTGTGCGCACGAATCCCAAAGATAAAAAGAGAAAGAGTTGATAATAAGACTGGACTAAGAACAAGACTGAACATTTGCTTTTAGTCAATGAGGAAGGACTGCTTCATGTTTGTGATGTAATAGGAAGTTTTGTTGCAACACGAGGAACAATGAAGCACTAAATACCGTTCACAGGGATTACGTGAAGGATTCTTTCATACAAAATCCGGAGCACCTTTTTCAGACTTCAAAAACCTCCGCAAAGACTGTGAAAGAAAAGGCCATTAAGGACATTCAGCTTCAGCAAACTTCAGCCTGTGACGTGATCGATATGAACAGACAGTGCAGGTGTGTGTGACCTTTGAGCCAAAAAGCAGATTTATTTACTGTATTTCTACAGTTGCATGAAGGCAAAAAAATGGAAGTCAAAGTTAAAGCAGAGTCATCACGTGGTGCGTCATTCTCTCCAGGACACGCTGCAGTGAAAACACACATTTGACAATCATGAATGCTTATTATGTATTTGTAGCCTTTACTTGGTCATTTAGATATTAGGCTAATGTAGCTAATGTAGGTACATTGTGTAACCTTCATATAAACTTTATACAAGGCTGTTATTTTTTTGCGGCTCCAGACAGATGTTTTTAGTTTTTTGGTCAAATATGGCTCTTTGAACCTTTTGAGTTGCCGATCCCTGGTATAAACAAACTGTAAAAAAGTGACAAAAACATGCCTCGGCCGGTATGAAGGAAAAAATGACCGGGCCGTTTTTTTGTCCCAGTCCAGCCCTGGGTTGCAGTTCCACTTTTGGCCAGATATTTACATACTGCTCCTTTAAGTTTGACCTTTATGATACATGAAATAAAAAAGACAAATATAGACCTACTGCAAAAGTCAGTGAACATTGTGCACTCTCCAGAGTAGAAAGTACAGGCTGAGGAGGCTGAAGTTTCTGCTGCTGCCGTTTGGATTCAACATTAAAAATCACGATTTAATCTTTTTCTTCCGTACAGAACGAACCCATGTCGTTTCTGCTGCTTTTCCTCTTTCCCTGTTTTTAATGAGCAGCTCTGGGGGAAAGCGCTCATGTGTGCAGGAGCCTTCACAGCGGCGCACACCTGACAGAGCCCACTAGCACCCGCCCACTGCAGCGCTTCGAAGCTGTCAATCACATGCACTGGTCCAGACAGTGTAGAACAGGCCTCGTTCTGATAACGCTGCAGCCATCTGGAGACGTTACTGCTGAATAATGCACTGCGCTCTTCCACTGCTGCTCTGCGCACAAGCATCTCTCTGATTATGGCCATTTACATGTGTGTGCGGGCGCTAATAGAGTCGTCTTCATAAGCCCGAATCCAGGCCCGCGTGCATGGAACATTGTTTGTAAAGCTAATTAATTATAGATGAGATTTGTGCTCTATTCAACAAGGCTGCTCTGTTAACCACACAGCTCCACTCCTGTCGATGGGTTTCAGAAGGGCCAGAAGAAACGAGAAGCATTGCCATAGAGCGATTAACAATTTAAAACGATAACATATAGTTTGAGAATCTGGTAACATGGAAAGAGTATTAGTTGGGTCATCAGGGAAATCATCATCCCTCATGAAGATAACTTTTTTGAAGAAATGAGCCATGATTATGTAGCATATATCGGCTCCTACATATTACTGGCATTTTAAACTTTTAGTTAATAGTTGTACAAGTACACAACTGATACAGTATTTATTTCATTTAAATTCATAGAGGACGTTGCGTTTCCCATAATTTGACCACACAGGGATCACACGGGAACTCATATCATCTACATTGGTTTGGGGAAATGTTTTGTCAGATTTATTTTTTGGAAATGTTCACATGTCGCGCAAATGTGAGTGCATCCTGCAACTTGTGTATTGTGCAACCCCGAGTTGAGGGCTTGCATTGGGCCTGTGTGTTATGACCATCAGACTGCTGCTGTTAATTCAAGACATATTCTTTCTACTGTAGGTATAGGTGTTACTTCATGAAAACATTATGCAAAACTGAAATTTTACACGCTTTACTGGGCTTTAAATCTTTGTATGTCTGTGTCCTGTCCTGTATATAAGCCGAGTGAACATTCCTTCGGTAGTTCAGTAGAGTAGAGCTCAGTATAAACACCACACAACATATAGATTTGTGCTCGCATTATGGAAATCTATTATTAAAGTATAATGGTTCCCTGTGTGTACATTTTTAGGACTGTCAAAATCAGAGAGAGAGGTTGTAGGTAAATGTTCTAAACTGGAGCGTTTTCTATGGCTGCCCTCTGCTACTTCAGTAACCGCAGCCTTCGTGATTTACTGTTTCTCCAAATTGCAGTTGTATTTTAATCAAACTTTCATCCTTGTGCTGGATTCTCCCACAGCACAGAGGAAAGCCAAGACCTTGTAAAATCCTCACTATCAGAGGACAGAGTCACTCCTGTGTCCTCCTCATTCTCATACTCCTTTCTTTGTTCTTTTTGCACATACGGGAAAAGCCCATCTCAAAGTCTTGGACAAGGCACAAGTGTATAGTACTACACTGCCAATGAAAATAAGTAAATACTAAACAATATACTGCAAAAAGTGATGAATAATAAGTCTGAAATTGCTCTAACTTGGCAAAATTTATCCTAATTCGGGCACATTTCGACAACTTACAACTAAATTTGCCAATGGGACAAGCAAAATGATCTTGTTTTAAAATAATACAAGAAATGTCTCCCTTGGAATGAGAAAATAAAGAAATCTTGTTTTAAAACAGAATGTACTCAAATTAAGATGAAAAACCTCTTGATTCAAAACAATATTACCTGATATTTCATATTTTATTGCTGTGTATATATGTATTTTTGGGTGTAAATGGATAATTAATCAAATATGTCATGTATTTTTAATCAATCTGTCTATATAAAAAGATGGATGGATTGATTGATTGAAGATGAGGAGTGATAAAACTACATTTTATTGTAATGTCTTATTTGAATTATGTTTTACTTCCTTCATTTTTACATCAGGCCTTCCCTTCAGGCTTAAATGTATTCTTTCTTCAAAATGTTGGAATAGAATATCTTGTATCTATCATACCTACTGTTTATCTTGCTCATACACACATCCCAGTACGCTGACATAAAAATCACACCAGTTAATAATAAGTAGTGGTACAAAGATGTGTTGGCTGTGGTGGTTTGTGGGTCAATGCTAAAACCACCGCTCCCACTTGTGCCTGCGTCCTCCCCGTACACAGCGGTCCTCCCGTACTCGGTGGTTATCCCCGCCTTAGCTGTGATTGTCTCCTCTTTCCTGCAGCCAGACCACAGCTGTATCTGAAGTTGTGGTCCCTTCCCCTGTGTTGTGAAGGTGACCCGTGTGTGTACTTCTTCTCTGTGGTTATTGGGGGAGCAGTGATGAGGAGTCAGGCCTAAATGAGGATAGATTACCCAGTGTCCCCGGCCTCTGCCCACTGCACACCGCGCTGACGAAAGAGAAGTATTGGAAATCGACACCTTGGCTACATTAATCCTATGGTCCATTTAGCCAGTTCAAACAGCGAGGGAGGCTTCTGCTTTTCAATCCAGGCAAAAAATGTATGAAGGAGCGCTGTCTATTAGAGTGACCTCAACACGGGATTTTACCACTTCATTGGGAGCCAAAGAGAAAAAAAGAACAGGATTTATTGATCGGTGCAGTCAACATGCTTGGATTAAAGACTTATTCTAATGTAACACACAGTTGTTTTTGAAATTGTGCCAAAACATGTCGCCATTGTCAAACAGAACATTTGGCTGTTTAGGCGCATAGGGCAACTCAAGGTGCTTTACAGAACAAGAACGGAAATATTAGAATACAGAGCTTTTCATCATATTAGTGTATTTTTGTCAATTTTGCACAAATGAAGGGACACATTGGCAGCTCGTTCATGTAATCTGCTGCTAAACTGACAGTAAAAAAATAATCCCTATACATTCCTGTTTATTCAAATTCCAATATGTTTTTGGTTAGTTTTAAAGGTAAAGGTGCACTTGATTTATCCTCTGACCATCCGCCTCCATTCGAACCATCCTGATGCCACTTTTGCAATTTTGATGGACTTCCATGTGGTCTGTAGATATTGTTATTGAAATGAAGCTCCTATTATGAAGATTTTTATCTATGTATATTTTATGCATTCCTTTTTGTGTTCCTACTGCTGTTACATGTGCACTGCAACACTGACATTTCCCCACTTCCCCACTGCATAAAGATTATCTTCTATATCTTGTACTTGTCTTTGTCCACCTGTAGCTATAACACAAAACACACATCTGTCCACAGTGAACGGAGTGTCGTGGGGCGGAGATGCAGCCCGCCAGAAGAGCCACACCTTCACCTGTCGGATGCTGGTGAAGTTTGGCCACGCCCACGGCCCGATGGAGGAGGGGCACGGAGGACCCCTGTACGAGACCATGCAGTGTTTCGCTCTGACGCAGCCTAAAGCCATGATCGAGGAGGGAGAAGGTACAGTTTATGTTTGTGTGGACTGGACTGGTGCCCACTGATGCTCTGTCCTCACAAACTCAGTCACTAATGAAACTGAAACTAAAACTAAAACTAGAGCTGTTTAAAGGTGCATAACTCAACTGCCCGAGTGGTGCCCAGTTTGGTTTAAAACATTCCTCGAAAAGTAGTTGAAGCACTAAAATCATCCATAAATAAGATTCTCTAGAGATACAGCTGTGATAGTGTATGATAACAAATCCTGGACAGTTGAGGAATACACCTTTATAATGCACATTTGTATCCAGACAATGGAAAAATGAATAATTCTTCTTTGTAATCCAATTTACCATTTGATATTTAGATATGTACATATATTTTTTGTTTCTTTTATCAAAACAAAATTACAATCCATATTATTAGTCAATTAGTCACTATCAGCCTTCTAATTGTTGCAGCACTACTAAGACTGAACCTTAACTGGAAAATCAGAACTTGAACTTTTAACCACTTGTAAACAGTTCCAGCAAAGCAGTCCTCTCATATTCATAGTTTTCCGTGCTCTAGACGATCCTTGTGTGAAGGATTTGAATCTAAATATTGTTAAGGAATATTCATGTCTTTTGTACAGACTTACAATCATGCATGATCTGCGTGGCACGTCGAGTGACAGCGATGGAGAGAACCGAGAGCTTCAACACGCGGCACGAGCTGTCAGGTGAGGAGAAACTGGACTATGATGAACATATTTACTGCAGATAATACACTAAACAAGTAACACATACTTAAATTCTGACCCAGTAGAGTTTTCTTCTGTCTGAGCCATACACTGTAAATATTATTCATGTCCTATTATTATATTGTTGTTTGAACATGTCTTCTCTCTCCATGTTGTTTCTGTAGGTAAACTGATTCAGATCGACCAGAACTCTCTGCGCGCCTCCATGCGGCCGGGCTGGGAAGACTTACTGAGACGCTGCATTCAGATGTTCCTCCAGCACAGTGACGGACA
The DNA here is from genome assembly GCA_964034765.1 of Knipowitschia caucasica. Lineage (NCBI taxonomy): Eukaryota > Metazoa > Chordata > Actinopteri > Gobiiformes > Gobiidae > Knipowitschia > Knipowitschia caucasica. The sequence goes on from OZ035827.1 coordinate 29,014,695, forward strand.
GCCCTGGTCACACAAGCGCCACTATCATGAAGGTGACCGCCTCAGTCAATAAGTCTGGTTTAACAATGACGCAGACTCAGGAGTGGATGGAGAAGGAAACTGTCAGCCATTTTGAATCTGCTATAATATATGTCTGTCTCTTGATTGCGATAGTTTGGGATGTGGAGAATGGTAAAAACATCGATTTTACTGCTGACTTCTGTTTTTCTTCTTGAACAATGAGGAGATTGAGTTGTAAACTATGTAAAAAGTTCTTGGCTTTTTGCTTTTATAATTTATTTTTACGTCAAGGTAGAAATTTAAGATGATAAAGATATATACTGGTGATCAGTGAGTGTCGTACCTAATACTAATAACAACTTCTCATCTTTTTATAATATAGAGTGCACCTTTAAAGTTAAGTTCCGTTACTTTCTAAAGTAAGATTGAGAGATTTTTAGAACACATGCACCAGTTAGACCCGCCCCCACCGGTTCCTGATTGGACGCAATGAATTCCAACCCTTGATAGACAGTTGAGGCTCCCACTATTGGTCTAACTCTTCTCCTCTGTGAGGCCTATTCTATGGGGAGGAACTGTGTTTGAATATTTATTAAGATATTTAAATGTCGACCTTTTAGCTTTGGTTTAATACATTTCTTTGCCTCCTGCAGCATTCCTGCAGGGCCACGCTGAGACGCCTCTCTACAGGTTCTCTCTGTCAGACGGGACTCCGGTCACAGCCCAAACCAAGAGCAAACTCTACCGACACCCGATGAGCAACGAACCACAAGGCTTCATCTCCACCCACCTGCTGCAGAGGTCAGGGCACGTACCTGCACACACTCAGAACACACAATGTGAAGAGCTGCCATGGCCTTTAGATTAAGATTTAGACATCCTTTTTTTTGTCACACAATGGGGAAGTTTCAGTGTTGCCTCACAATTTTCAGAACAGTAGAACACACAGCACAAGATAAATGAATAATAACTCCATACATACAATAACTTATAATAAAATAACATAAAATCTCTAACCCTAGCATGAAAAGAAGCAGTATAACATGTCTATCTTTAGCATAATAAGGAAAGAAGTCTTAAAATCTCCAACTTTAGCAGGATGAAGAAGCAAGACTTAAGTACAAAAACCCCATTTGTTTGAGTTAACTTAGAAGCCTAAGTGTGCATTTGTAGACACAATCCCTAAGATTTCAAAAAGTAATATTTTTAGTTATACTTCATCTGAAACATTGATATTTTACGCCAGAAATGCACGTCATAATGTAGACTAATGTAAACTATCTGATTGTATTTTTATTGTTGTTGTTGACAGGGAACCAATCGGGTACCGCTCAAATCAAGGCGGAAACATGATGCCAAACCCCATGAGACAGCAGAGTATGGGAGGTCCCAACCCCAACGCCCAGATGTCCATGAACCCCGGTGCGGGCATGGGGATGGGCAACATGAGCAACATGAGCAGAGGCTATGGCATGAGCGAGCCCAACCACATGGGTCCTATGGGGGGAGGCGGCATGTACGGACCCAACAGTGGAGGAGGAGGGGGAGGGGGCGGAGGAGGAGGAGGAGGAGGGGGCGGGATGGGCAATAGAATGATGCAGATGAACAATATGAACCCGATGGGGCCCATGAACCACCCCGGACAGGGCATGGCACAGCAGCCTCCCTTCCAGAGCAGCGGGGGCTTTGGGCTGAGCGGCATGAACAGTCCGTCTGGAAGCCCCCGCATGAGTGGACCGCAGCAAGGCCTCCTCATGTCCCCACGGACCAGAGGCAGCCCCAAGATGGGAGCCAACCAGTTCTCACCCGGAGGTCAGTCTGATGTGAAGCCTGGGTTTGTAATGTGAAAGGATTATTACATTATACATGATGCAGTATTGTGTTGTCAAAAGACATGATTAGATAAGATGAGAGAAAATGTCAATGTTAGTAAGAGCACACAGGGAGCACACAACCAGTCTTTCAAAAAAATAATATATATGTATGTATAGTGCAGAGTTATATACTGTAGATAGGGCGGGAAAAAAAGTAGATAAAGTAAAGTAACATGGACATTCTGAAGTTGCAGTATTTTCTTTCCTTATTTACAGATGAATGACATTTACAGGCTCAGCAGTTCTCATTGTACAGTCTGACAGCAGTACAATGAGAACTGCTGAGTCGTGAAATACAAAGTGGGTCGTTACAACAATGTTTATCAGCCACAAGAACAGGAACCTGGGGTTATTTGTGTGTTTGTCTAATGTCAGATGCAGTACTATACTATTCCTGCATACTGTAGTTGGAGATGGACAATTAAAGCTGGGATACCTAATTGTTTGGATACATTTTGGTTGTCCCAACAGGAAGAGTCTTGTTAAAGTAAATGATTGTGACTAAATCAGGCCGTGACATTGTTTTGAATACTTGTAAGAAAGAGCCCTGTGATGTCTTGGGCGTAGAGATGGTCCACTCTTTCTCACTTTTCTGATCTAAAGATGTGGCAGGCCAAAAATACAGGCACCTTCTCGGAGCCACAGGAAGCCAGTGCACAGACCTGAGGACTGGACTAATGTGATCATACTTCCTGGTTCTAGTCAGGACTCGAGCTGCAGCGTTTTACAGCTTGTAATAGATTACTCTACAGTCATTTTCTGAAACTGTTCTCAATATGTCATAGAACAAACATTTCACTTCATAAACATAAAGCAGGCTTTGATCTCAGATATGCAGCCCTTGTGACTGTTGTTTTTACTATAAGAAAGGATTGTTGACTGGATATGAAGAAAAATATAATTAATAATAACAATTACACTCCAAAAACGTATCAATCCCCCCATCTAGAGATCTGTCCTAATATCATGTCCTTCCCTCCGCAGGCTTACACTCTCCCATGGGGGCCCTCGGAAACAGCGGAGGAAGCAGCAGCAGCACCACCACGTTCTCCAGCAGCTCTCTGAACGCACTCCAGGCCATCAGCGAAGGCGTGGGGAGCTCTCTGCCCTCCACGCTCACATCTCCATCCCCATCTCACAAACCAGACAGCTCCCCCAGCGTGCACTCCTCCTCCTCCGCCTCCCAGCCCCCACAACTCTCCAAACCGGCTCCGGAGGGCTCCAAAAGTCCGGCCGGAAGTTTAGCATCTGACCACCACCACGCCATGCATCACCACCACCACCACCCGCACGCCCCGGCTGAAGTTTCTACCGAGCGCCCCGATAGTCAAGCGGCTAAAGACACGGCGGAAACAGTCGGGGAAAGCAACGTGGGCACTTCTGAAGCGCAGCGCAGGGTCCCAGACAGTAAAGGCCACAAAAAACTGCTGCAGTTGTTGACGTCTCCCACAGAGGAGCTGGGACTGGGCTCGAGCGGGCCTCCGATTCCGCCCCCACCAGCTCGAAGCTCCACTCCGGCGGACACGAAGGACCCCGCTGTAGGCATGACTAGCCCTTCTTCCACTGGCGTGTCCTCCTCATCATCAGCCACTCCTAATCCCGGGCAAAGCGTTCCAGGCGGTGCGTCTGCTGCGGCTCTATCGGCAGCCCAGTACACCGGCTCGCTTCAGGAAAAGCACCGGATTCTGCACAAGCTCCTACAAAACGGCAATACTCCGGACGAGGTGGCGAAGATCACGGCCGAAGCCACAGGGAAAGTGACTCTCGGAGGGCAGGAAGTGGGGGAGGCGGGGGCAACGGGGACCGGGACTGGCCCCGCGATGCTGACGGAGCCCAAGCAGGAGCAACACAGTCCCAAGAAGGAGAAGCCCCATGCGCTGCTTCACTACCTGCTGAACAAAGACGACTCCAAAGAACCACCAGACGTCAAGCCCAAACTGGAGGATTTGGAGGGGAAAGGGCCTGGCAGATGTGGGGCCCCCGAGCTGCCTGAGAGCAAGATCAAGTCTGAGCCTCCTGATGAGGTATGTTCAAATATAACATCCAATATGGCTGTCATGTGAGTAGGACTGACAGTAGGGCTAGAAATCTGTAATAGTTCATTATAGCTGGGGTTCTTAACTACCTACATTCTGTAATGATGAATATGTTTTGCTTGATCCAACAGAAAGTAAAAGTAAAATGGTGTGAACAAATCAGACCTCTACATGCTGTCTGTATCTTATTAGAATTTTGTTTTAACTTTTGTATACGGCATAAGAAAGATATTTGTGCTGAGAGCTGATTGGCTGAGTGAGGGAGGTTCTCTCTTTTTCTCTTTTCTGTCTGAAATAATCTGATCTAAAGATGTGAGGCCAAATATACATGTGTGTGAGAACAAGTGGCACAGCTAAAAGTTTTGAAAGAGAGGAACTAGTGAGATGGATTCTTTACATATTAAATGTTGTTGTGGTTTGAAAGTTACGTACCCCAGCTTTAATTCATCTTCTGTGCCTAAAATAGCAATTGGCAAATAATGGAATTGCAGAGAAATGTTTGTACCAAAGTAGCTTGAGTGCCAGCAATTGTACATGCACCATGGTTTGAGAAGCACTACAAGAGGCAAAGTGATATAGCATGTCCGTATGTGAAATGAGTGACACAGACTACAATGTCGCTACTGTTTAAAAAAGTAAATAAAACAAACATTGAGGCCTTAAAATCCACAGAAGATCCATTCTGTGTTGTGTTGGTGTTCTGTCTCTTACCGCTGCTGTTTCATACAGCTTCATAACCTGGAGTCCATCTTGGGAGATCTGAGAGGTTCAGGCTCCGACTATTACCCCGATCAGGCTGGAGCCGGGGCCAGCGACACAGGAAGCAAGGGTTGCCTTGACGACGGGCTGCATGGTAAGCTGGAAACGAACAAAGCCGTAACAGCAACAGGTGCAGCGATGGCATAATGCACATAAGAACGACTTTATGTTTAGTGCTGCTGTAATTACACATGAGTCGATCAAGATACAATCATTATCTTGTTTTTTAATATTAACATTAAAATCCACATTGATCCACAATCAAAATCAACAGTCAATAAACTTGTCACAAAGTAATTAGCTTTTAATTTGTTTTTGTTGTTATTCACATGTTTTCTTTACTCAAACTGGGCATGGACACACAAACAGTGGGGCAGCTTAAAGGATATTATTTATTTATTCTGCACATATCCTGCTAATATACACATTTAAGTCTGAGATTACCAGTATATGTTTTTGTTCCCAGAGTGTAATATAGGTTTATACTTGAGAATGTACATCTATTGATCTTGTCTGCGCTCTCAGATCTCATCTCATCCCAAGAATCAGCTGAAATAGAAATGTTGGACTAATATTCCTCCAGTAGCTGAAAAGCCATAACATTGTGTATTGTTGTGTGGTGCAGGGAGTCCTGGGATGGGTCTGGGGCCGCGGGGACAGTTTCAGAGGACTCTGTCTCTGGATGGGAAACCTGGAGCAGGGAGACGTCCCATGCTCATCAAGCAGGAGAACGTGATGGGCCCCGACGGCTTCCCAGGGAGCATCGGTGAGGTTTCCAACACTTTAACAAACAGACTGTGTTGTGTTTAATAGTTAGTGGATTTTAGATTGGCATTCAAAAGTCCATTTTCTTTTGTAATTCAAGATGTTGATAATTGGCTCACAGCTGTAAAAACCTCAAATATTTCATTCCAGAAAGGACTATAGATTCAGATGAATTTATTTGAATTTACAATATTGGAATGCATACGCAAAAGTCCCCCAGTGACAATAACAGTTTCAATACAAAGGCAAGATCACTAAAGTGCTCCGTTCAAACTGATGACAGCTTGTGGAAAGAAGCTGTAAGCTACAATCCTCCACATTATAACAAAGGCATATGTCTGTATGTAATGAGTGTAATATCATATCATATAATGGTTTCACATTTAAAATTAAACTACAGAAACAAATGAACTTTTTAATAATTCTAATATTCACTTATAAGCAACAACACACAATATAAACTTTGAACATTTCACATTATTGAGCTAAGACAATGTAATAATTGAAACAAATCTCATTACTAAAGTATAACTTAAAACACCTTTGAGTGTTAAACCATAAGGACACGATTATAAAATGATCAAAAGCTCTTTAAAGTATTGTGAGTAAAGTATTGTCGTTGTTTTCAGGACCCATGAGCCGGGGCTCGGTGCCACAGAGGTCGCCCATGGGAGGATCTGGGGACTGGGGCATGCCAGGCTCCACTGCCAGCCCAGGGGGGGCAGCAGGACACCCCTCTATGATGCGCCCTGGGATGGACTACAACAGCAAGGCCATGATGGGAGGAGCTATGGCCTCTCGCTCCAACAGCCTCCCAGGCACACGCTCCATGCTGCAGCAGCAGCTCATGGATATGGGTGAGGACAGAACTATGTTGGCAACGATTAATTCATTTCTCCGTGTTTACACTTGAGTTATTTACCTCTTACTATGTGTGATATTAGGTGGATCTGGGGACATGGGAATGAGTCCCTTTAGCCAGCAGGGGCAGCCTAATCAATCCTCCTCCTGGCCAGACTCCATCATGGGCATGGACGGGAACCGGTATGTGCTCTTTCTTTCATGTTATAAACTATACGAGGACATGACATATCATCACAACAAATACAAAAATGATATTGATTTAACCAACATTAAATGTTATAGTCGTACTGTAATGTTTTTGTCTTTTCTAAAAGGCGTCCTTTTGGAAACTCTTTGGACGATTTGCTGGTTCCTCCGTCGACCAGTGAGGGTCAGAGTGACGAGCGCTCGCTCCTGGATCAGCTGGATTCGCTGCTCAACAACACGGACGGCATCGCTCTGGAGGAGATAGACCGCGCTCTGGGCATCCCAGACCTGGTGGGACAGGTACAGAGCTTACAACAAACACACCCTGCCTCATCCAAATAAACACTATATTTATATCCATTTCAAAAAAACTTGTTACTGTGGACTTACTATTTGTTCTTTTCTTGATAGAACCAGGGACCAGAGCAGCCACTCGAGTCTTTCCCAGGACAGGACCCCTCCATGCTGCTGGAGCAAAAGTCCCTCTATGGACAAGGTTATCCTGGACCCCCCACGATGCCAATGCAGTCTGGTTACGGAGGGAACCCCATGCATGGACAGTCCCAGCAGCCCGGGTTTGGACCCATGCTCTCTCAAATGGGGCAGGGGGGGAATTTCCCTGGCATGGGGGGCATGGGGCATCCACGGGCTAACATGATGAGACCCAGAATGATGAGTGCCAACAAACCTATGAGGCTGCAGCTCCAGCAGCGGCTCCAGGGCCAACAGGTGCAAATACTCTCCAGTTTGTAGTTGAACCATTTATGTACCATTTATTTATGCATGCTCATGTTTATTACAGTTTATGAATCAGACGCGACAAGGCATGGGTATAAAGATGGAGAACCCAGGGGGAAACCCTGGGATGAGGCCGGGCATGCAGCCTGGCATGGGAGGACAGGTGAGCGTTTATGTTCTAGTGCTTTCAGTGATGTTACCGCTGCCGTGTCACTAACGTGTGTTTCCTCGTTACAGCCTGGTTTTGTGAATGCTCAGATGATGGCTCAGCGCAGCAGAGAAATGGTGTCTCTGCAGATGAAGAAGCAGAGGATGATGATGCTGATGCAGCAGCAGCAGGCGGCTGCAGCCGGAGGCTTTAGTCCTCCTCCAAATGTCACAGCCCCTGGGGGCATGGAGAACCCCATGGGGGGCCCGAGCATGGGCCAGCCAGGCCCCCAGCAGTTTGGCTATGGAGGAAACTATGGTAGGCCATAATCTGCTGCTCTCTGGTGGTCATATTGAATATTGCAGGTTTTGCTGTAACTTTATCTTCTGTAAATAGTATGTCATTAAATATTAGGATGATATTAATGTTAGGATGTTAGTTATTTTTATTTTTTGTGGCAAATTATAAATGTGTGAATGCAGGGATGGGCCAGCAGCCAGAGGCTTCTTTTGGCCCCAATGGAAGTCCTCCTAATGCCATGATGGCAGGACGCATGGGCCCTCAGAACCCCATGATGCAGCAGCAGAGCAGCCACATGTACCAGGGCCAGGACATGAAGGGCTGGGCTCAGGGGGGCATGGGCCGCAACAGGTAAACGGGCTCTAAACACATGTGTGCCTAAAACCATGTTATAGGTTTTAACAATGTTGGTCTGTGCACAGCTCTTACCCACAGCAGCAGTTTGCGCAGCACGGCGGCCCAGGGCAGCAGCAGTACGGAGGCATGATGATGAATGGAGGAATGCCCTCAGGGGGGTCAGCGCACATGGGGCAGATGGGGGGACACATGGGCATGAACCCCATGGTCATGGGACGTATGCCAATGGGGCCTGATCAGGTACTATCACTTTTCTCAGAATGGATGTTAAGGCTGTATACATGAAAAAATAACCCTATGTATCTATTTATAGAAATATTGCTGAAAACAGAAGCAGTGAGAGAGGTGACACATGCAGTAGGACTGAAGCTCCTGACGGGGGTGTTTGACTCAGTGGCCAGTAGAGGCAGTATTGCCACCATAAGAAAATGGTCTTATAAGAAGCCTATACAATCACACATCACAACCAACACTGTGAGACATTTCCCTTCAAAAACATGGACTGTCTCCTTTTACAAGAGGCGTGACCTCAGCTCAAACACGCCATCTATTGGACCAAACGCTCAGACAGCAACCCCTCGGACATTGTTCATGGACACATGTAAGGCTCTTCTCTGTGGAATGTACTGGTGTATCTCCTCCATGGGCCTGCTGCTCCACATGTACCACATGTACAGTTAGTGCAGTAACATGTAGTCAGATTGTGACACACTGATGAATGTCATAAAGCAGTAGCACATAGTTGTGTTCTTCAGCTGAAGTCCAACTGAACCTGTCGTTGGCTCCATGCACTTTAACACAAGGCCAACGTCTAAAGGACTGTGGCAATACAGAGGCCTTTACCACAAGCTCTGTCGACGTGTCTGTCTACAAGTCTTCTTTTGAAGCAGGCGCTGTTCATGGAAGAAGATTTGAACCTTTCTAAAGTGGGGGTCATGTTGGAGAGGTATTATATATGCTGTAGTCTCTAATGTAATACAGATGTTTAAAATAATTTATTTTCCCCTTTGGTGACAGACGTTGAAGTCAATATGGACTGTTTTGAAATGAAATTGTCTAGACAAACGTATAAAGACTAATCCAAAACCGTTCTATTTTGAATCAAGCACACTGATATGTTCTAAAGAGGCTGTAATTGGATTCTATGGATAATCCTTGCTTCTGGTACATCCTCTGATTTTACGGTACTGCAGTATTAAAATATGATGTCTTGTTTGGAGCAGTCATCTGTAGATATGAATTGTATATACATGCTCAAAATGTATTATAAATATATATTATATAAATATATATATGCTTTTGTAGGTTGCATACTGTTTTTGCACAGATTGCAAGGCTTGATATTTAAAAATGTAATTTTTTATTCTCATAGGTCAGCTTTTATTTTCAATACTTCAACCATTGGTGTGAACGGTTCTGCCTCCTATTGTAACATATCCAGAGTAATCCAAGCACTTTTCATTTAACTTATTGTTTCCAGTGGCAGTCTTAGATACAGAGGTGCTAATGAGTCTACAGGTGCTGGATCTAACTTTGAGTTTTGTCTGAAATGTCAGTGCTAAACGCTGGTTAACACATGAAGTACATGATGTTTTAATGACTTAGAACTTTGCCTTTTTGTCCTGAAGATACGCTCAACCCAAAGACCTTCATTTGCTTCTGCGGCCACAGTTTCTCTTGTAAATGTCTTCAAACGTGCTTTTGCTGTTGCACATAACTATATATGAAATGTTAAATGCATTTATTATATTTCCATTCATGTAGCATAGTCTGGCATTGCCCAGATGGAGAACTCTCCTTGTGACGAGTTGAGGCCAGTTCAGTTTTGACGTTGCCGAATGTTTGGAGGTTCAATCATGTAATTGCAGTAAAGTCCCTTTGGTTTTATCACAAACCCATCTGAAAATAATGTCAAACCAATCATTTTTGCTTTAAAACAAGTGCATTGTTGAATATTAAGAAGCGACATCTGTGTAACATTGTCATCACAGGATGTAAAATATGAATGCATTTTTCTTAACCCGTTTCTCGATGTTAATATCATTGTAAATATAAATTTATATTTAAACATTACACCGCCTGTCTGTCATTTTTTGATTCAACCGTTTGTTATTGGTTCATATTTTGAGGGAGTGTGTGACAAAATCAGCACAATAAGGACCAGTTAGGACCCGATAAGAATAAATGTGAACTACACATAGCTATTTAGCAACTCTACTACAGCAACTCTACACTAAAACATAGAAGAAGAAATATATATATATATATATTTGTATGTAGTAAGGGCCTATCCATTAATTCAAGGGAAAATATTTTTTGAATGAGAAATAGTCCTCAGTTATAGAACCCATGCTGTAACCCCATTGAGCCAGAAGGTCTGAAAAGTAAAATAACGAGAGAAATATTTTTGAAGCCTTGATTATAATTTTTAAAAATATATAATTATTGAAATAATACATCAGACCCATGCGTACGACGTTATATGGATCCTATATCCTCAAATCGTTGTCTGTGCCACATTACCCCTGGTGGACGCTCTTCTACCCCCAGCCTTTTATGACAGCCTCAGCCTCAGTGTCAGGGCGGAGCTGGAGGCGGGAGGCACCAATAAGCGAAGACGCGCGCCGGCTCCATTGGCTCATTTGGGGCCAGCGCACACCAAGAGCCAAGACTCACTTTGCTTTGTCCGCAAAAGGAGACAACAACAACCTACAAGACACCTGTCATACGCCTGCACATCCTTATCCACCCCCTTCCACCACCGCCGTGCTCCAGGACCAGCCGCAGAGCCATGGACCTGCACCCGCTATAGCGCGCACTCTTGTCTCTCTTTCTATCTCCCTCTCTCTCTACTCTCCGGGTCTCCGCTCCCATCCATCACGCATATGTCTTCTCCGCTCTCGCAACTCGTAGGTCCTCCTTTAGAAATAATGCACTCCATCAACGAAAAAGACACAACCTATACTAAGATATTTGTAGGAGGTTTGCCGTACCACACCAATGACGCGTCTCTGAGGAAATACTTTGAGACTTTTGGAGAGATCGATGAAGCGGTGGTGATTACGGACAAGCAGACGGGCAAGTCCAGAGGATACGGCTTTGTAAGTACACTTCTTTATAACTTTTGTCATGTAATGCGGGCGGATTGTCTTTGTAATGCCATAAGTGCCTGTTTTTTAGGCAAGTAGTGGTAGTAGGAGTAGTAGGAGTAACTTGTTTGTGATCCTGGAAGTCACATGTTTGCAGTTATGGGATGAGAAGTGTGTCATCCATTAACCCAGTAACATATATATTGAGGCGCAGACTTGGCGCAGAGGTGTACCATGCGCTGCGTTGGGAGATAAGCCGCTATAGTGAACTTTCTGACCCCACTAAAGTTGATACTAACCCGAGTGGTGGTTTGGATGTGGCTATAACTTTTTGTTTCATCAATAAAGTTATTTGTCCAAATAGAAATAGTAGAATGAATGTTAATAAATCATGTTTGACAGGGTTGACTGACTGACCTCGTTTTCTCTTTTCTGTCTGAAAACGCTGATCTAAAGATGTTACAGAGGCCAAAGGAGGTCTCGCTTTATGTTCTGGACCGGTTTAAGTTAACTTAGATAAATCCATGACATCCGACCGGGAAAGCAGAGTTATGTGTTTTTACAAACAAACATATTTGGTTTGTTTCCCCCTAATTCTGATTGGCCCTTGACTGGTGGACCCCGGCTGGCCCTTTGGACCAGGTGGCCATGTGCGTCACATTCATTCCCTCTCTATGGGACAGTAAACATTCTCTTCTGATTACAATGCATTTATTAGTCAGTTAATTAGTATGTCATCGCTATAGCAACCTCTCACAAATGATGTTGTTGTTCTTTCATAGCCTAAGCCGTCCTCTCCTTTTCACTTTTCTGTCTGTGAAGACTGATCTAAAGATCTTTATTATTTCCCTTCTTTCGTTGACAGGGATGCAGACGGTACTGTCTTCACCTCCCATCACCCCTGTTGTACTGTCAAATAAGAACAAGCATTTCTTTCCATTTTGCTTGTTCTTGGTCCTCAGATCTGGCCACTCCTCACTGTGGAGATTCAAACCTGTTCTAAAAGCAGTGTTGGACCTGTGTCCTGCGGCAGGTCTCGGTCTCTCAGAGGTTTCCTGAGGTTTGCTCCTGACGCTTGTGCACGTTTGTTTTTCCATGTGTCTCTCGTGCCACTGGATGTTCTCTCCTCTTCATAGGTGCAGGTTCTGGGATGGACACAGGCGTATCTTGTTTCTGAGGACCTGTTTCACTGAGTAGGTTACTCCAGGCTTTGGGCTTTACTGAAGGGAAACTTCCCTTTTATATGGTCCCAAACCATCTTTTTATCCGGGATAAACTCTTGTGGAGCTTTACTTGGAGCATGTTGGGTTCTACTGCTCTGTTCTTTGCCAACATGTGTCTGAGAAGTCTGAGGTTTGACAGAGTTCTCTGGATGACGCTTGTGTGCGTTTGCTTTTCTCTGTGTCACTTCTGCCTCTGGCTTTTGTTGCCTCTTCTTGTTCCTTCCTTTAGTCTGTTTTTGCCGTCCTTCATGCTCTGGTTGAGCCTGAAGCTCAACCTCTTGCACCAACATCTCTGGAGGAATGTCCCAAACACCAGAACAAGCCGTCTGGTGTGGGACCTTCCTCTGAGTGTGTGTCAGGGCTTCAGGAGGGCATACAGTATAGCAGCCTGCTGCTGCGCAAACATCTCGTCACTCACTTCTGTCAGCTGGACGGGTGGTCTTTGGCTCGGACTTGACCAGGTCCAAGACCCTCAGAGGAGCTGCTTCATGTTTTGTTATTTGCTAAATGTTCTGGACTTGTTTAAGTTAACTTTGATAAATCAAAGACATCTCACACAGAAAGCAGAGTTATGTGTTTGACAATTTTTTTTTATTTGTTTCTTCCACTAATTCTGCATCACATACATTCCCTCTCCATGGGACACATTCTGTCTGATACAGTGCATTTATTTTCCAGTTAATTAGTGCAGCCATGGGTTCAGTCTTTATTTTCCCTCACATGCCTCCCCTTATTTTCTTCCCTGTTTAGTCCTTATTTAGTCCATCCGGTTTTCTCATTTATGGTTCACATCAGACATAATTGAGAATGAACCTCTGAGACCTCTGATGTGAACAACAATGATAATGGTGCAGTTATGAAATTAGAGAGTGAGGGGGAAATATTCATTGTTTTATCTTAGCATGTGAACCAATGAGCTGAGACGACCACTGGACGCTACAGTCGCTGTGTTCTTTGGGACCGCTTCATCCCTGACTGCTCTAAACGACCCAAATCACCCGCAGGACCTGTGCTGATATGTTACCGAGCCGTGGCCTGTGAAGAAAGCTGGGATTTATAGTCCCCTTGTATTTGTAGAGAGTAGACAAGGTTAGCTTGGGCTTTATATCCAGTTAAATGATGCACTGGTGCATTAATATCCCAGGAACTTTTCCACGCACTGCGACCACAAACATATATTTTATTTCCATACTATTTGAAAGACCAACACAAAGTGGCAGAAACGTATTAAATGAAAGCAGAATGATTCGTGTCTTTTCTCTCTCCTTTTTACCAATACAAAACTGTATTATAAGTCATACTAACATACACTCCGGCTAACAGGCTACTTCTAAACACACTCATTTTTGCTTTCACTTCTCAATTGGCAGGAGTGTCTGTAGCCCTGGTGTGTGCCTCTCTGTCTGGTGCACACTGAGGTAATAGTCTTGCACAGTTTTTCCAACGTGGTTTTACTGCGAATGGCAAATAAATTCTTGCATCTTGAATAATCTGTCACTTTGTGTTTGTCTTTCACATAAAATGTCAAAGTAATATCTTGGTCACATTTTGAGACATACTTTTTGCAAGGCCCTATAGATGCGTGTTATATTCAATATGTTGGTCATACTTTTAGCCCTCACTAATTAACAGCTAATTAAGTGCTCAGTTGTGTATGATTTATGGTAAATTTGTTTTTAACTGGTATTTATTAAGCACTTATTATGTCTTATTCTATGTGGCCTTATTCAACATATAACCATGAGCTAGCTCTAACCATAGCTTTGGGTTACGGTACACTAACTATAACTAAAACTTAATTTGCTGTTATTTAGTGAGTGCTAATCTAAAGTGCCAATATTTTTACACAGGAAGACACTTGATAAAAAATCCCAGTTATAATAAAAGAAATAAAACCATTTGAAGACTTAAATAAGACATAAAATTACAAGAGTACCTAACTTTAAAACTACTGAAAAAATTAACTGTGGCAGAAAATCCAGGTCACTCGTTCCTCTCTCTCGTTCTCAAAACAGTTGGTTTCTACAAACTGAAGTCATAATGACGACAGATAAAGTAGGAAAGAGGATATTGCTCAAGTTGCCATTCTTCTCCCAGCCAAGTGTCTCCATATCCCACTGTTCATTATCATCTGTGAGTCACATATGATGCATTTTTCACAGTTGATGCCATTTTAGCAGCAAACAGACCGACCGGAAAGCAACAGCCATTTTCATTCTAAACAGTAAGAGTGAGATCGAAATGGAGTAATATATCTAATAATGTCGACCCCCAGATCAAAGGCACTATAAAAACTAAATTGTAATAATTCCATGTAAAACCGTGCTTCCGTAAGGATGGGAGCTTGGATGTGAGTGTGTGTGCTATCTGCCCACTCCCGGTCACTCCCCTGAAGGTGGGTCAACAAGAATCCTGCATATCTTCCTTGGCAGCTCGATATGACGGGAAGAAACACAACCTGCCTCCCACTCAGCCACCCACATGGAGCTGCTGAAGCCCTGTGAGAGCCCACCACCACCACTCCTGTTTCTGAGAGAGACGCTTCCTCTGAACAGGGAGGTGGTCCTCAGAGCGTCTTTATTGTAAATAGTAGAAACATATCACAAGGATTGTCACATTGGACCATTTTTGTCGCTGACGCAGGAGGGTCTGAGGACATTCATGAACATTCACAGATATCGGTCATCCCAGAGCCCTGTGTTTCATATCAATGCTGTTCTAATGGTTTGATTCTCTAATTGGTTGTTGGCAATTTGACAATTTGTACAGTCCTCTTGAAGAATCTAAACAACTCATAGATTAATCAAAAAAATAATTCACTAATTCATTGATTATCAAAATAATCGCTACATTCAGTGCTAATTAGTGATACTAAGAAAGGGAGTTAATTCAGAGTGTACAATGAACACTGCTGACTGCCGTAGTATGTGTGATTCAATAGTAAGCACAACGTGTAGGAAATTAGAACCACACTTGATGTTTAAAAAAAAAAAACAAGATTTAAATAAGAAATATTAGGCATTACTTTTGTCCATTCAAAATTTTAATGAGACTCTTTACTTTTCATGTTATAATATAAAATAAAAGAGGGAAGAATTGAAATTGTCATTATGTTTTTCCAATTTAGAAAATGACCGGCTGCAAACACAGACAGGGCAAACCGATTTAAAAGAACGCAATTTCACCTGGAAAAACTATTGTTTCAAAAGGCATAAAACGGTGTCATGGTGCAATAGAGTGTCATGATAGTGGAACAATTACATAATATTCTTTCAAGACTGAGACAGGATTTTAGACAGAAGGATCCTGCATTGGAGTCGCTGATATAAGAGTGGCTGTATCTAAAAACAACTCTAGGTCTGTTTTGGATGAGGGAACAATGTAGGGCTGGGCGATTTTGCCTAAAAAAAAAATCTCCGATTTTTAAAAGAAAAATTCAAGTTTCGATTCGATTTTCGATTTTTTTTCCCCAATGCACTTAAAAATGACTGGAGACATCAGATATATTGTCAAAAGTGCAAATTTATTGCTGTGATTGTCCTCAAGAGTTAAAATGCAAGTAAATGAGGCTCTGTTATTCAACAATTTCAAGCTTTAACCCAGGTTTAAGCAAAAGTGCAACATCAACTTCACAGTAGCTTAAATTTTCTGATTAAGAAATCAGATAACTACATATTTTGTAACATATAACATTACAATAAAAAATAAAATAAACTCTTCTCTTAGCCTCTCAGCATAATGTGAATATAAAAAAAATTAAACATGCCTGTGGCAGACATATAGCTACTAACTAACTACTTATCAAAGGATAAACAAATGTAAACTTTTATCTTTAACAACAAAACATTAGATCTCTGAAATATTGTGCATGCTCATTCTAAGCATTTTTTGCAAGAAAGATGAGCCTGTCCACAACCACAGGTCCGTGGTGGCTGAGTAAAACGTCATCTCCCCCAGCTCACCGCGGATCTTTTCACGAGTTGTATTGTACAGGTGAGGCAGCGCTACATCGGCGAAATACTTGCGACTGGGGACAACGTACTGTACCTCGCATCTAATACTTTTAACAAGCCCCCCCTGTTAAAACCCCCCCGGGGGGTCGCGGGAACCCCTGGGGGGGTCGCATGATGATTTCTACACAAACAAAAAAAAAAGATTTTTTTTTTTTTGAGCAAATATAAAGCCCTTAAATATTTATTTAGCATTTGATTTGATTCAAAAGGACTACTTGTTAAATTGTGTTTGGAGACTATAATATATTTTAATAACGTTAGTAATTTTGTCCCAGTCATTGCAGCGTCAATCAAAATCATCACGTAACACAGCTCACATCATGCGCAGCGACAAAGCGTGTCCTACTGTTGTTTGCTAAAACTAAAGGTGTTTGGAGGCTACAAATAAATAATACCTGCTTTAAAATGAAACGTGGTTAATATCCACAACAGAAAAACCCGGAGGGGGAGAAAAGTCACTTGTATCAGGGGTCAGGCTGATGGTGCGAAGAGAGGGAGAGAGGGCAGAGGAGGAGAGAGAGAGGCAGCGGAGGAAGAGAGGCCAGCGGAGGGAGAGAGGGCAGCGGAGGGAGAGAGGGCAGCGGAGGGAGAGAGGGCAGCGGAGGAAGAGAGGCCAGCGGAGGGAGAGAGGGCAGAGGAGGGAGAGAGGGCAGCGGAGGGAGAGAGGGCAGCGGAGGGAGAGAGGGCAGCGGAGGGAGAGAGGGCAGCGGAGGGAGAGAGGGCAGCGGAGGGAGAGAGGGCAGAGGAGGGAGAGAGGGCAGCGGAGGGAGAGAGGGCAGCGGAGGGAGAGAGGGCAGAGGAGGGAGAGAGGGCAGCGGAGGGAGAGAGGGCAGCGGAGGGAGAGAGGGCAGAGGAGGGAGAGAGGGCAGCGGAGGGAGAGAAAAGTCACTTGTATCAGGGGTCAGGCTGATGGTGCGAAGAGAGGGAGAGAGGGCAAAGGAGGGAGAAAGGACAGCGGTAGAACAGCGCGTTAAAGAGGCCCGGCTTTTCGGAGTCAAAGGTAAAGAGGTCCGCACATTAAAAGCGGGTGGCCGGTCTATGCCTTTACTGACAGTAACTTTGGAAAGAGAAGCCGCGGGGATGAACCGCATAAAGTAACAGCAGAAAGCGGCCGCCCGCTTTTAATGTGCGGACCTCTTTACCGCTGACTCCGGAAAGCCGGCCCACTTTACCGCGGTAGGAGAACAGTGAGGGCGAGCCGCAAGAAATGCGCTCCACTTCTGCTGAGGAGGGTTAGCAGGGCATTTATGATGGGGGTCGCGGGCTAAAGACTTTGGGAACCCCTGCTCTACTACACGCTGCCATTCTTGTTTTGACTGTGTTTACGCGGCGGAGGGGGCTGGCTCATAACGCTCTACGGTAACCCACAAGGACGAAACGCAAAAAACTCAGAAAAAAAATTTGGTGAAAAAAAAACTCGAGTTTGCAAAATAAAAATCCTTTTAAGCTACAAAATCGATAAATCGATTAAATCGATTTTTTGCCCAGCCCTAGAACAATGTTGTGACAAGGTTCAAAACTGGAAAAGTTGATTTCCCGTAATGTGTCATTGGAGGAGATGATGATGCTGACATGAAGTGAGCTCAAGCTGGATGGGGAGACTCAGTGTGTGGGGGCTCCATCTCTGCCCCACCCCCCTCATGGAAGATGAAGGTCGGACGCACATGTAAGAAGGTGTGGGAGGCTGCACGGGTCACGACAACAGTAATGTCAGATTCTACTTCCTGCAGATAGTGTGTTAACATAGCCATGACCGCCTCTGTGTTTGTTGTTACCTGATTGTGTGGTAACGAGATAAACGATTGTAAACGCAGCCTTCTCTTCGCAGGTGACCATGGTGGACAGAGGGTCAGCAGAACGAGCCTGTAAAGACGCAAACCCGATCATCGATGGGAGGAAAGCCAACGTGAACCTGGCCTATCTGGGAGCCAAGCCACGGGCCTCTCAGACAAGTAGGACTCCACTTCTATTCATTCAGTTTCTCGGATTAGGCTGAAAATGAATAATACTGTTTGTGTAATTGTTGTTTTGGAGACAAATATGGAGTAAAATGAACAGAAATGACTGCCAAAAAACTTTAAGATAGACAGGTGATACTTTCATTCACTTCGGTAATTCAAATTAGTCGTTGCAGGCAAAGTGAGATATTGCAAGCCTTCTTTGTTATAATGTTGATAATTGACTCACCGCTTGAAAAAACAAAATAAAAAACAGTTAAAGATATGTATAAAAATATAATTTGAAAATGAAACGTCAAAGCCATTACGATCACCATTACGACAAACAATGGCTTGGCTAGGGATTCCATAGTCATACTTGGATTCACATTTTAAGATGAATTACAGAAATAAATGAACTTTTTAACAATAATCTATTTTAAAAAAAATAGATTTTCACAATTACACTTACACTAGTCTGATGTTTTTCACGTTTCATATTCGCTGCTCATACACGACCTTTGATTAGTGCAATTATGAAACGTCTGAATGCCGTTATCAACATTATACGAGTTCTTTTTGTCAATATCGCCCACGCATTACATGAGGCGTACTCCGTGTGTGGGTGGATTTGGTTGTGGATGAGACAAATGGAACCCGATTAGATCCACAGGAAGTAAACAGTGTCATAGGTCGACACATATAGATGCTCGTGTGGTTTTATGTGTGGTGTAAAGGCAGATTTGATGTTCAATGGTTTTCCTTTGTTTCTAAATGATAAAAAAGTACATGCTTTGTGAATGGACTGCTGAGTTAAGAATAGAGATTATATATTTCCACTCATCTGTTTCTCGATGTTGTGCTTCCACTGTACAGTACATTCGGCCTCTGTTGTGGTTTTACTTCCTGGTCAAGTTATATATTTTTATTATCACCTTTGAAGAATTTATTTTTAAAGTATTGGTCTACACACATGTAAAGCGTAGCAGCCAATGTATGTATTTTTATTGTGGTAAAGTACCTCCCGGGAGAATTTGGACACCTCTCTATCAGCTGTGGTTTATGTTTATGTGAACAGAGGAACAGATGCAGGAAACACTGGGGTAGTCTTGCACAGTTTTTCCAATGTGGTTTTACTGCAAATGGCAAATAAATGAATCTGAATCTGAATCTGAATCTGAACACACGGGACTAGGACTGATTAGAGCTGTATATACTAGAGAAGAGTTTATGGACTTATTTTGTTGACTCCATTACATTTTAGTCGCTATTGGACGCTTGTTTATTGTCAACATAGACTGGAATGGAAGCATGGAAGCTAACAGTTTGAATTAGCATGCTAACACGAGCTAAGGTTTGCCGCCTCCTTACATGATCATTAAAACAATTGTTTATCAGTTTTGTTTTGTTTTTTTCTCCATCAGCTGTTGGTTAAGTGTTACATTACAACAAACACAATCTGCGGCTTATATTCAAGTGCGGCCTATATGTGGACATTTAACAACTTACAATGTGAAACTAAATATGAGGTAGACTTATCACATAAAAGTGACTTATGCCGAGCCTTTGTTTTAATGTTGATGATTTTGGCTTACAGTCCATTTTTTAGATATTACCTTTTCGAAGATGTTTTATTTGAGGTTTTTACAAGCTGTGAACCAATTTTAACACATAAAGGTTTGTTTTATCTCACTTTCCATTGAATGACAGAAGCAAATGGACTTTTGAACGACATTCTAATTTTTAATGTTACACCTGTATATGTATTTTCATGAGCATTTGAATTGTTTACCCAGTTTGTTTATCTAAATAAGAATCACTAACGCTCATTATAAGTTCTCACTGTCACAACATGGAGCTTCTGCAGGTTACATATCACACCGAGTTATTCTCCCACTCTTTCAACCACAGCCGTGTCCTCCCTTTGCCCGGGACACACACACACCCAGAGCTCACAGCTGACTGGAGATGGCAGCGCTTGGTATTTCATTATTGTGTGTTAGAACTGCAGGAGCACGAAGCAAATAATACGTGAGAGAAAGAGAGCGGGGGACTGAAAAGAGCAGAGAAAGCAGACAACAGAGGCAGAGATACTGTATATGTAGAACTATAGGGCTTTGTGTTAACTGTAGGGTTATAGTACCTTGTGTTATGGCAGCAACTCAATATACTCCATATATAGTCCCATGTAAACACAATTATAGTTTAAATTGATTTGCTTAGAAGAAAGATTTTGCTGGAATTCTGCCTGTGTCTGTTTAGTGTAGGAACTATTACCCAGGTGCTCTCGAGGTCGGGGATCAGGCTTAAAATGGATTTATTTGTATATTTCTAGTCCTAGATATAGTTCTGTAGGCTTTGCACATATTTTGCAGCAAGGTTTTTTCAAGATCACATCATTTCTGCAGTCTGTTTCGTCACATACTTTATACTGTAACTTTCAATGTCACAGAAACCCAGAATACAATAAGATACAAACTAAATAAGATCAGTTAAATATTCTACATGTTGCTGCAATCAATTCAAGGCGAAAAGAAAAAAGGAGTCGTCTGTGTCTGAGAGATAAAAATGATTGCATAATAGCCATAGCTGCACACATATATTCAAAATACTTACTTGCTGTTCACATGTAGAAGTAAAATCCAGTAAAATATACACAATAAACATTGGGGTAATAAAAATCATATGACTTTTTATGAAAGTACAAGCCTACAGCGTTAGAACCGTTCACAATCTGGTTTCCATATATCCACAGAGCTTGAATAATAATGAAACCAAAAAATCTTTTCACCGTGTTTTGTCTGGAATGTTCAGCTAAACTGACATTTCCATAAAGACAAACTTAGAATCTAAATCCTGCAAATGATGAGATTGGAATAACAATAACAGCTTCATGAAAAAAACAGTAAAAACGTTTTTGTTTTTTTAATCCATGGTCCATTTGTTTCACGTTGGTTCAGACCTGTGTGGGTCCTGGCACATTAGGTTTTTATTCATGCAGAATAATATGGAATTAATCAAAAAGCCTTATAATTAAGAATTGATTGATATTATTAAGAAAGGGGCAGGAGATTTAAGAATGTGTCTTCTTTCAGCTTTTCAATTATGTGGCAGAATTGCAATTGTCTTTTGAAATATAATTATAATATGCCGTGTGATGTCATTTTACAGTCCATACTTTATAGATAAATACATGAATAAATACATAATGATAATAAAGAAACAAATGAATAATACAAACAATAAAAAAAGATAATAACTAAGTAAGGTTGATTTGGAGCATATGCGTGTATAGATGCCGTCCACATGGCAGAGGAGGCAGCTGCTGTGATTGGCCGGGGCAGATGGGCGATCAGCGAGCGCTCCGTAGCAGGATCAGACACAAACAGGCAGAGACAGGGAGAGTGGATGTCCTTGTCCTCATCTCCCCCGGCTTCTGCGCGGAAATAAAATATCTATCTTCACCACGTATCTGCAGGCTCTCACAGATGCACGCTGGAGTTTCTGAAATGGTGAGGAGAGGAAACAGGGGAATATAAAACACAGCTCATTCCAACACACGTGTTATTAAATGTTCTCCTGCATTTGAGGCGACATTGCTCATTACATTGTTTACATCGTTTGCTGATTTTCTCGTCTTAATACAGAAAGGATTCAGTTTTTTGACACAGATGGGGCAAAAACATCTGTATAGTGGATTATAAGTCTCATTATATATTATTATGAAGTATTATTGATATTGATTTCGGAAAATATTGCCATAAATGATCCTGCAACTCACGTATTTGAATATCATGGTTCTTTTTTTTTTTTTTTTTACCTTTTTGACACATTTATTTTGGGCCAGAATGTTCACTGTCTCACTTGTTCTGCTCTTACACCTTGGCCACTCTTGACACTGGAATAACAAATGGTGGCTTGTTTGTTGTGTGTTTTATTTATTTAAAAAAACACAAAAATTGCCTTATAGTTTTATTTTGGTATATGTTGTATCCATAGACTGTATATATATTAATGGACAGAGTCACGCCTATCTCCACCATTCTAACTAATGGGCCAAAAAATATGCTCTACTGGAGCTATCCAAAATGGCCGCAAGTGGTCCCGCCCACAAGAAAATTGCAAAAAACGCATCTGCGCATGCGTCAGCCGGCGCAACTCCATTCATTTGAACGAGAGACTTCAAAAATTCACAGCAAGTAAACTAGAGTGGTCCAAAAAAGTTCAGCCCCCTCAACATTGACACACATGTGGAACGGAGCTTTGGGCCAAGAGCCAACTTTTGGTCCATCCTGTAAAGACGTTTTTGAGAGGTCTGCCAATGCTATATGTTAGCATTGGCTAATTCTACTTCTGGGTCCACCCCCATCGGCCCGGGGTGGTATTGCAAGCATGTCAGCGCACGTCATTTTGGCCACTTTTGAGCTGAGACCCTCCCCCACTGGTTGTTGATTGTAGGAAAGTGTAGTCCAAAGGTTCACTGAACTCCATTCATACTGTTGTACTGTAATACAATGTGTATTTAATTGTGTCAACCATATTGTGTGTGACTTATGTTCAAAACCCCAAAGTGAATAAGAAATGACTAAACTAATCTTTCAAGGAGAAATGTTTGGGTAAAATACAGTTGTGTGAAAAGTAAAGCAAACCCTTGTGTTTCCTGTTGCAGGTGTGTCTGTGGGAGTGCAGCAGATCCATCCTTCATGGACTCAAAGACAGTACGGGTATGTGACAAATGAACTCCCTCTGTGTCCCCTGGCTCCTGGTTTAGGCTTTTCCATAGTTCAGGTCTTGTTTTAGATTAACAATTTTAATGACCAAATATAATTGATGAATTATAACAAACCAGATTAGCATCAATGCAACTATTTTCACTTTTGCAGATGGCTTAGTCGATCCATTTGATGTGATCTTTCCTCAATATTGGTTCAGCCAAAGTAGGGTTTAATCCCGGGATACGGGATTCCCGGGAAATCTGATCAAAACTATTTCCCGATTGCCGTTAAATGTTATGACGGGAAACGGGAAATGAAAGTTAAAAAAAAAAAATTCAGTGCGCTCCTATTATAGAGCACGTTTATTGTTGTTCAAAGTTAAAACATATTTCATTTACAATCAACATATCTACAGCTGAGAGGATGGATCATAAATTGTGTTTTTGACAACAAATATGGGTCTTAATCGCGCTAAACCACGACTTGTAATGAGGCCAGCCTCAGGGTACGGGGCACATGTGAGCCCAGAATTTGGCTACGTCCAATTCTATCAGAAAGCTCCTTTCTTTTTTCCATCTGCTAAGGGCAGCAACAGGTTTGGCTAACATACATATAACACATTTTAAGATCATATAAAATGCATTTAGGGTAATTTTCTGCTTCCAATGACGATAGGAATGATAAGGAAGAGAGGAGAAGGGTAAGAAGGTTGATATTACAAATTGGATGCGCCCGAGAGCCGGCTGCAGCGAAAACACAGAGGAGTTTATGGAGGTGGCACCCGTTTTGTTTTACGCTTTAAAACTCTTTGGGCTTATTTCCAAATGGGGGATTACATATCTGCGCTCAAACTATTATCTGGACTTAAACATGAAACTGGTCTGAACTGAAGTGGTCTGTGCTGTTCATTAATAACTAAGGTAAGACCCATAACACAATTGGAAATGTGCCTTTTACGAACGTTTGCGTTTTGTTTGAGCAAACAATGCGGGCCATGGAAAACATTCTGCTGTAGCCAAACTAATTGTGAATAAGCCGCTCTGTAGGTTCTGTTGATTTATATGATATATGTTCATCTGACAGGGCTGAAGTCAGTGCCTCCAAACCACACGTCACTGGTCGACAAGTGGATTGCGCAGACATTTAGAATCTCATAATAGTGAAATTCCTGAAGAAAGCCCATCAACAAAACGTCTGAAAACGCTATGGCTACTTTAGCAAAGCTAGCAAGTCGCTTGGTGAAACACTAGTGGAGATGGCAGCTTTTGTTGGATTATATATTTGAGTGATATCATACATTACTTGGGCTAAAAACAACAACTACAAACAACAGCTATTTCCCGGGATTTCCCGGGAAAGGCGTCGTCTTTTCCCGGGATTTGATACGTCTCATTTTCGGGAAAAATATTAAACCCTAATCCACAGTACAGGGCTCTGACCTTGTTTGAGTTTCTATTTATCTGTGTGTCTATAGGTTATGTGTAAGTAAACAAAGTATTTCTCCTTAGTTTAGTCCCAATTAGGTCTCTCCTTGTGGTGACAGAGCCTCCAGTCCTGGTCCAGCCCTGGTCCAATCCTGGTCAAGTCCTGGTCCAGCCCTGGTCCAGCCCTGGTCCAGTCCTGGCTGTGCTTGTTGTCTGTTAATTGACTAACATTTCTCCATTTGATTTGTCTTGGTCTTTCTGCTCTGCTGCACCAACATTACATTTTCACTCATGAATAAATCGTCTGAGGCAGCCAGCCATTTAGTCACTAAAGCCTCTCTGTCACTCAAGCAGATACAGAGACACATATGAGGAGCTCTTTTCTCACAAAGTCCTTTTTTATTAATATTACTTAGAGCGACGTTCAATATTGCATCCTGCATGACACAGTGAAGAGCCTGGAAGTTAAGATGTCTGACATTCATAAAAACACATCGAAGGTGCAGTCGTTCATAAATCTGTTTGTGGATTATTGTTTCACTGTGTAACGAGGTAAACATTTCAGGGTTTGAAGTCATTCTTTCAAGTTACTACATTAAAGGTGATATCTGTCCTTTCAATTGTATTATTATTTCTTTTTTTAAAGTAGTATAAATCAAATGCATGTTTTTGACCGCATTCCCCTGTAGTAACAGTTCAAAAACCATACTTTTATTATAGTCACTCTCTTTAGCAGCACCACCAGTAGGATTTGCTGGAGGAGAATAGATAAACCAATTGCATGGCCCCCATCTTGTATCAAGCATTTAAATGAGTTCTGTCCAATCAGGAAGCAGTCGGGGTGACGACTGGAGCTTGCGTTGTAAAAAAACAAACAAAAATCCCTCTCCACATTTCAAAAAGTAACTTGTGATGTGAATGTCAGTGATGCAATGGGCTGACACTGCAGCACATCTGCTCTAAATGAACTGTAGAGCCACAGAAGCTGCGAGTGTGGAGTAAGCAAATCATGCTAATGTCATTGTTATTGTTTCTCATGTCGTCTGATGAGCTGTAACCAGGGCCCGACCGCTGTGAACTACAGTTAGACAAAAGCACTAACACTGTAGTCTTGTTGTGAGAAAGCAAAAGCCTTTTTGTTATTCATTTAATCTTATTTTAATTTGATACTTTCATTTGAGCAGAAATTGTGACACTTTACATTAATTACATTCATTTGTTAAAAGAGATTCCATTCAATGTTTTTCCTCACCCACACACACACACACACACACACACACACACACACACTACAGATGCATACATACATACATACATACATGCATGCATACATACATACATACATATATACATACGTATACACATATACATATACATACATACACATATACATACATCCATACACATATACATACACATATACATACATATACACATATACATATACATACATACACATACATACATAAACATATACATACACATATACATACATATACACATATACATATACATACATACACATACATATTCATACATGCATACATACATACATACACATGCATATACATACATACACACACATATTCATACGTACATACATACATACAGTACATACATACACACACATGTGCTCGGGGGATTCTCGCGGTACTGCAGACTAGACCAGACTAAATTCACATGGGCTATCCCGAAACTTTCCCCATAGAACTCAATGCATATTAAAACAGCTCGACCTCAGCTGACAGAGAACCTACAGCTTTAATAAAGGTCGGATTTTGTGGGGATATTTGTGTCCCTTGTCATCCTGAACTTTTTATCTTCTTTAATCCTTCGGTTTTCTTTAAATCCAAACTTTAGTGCCACAAACTCTGCTCGTCTGGCTAGCGCTCTATCTTCCGCTCTGATGAACTGCTCTGATTGGTCAGAGTGCGGCCGAGCCCCTCTGTGCACGTGCGTGACAGCCACACACGCGTGTTTGGCGCATCGCATCATGGGAGATCATCCACTGCGCAGAACCGGGAGGACCAGACGATGCCCAAATACAGGCGAGTTCCCATGAGTCTTTGCGAGTTCCAGGCGACTTCCGCTAATCTTTCAGCTCACGTGCCGGCACAATGCGTCACTGAGCAAAAACCATTCTTTTAAATACGGTGCCATCTTGGATCGCCGGGGCTTGGTGGAAACCTTTAATGTTTTCAAACTAACTGGAAATCAAACTGAAATCCCTCCTGATGCAGCTCAGGATACACGAGTTCCAGACGATAAAAATCATTGTTGATCTGCCGTCCATTTCAGTACGGGAACCAATAGAAGACGGATAGAAGTATAGACCGTATTTTTCCGTAAAATTTATGGCAGTTCACAAGGTGAGGCTGCAGCTCGAGGCGGCTGTGTGGATTCATAAAGACTTAGAGCCCATTTTCAGACACTGAAAGGACAATCATATCAGAGCGTGTTCACTCGGTTCTCACAGACAAACACTCAGTACACTGCCCATTATTCAGCACATCCTCCTCATAATGACCCAGACCGTCTCGTTTCACTGTCGTCTGTTCTGTCACACACACACACACACACACACACACACTGTCAAACAAACGCGTGGGAGGAGAAGATGAGCAAGTCCTATTGTATTTCCTGATGTTTTATTCTTTTAGCCTGCAGCGGTTGTGTAATTGATAGTGCATTCATTTTAAATCTATGCAAAATTTACACACATAGCACAGTTGAATTGGTGGAACTGGACTTGTATAATAATAATAATAACACATTTTATTTTAGGCACCTTTCTAGACTGTTAAGGTCACCTCACATAACAAGAAAAAAGTACATTTAAAAACAGTTAAAACACAAAGTCAAAAGCAGCATGAACAGAGGAGGGTGTAGTTATTGTTTAAGTGAAAAGTATAACACATTTATTGATATGTACGAATTCAGATGATCATTCCAATTATTCTGTACTGAGGAATGTGTGGCTCTTTTCTGACTGCCTCTTTATGGATGGTTCGGAACAGGACTACAGCTGGACTTAAAGTGAAGAGAGAGAGACGTTTTTCGAATGCCCCTGCAGGTGTCTGATTGGAGAAAATGAATTCAAATTCTTGATAGACAGCTCCAGGCCCTCAGCGTTGCCCAGAAAATCTTACTGGTGATGGTTATGTCAAGGGGAATGACTATATACTGTAGACATCACTCGGTCTGGACCAGGTCTGAGCA
The DNA here is from genome assembly GCA_964034765.1 of Knipowitschia caucasica. NCBI lineage: Eukaryota > Metazoa > Chordata > Actinopteri > Gobiiformes > Gobiidae > Knipowitschia > Knipowitschia caucasica. Next base: position 29,042,342 of record OZ035827.1, read on the forward strand.
GGACTGAATATTAACGTCTTATTAAACGAGCACGAGGTCTGTGCAAAAAGAGCAAGGTCTGATATTTCTCTGTTCAGACCGAGCAAGCGAGGTCAATAAATGTTTTATTATTTGACAATTTTTAATTTATGCAAATATCGATCGGTTTCAACACTAGCAAAAACAGATGCAACCAAACTGTCAAATCGTGACATGGAGAAGAATCTCTTCTGTGTCTTTACCAATGCTTTTTAGATATTTGTGAAGTATGTTCATGTCCGACTTGGTTTTCCTAATCGTGTTTTTAGCTTTCTGGTCTGTAACAAAGTTGTCAATCTCTTCTTGACTGTGAGGAGTTGTGTTTTCGTCGTTATTTTCTGTTATTACTTCCTCTGGCTCTTCGAACTCGTCCGGATAATAGAATTCACTGGGAGGATGCTCCCAGTCGTTGCTCATTATTTCTTTTTTACCAAGGAAAGATATAAAATTTGATACGCGCTGCGGACTGTAACGGTCCGAGATGGGAAAATATCAGACCGCAAATTCATCCAATCAGAGCGCGCGTACGATCCAAGTCATAATAAATGTGAGTAACAGACAGATGCTCCGGGTTCAAAATCTCGTTTAAGTACTTTGCTGATCGTATTCTTGTAATGTTCAGACCCCGGTTCTTCCATGATTGCGTAAGAAAGTGCTCGGTTCAGAAAAATACTAGTCAGAAGTGTAGTCCAGCCCCACAGATGTAGCGTGGTGCAGGGAGAGTGTGCACTGAGGCCCCGGTGACTCAGTCTGGGCTGATCCACTGTCTTACATGAAGTGTCCAGAGAGTGTTGGGGCCCTTCACACAGCGCCCTGACTCACCGGCATCGGAGCTCAGGGCCAGAAGAACCACTGCTGCTGACATTTGGGATTGTGCGAGGAGTGAGAGCGAGTGTGGAAATGAGCCAGAGATGAGGTGGAAGTATCGAGATTCTAAACAAGTCGGCTCTCTCATACATCATCTACAGTATGATTAACAGAATTACATACAATAATTATTATCAATCGTATGAAATATTTCCATTCCAAATGACATCCCAAAATAACAAGTCAAATCAAATCATAGGTGACCAAAGATTAAACTGGAGTTAGATGAAGATGATGTGAATAATATTTTATGATGTGATTTAATATTTTTCTCAGCAGATTATCCAATCAGAGAGAGGAATGTGGCTCTCATTAGAGTTGCTCTTTTTGTTTATTTCTGTCACTGGCAGGAAGATTGTTGGATGATAATGGTATGACTGTTATGACCGCTAATTGTGCATATTACATTCGGTCTCTTTAAATAATGTCAAAATCTTCTTGTTCTTGTGTCGCGTCTTATTTGTATTTGTTGCAGCAGTTTAACATCGTAAACGCTAGGATTCAGAATGAATGCAATCATTTTTCAAATCAGAATTACCCGTAGAAAAGAATTTCAACCCCTATTTGAATTGGAACTGTTCCAATCAGGTGCGTTGTATGTTATTCCTGTGAAACATCTCCCAAATCTTTACTCTGATCATTTATTCGATCGTGAATGCTTCTAAAAATGTGATATTTTTGCGCACATTCTTAGAATAAGTGAATTTTTCAGTCAATCCATCAATACTGTAGTGTCTAAGTTCTGCAATCTTCATTTATGGGATGTAAAAATAATATATTACTGTTCTAACTAATTTACTAAAAATGGCCCTTCGCATCAGTCAGATAGTTTGAAAATCTCACAGTAAAACCCTATTTGCTCAGTCACTTAAAACAACTTTTGCTCAAAATGTTTCCAAGTTAAAGCCCTGAATAATTGACTCGATGTGAGTCATGTGCAGATTCCTCCGAGCAGTTTGACAGGTTTGGATCTTGTGGGCGCCTGGAAAGTCCATTAAAAACCTCCGCCTTTCTGTGCTATTAATATTGCAGTTTTCAATTTGTGAATGAGTGATGAGGGAATCTGGGCTCACCCAAAGACCGTGTGAATGAGAGATGATGGCCTCTGCGGGTGTTCGCTGCAGCCACACTTCTCTCTTTCTGGGTTTCTAAAGTGGTTTTGGACGCCTCCGCACTGACATTTTAGAACTTCAAAGAACATGTGTGAAATGCCCTTTTTTCAGGAGACATATTGGAATCACTGTGGATCATCAGTACGTTTTTAACTTTTGAATTATCTTAAAAAATACGAAGTGCACTGACTTTAGATTGAAAATTGACATATTGCTTCGCACCTGTCCCTTTGGTAACGCAATCTACCCTCATCGTGGCAAGTCGCTCTCCCAATAGCCCTGTCCTCCTAAATATGAAATGATTACCATAGCAACCATAGCAAACCAAATGGCAGCTAAAAATGAGATCTAGATTATGGGACTCCTGCACCCAGCCTCTTTTATCTGCACCTGTCTCACCCCCTGTGCCCGGGAGCCGCCTCAGTCCTGCACCGCGTGGCCTCAGTCCTGAATCTTTTGAGATTAAGAACCTCTTTTTCAAGGGAGTCCCTACAGCTCTCTTTTTTCTCACTGTGTTTTTCTGTTGTTGTTTCTTGCCGATGCAGGAGGGTCTTAGGACTGTGGTGATGATAATAACAATAATGGACATTGGTCGTCTGCCCCTTATGCACCGTGTTTTTAATCAGGGCATTTCCTGTGATTGAACGGTTTTGATTCTCTGATCTGTGTTGGCGAATTGACAACTTTGTAAACTCCTCTAAGATAACTGCTGTTGTGATTTAGGAAATGCAAAGTGAAGTTGTTTTTAGGTCCATCCACGCAAAATTACAAACGTGTAACTCCACGCCTTCTGTCTCAAAGCTCCTGTCTCCGTCCTGTAAAAGTATGACGTCATTGTACCACTTTGACATCACACAGTTTTTTTTGCCCTATAAAACAAAAGTATTGCTCCTAAATTATTTTTGAGAATGAAGTGAAATTAAGTCCAGTAGGCGGTAATTTCATGAATATAGCAATGTATTAACAAAACAAATTCAACTTCTTCCTCTGGTGGTAGAATAGGGAATTACAGGCAGAAATCCATTTTTACCCTTCATACATTTTCACTATATATCTTTTACTTTAGCTATTATTTCAAATTCTAAATTTCTCATTATCATTTTTAGGGACCAAAATATTTCTTCTTTAACATAACATCTCGTTTACATCCCGTCCCACACCTTCCACACATATCGCCCCCTGCTGGTATCAGAGCAGTGCCTATCATTATATTGTACTGGTTTGGTTTTCTTCAAAATCTGGAAATTTCTTTCTGCTGAGACCACACTTTTTTGATACGACCTGATTTCACAAAGGATTTTAACATTATTTCACGATTCTACCCAGTTCTCATGCTCAACTCTGTACATTCTTAAACATCTCCCCTTCCCCATTTATCACTGATGCTTTTGAACAGTTTTTGGTGATTTGAATACGGTTGTTTTTCCTCTTTAGTGTATTGAACTGTAAAGCTGGTCTCTGGGGGACTGTGCACCGCTGCCTCAGTTACAAACACAGATCAACTGAGCCTGGCGTTAAAACAAGAAAACTGAACCAAATGTGGTCAGATCAAGGCCCAGCTGTGCCAGACGTACAACTGACTGACACACAACTGTTCTCACATAGTACCAGGGGGAGACAGTCCAATGAGGAAACATAATAATAATAATAATAATAATAATGATAATGCATTGGTTTTATATAACGCTTTTTTGGACACTCGAAGACGCTTTACATGTCATTATTCTTTCACTCCATACTCGGTGGTGATAAACTACTACTGTAGCCACAGCTGCCCTGGGGCTCACTGACAGAAGCGAGGCAACCAGTATGTGCCATCGGCCCCTCCGACCACCACCAACCATTCACACACACACCAGACTCATTCTAGGCAATGGGGGTGAAGTGGCACTTTAAAGCCGCAGCCGCCCGCTGTGGCATCAGGTCCCAAAAGTGTCTGGCAAGGACATCGGTGGGAGTCGGAGGAGAAAGGTGGGCTCAAACCCACACCCTTCTGGCACGAAGGGCAATGCTCTACAAACTGAGCTACTGTCGCACGACCATAGACAGTATCCTGCTGTGGTTTTGGGATTTTTTTGGACACTTGTTTGTGTCAAGTGTGTGATTGTGTTGGGTCTTCTCTATTGTTTCTATTGTTTTCTTTTGCATAACGTTTGAAACCAATGTTTAATACTACTTTTATAAACATTTGCTAGAGCAAGTTAGAGCAAAACGTTGTACATGAGCACTTCCCTTTTGGGCTTCATTGCGATAGACGGTTAGCATTGTCCATCTATATACAAACCTATGCTACAAACCTGTCTCTGTTGCATTTGGACCAGTTCTGTCAGAGTAATGGGCCAGAATTCCAGCCAACTATTTTGTGAGAAGATTGTGGAAAGGTGTTGAAATGTGAACAGTTTGAAAGGCATTTATATCTTTTTAGACCTTTTTCAAAAAAAGTGAGGAGAGTGAGGACAAAAATGCCTAATGTATTAGGTAACAAGGTATAAGGGGAATGCAAATGTCACGTTTTCATTTTGATATAAATAACTCTTATTATCTCAGTGCAGCACAGTGTTTTAAAAAGGAATTCTCATATAAGTAAGGGATAATGTATAGTACGCAAGTCATTATTGCGAATAAGTACCAACGCGCTGCTGAGGGGTCTGCTTCCGCCCTGAAGGTCATGAAAACCTTAACAGATACTTCTGGAAACCTCCGTGCATGTGTATTAAGAATGTATATGTATCATGTATTCTCCGATTAACATGTAAATGTGTTGATTGTTTGGTATTTGCGTTTATTGAGCGTGGCTAGCGACAAAGTGGAGTAATCTACACATTTGAATTACAAGCAGAGGTTGCGTTGCCATGGGCAGCGGCCATTATTGTTTTGAGAGGTCCATTATCAAGAAATAATGACCAGAAGAACGCTGTGAGGAGCCGTGTAATAATCACATATAGTCAGGCCTCCTTGAAAATGGTATACTGAGATTTTCTCTGGGTTTCAAAGGCAAATGTTGTAGCCAAGTTCTATTGGATCTCAGTCAGCGAATGAAGATACATTAATTTTCACATTTGCTTTAAAAGGTGGTAACGTAATCAGACTGAGGAGACAGGTGTTAGGAGATTTATACAGTGCAAATCTGACACAAGCCTAAAACCTACCCAGCAGACTGACTGCCATTTCTCTATTTTATTATTTTAAATGTGAGCAGATTTTTACAATGTGAATCAATGCAGCTGATTCCATAAATGTTGAAAAGCAAGAAAGAGTTTCATGGTTTATTTTGATGTAGAACAGAGGATGCGTAGGTGGCAGTTTGAGGGGGCATTTCCTGCTGAAGAAAAATAAGTCACCCACCCACACCTGCAGATCTGTGACTGCACAATTCACTGAAGAAGAAATGTCTGTGAATATTCCGAAAAAACACTGTCCAAGAGTCTACAGCGGAATTATAGAGCCTGGAATGAACATGCAAACATGCGGCTGTATGGGATTGACTGATTGATTGATTTTGTTCAGTCAAGCAGAAATTTTACATTCATAAGTATTTACAATATTTACATTCCTTAATTTAAGAAGACTGGGGCAGTTTCATGAATACACACACACAAACATATACTTTAATCGTTAGTATATGTTTCTTTAATTGCCACTTTTTATTGTACTTAATAAATCCTGAACAGACTATATTTTTTGCCTTTAACATGTAGCACACTTCTGTCTTTTGCACAATCTAAGTCACACCTGACTTAGATTGTGCAAAAGACCAACCTTTTTCACCCAGAGAGCTACTTTCCTGGGTCGATAAAGGCAGAGAGCTACTCCTTAAGCGGCTCTGGGAAAAATGTGGTGATATAAGTCTGATTTTGGTCATTATTTATCATTGCATATTTGTTACTAGTGCACAAAGTAAGTGCATTTACAATAATAAATAATGATAATGAATAATACAATCTGAAATATTAGGTGTATAATTTGAATTTTTCATTTCTAAATCCTTTGGCGAGCTACCTGGAAGGGGATGGTGAGCTACTGCTGGCTCCCGAGCTACAGGTTGGAGTCCCCTGTGATTCTATCTATGCCAAATGTGACATGTACCCTTCTCCAGTGTGAGATCAATTAAGTCTATCTTATACACACCAAGGCATGCAGCGTACACTTACGTCCGTGCTCCTTTTATGCAAAGTGGGGTAAAGTGTCTTGCCCAAGGACACGACGACAGCAGACATCAGTGGGAGTCGGTGGAGAAGGTCTTAAATTAACTTCTGTACATGTTACTGCGCCTACAGTATACATACACGTGCAAATATATAATCATAAATATACAATCAAGCAACAGTATTATAGTTTCTCCATGTGTTGCATGATTTCATTTTCAATGTTCTTTCTATTTACAATATGTCTGCTCAAAATGGAGTGAGAAAGAAGTAAAAACTTGTAGACTCCGAACCCCATGAACATAATTCAAATACGTACGTGAATTCAGTTATTTAGCATTGAATAAAAAGATGAAGGAAAGAAAATAATAACTTGAAAAACAGCTGGTCCACTTAACTACTGTGACATTATTCTCAAAACAATTCTATATTCATTTTTATATTTTGCATTTGAAAATTGTTTGTTGACTGCTGATGTTGCTGTAAATCCAAACATGCTTTAGGTGTGATATCCCAACAGCAGATTTGGTCTAAAGTTCATTTTAAAATCCAGTAACAACAGAATAATTAACGTAACATTGTATTGCATGGTTAGCTGTACAGTAATAGTGTCTCACCTTAAATCTGTTTTGTTTCTAAATATGGCAAAGTAATATTTCTATTTGATTCCTCCGGCTAACCATAAAGTAGCATATGCAAATAATAAAAAAAAACTAGCTTCAAGTAAGCTAAAAGTCTTGTTTTTCTAATTTCTCTCTAATTTCTTCTCATTTCTGCCTTTTGTCTTTCACTTCGGTCTCTGGGGTAATTTCCCAAAAGCAAAGCAAGTCCGCAGGTGTGGATTTTTCACCCTGGGACCTAATTATAACCAGACTGAGTGTCACGCGAAATGTTTAAATCAGCCAAAACGATGAGGGCTTTGTCGGCTCCTCTACAACAGCGGGTTTGGTAAAATATGTTCAAATCAGCATTCTCTCTTTGTTCTAAGAGTAACATGTTTTTCTAATGTTTGTAAGAAAGAGCCCTGCAAGTCACTATTTGATGCTTCGAGCTGAGAGCTGATTGGCTGAGTGAGGGTGGTTCTCTGTTTTTTCACTTTTCTGTCTGAAAAAGCTGATCTAAGCATGTGACAGAGATCAGAGTATACATGTATGGGGGAAACTAGTGACAAGATCTGAAAAGGAACTAGTGATAAGGACTTTATCTATATCTTTTTTTTCATTGGTGTTTTGATTTACATTGTAGTGGTGGTGTTGAGAGTTAAGTACCCCAGCTTTAATTGAAATCATATTGGAATCATCTAACACACCACACAGTAGGATTTGCAGATTTGACATATTTTGTTCAAGGGTTTTGGGTGCAATTACATAGTTGTTTTTCTTTTTCTTTTTGATGCATCTCTGTTTGGAAGTGATTTTTAGCAATCTTAGCAGTTCTCTCTTTTAACTTATTTATCTATTCATTAAAGTGAATGTCAGTTACGTTTAAAACTCTGGAGAGAGAGAGAGAGAGAGAGAGTTAAAGCGCAAGCATCAGTGAGTCCCGCCCACGCTCACCCTCGCAGCTTCCTGATTGGACAAAATGAGTTGATCAAATTGGTCATTGGTCAAACTATTCTCCCCCAGTGAAATGTTGCTGGCCGTGGTTATGCCAAGAGGAGGAATTATTTGGATGTATTACTTTAGAAACATATTCTAATTTACATGATTGTACAGGGGCATATATGTCACATGAAAATATGCATTCTTAAATAAAGTGATGTCGTTGACGTCACCTTTAACCAAAAAACATTAAAAAGTATGACCAATCCTCCAGTTTTAGTTAGACAGAAAATCATTCAAATTCATGAGATAAAATAAATTTCCTCCTGTTTTCTTTCCTTTCATAGACCTTGGTGGTACTGAATATTCTCGAAGTGTTTTTATCATTGCAGTTGCTGTGTTTGATTCTCTGATCTGTGAATCAACAGCTTTGTAAAGTCTTCCCAGATAACTATAGTTGTGATTTAAGGCTGTACAAAAAGTAAATTGAATAGAATTGAAAGAGGCATTAAAGTCTTTGATATAGTTTGACCAAATCTCGATCCACTCTATCTCACGAAAGGTCAACAAAAGGATTAGGAACGAGGAGATGCATTTTTCTCGGATGATTTGACTCTCAATGACGGACTTGAACATTATTCCCTTCAAAAACCTCTGCTCCACGTCCACATCGTTGCGTCCTCATTTGTTTTTGTCCAAATCAAACGGATCTTTTCACTGCAGACTGCACAGAGCCGAAAGATCAAAGCCGGAATAAGTTTGACCTTCAAATCCCCCATTCTCCCTGCAGCAGAGGGAGGATACACTGCTCTCTCCACTGCAGGCTGTTGGTCCCATCAGAAGACAGAGTGGACTATACATCCATAAGAAACCACCAAACTGTGATGAATAAATAAACAAATACATTTTAGAACACTCTCTAAAAGTAAAATGTGGATACTATGTGAAGCTCACTGGTGTCAAAATGGGTAATTTCCTGAATATTTTCTTACACAAAAACCAAGGGACTCCCTTATTAGTTAGAATACCTTTATCACGACATGTCTCAATAGAACTTACTTATGCATTATTTCAATTCAAGTAAGAACATTTTCCAATATTTACAGCCAAAAATGCAATACCTCAGCAAATTTCCTCAATTTTCTTTACTTTGTTTATTTTTCACAACAGCAGTCGTCTCATCGGACTAAACATGGACTTGAAGCTACACAGAAATGCATTTAGAAATATTGTAGATAACACATAAGATAGATAAAATTACCTACATCTAGAATATCTTAAATATTCTTAAGCTACTCTAAGCAGTGTGCTATATGTAATATGCATAAACATTCATCATTATACAGTAAAATTGTGGCCAAAATAAAAATCACAAAACATGTTTTTGTGCATGTCGTAGTAATGAGAGGAGACACAATCCCACAAGACAACATTATCATTTAAACAGACGGCGTGGTTCAATTCACAATTATGCCTCACAACTTGATGTATTTCTGTAGTTTGCAGATTATAGCACTGCTTTTGAGATGTAAAAAAATATATATACATGAGAATAGTCTAAAATCTCTTCTGTTTTCAAAATTAAAACGCTTGAACCCAAATCAGCATAATGAACTATGGCCATGTTCTTCTCTTTGTCAGAAAAACATGACAAAACCACAAAATGAAACCGGCCACAGAGTGATGAAGATTAACAATGACTTTATATTAAAATAACACCAAAACCCTCTCCTTCACTGTCATGTGACCCTGTAGTAAAACATAATAGTATGAGCTTGTTTGACCTTGGTGTGTGAAATGTGCTCTATGAATTAAAACAACTCCCTGCTTACTAGTTTAGTTTCTAATCTTGGCATTTCTCCAGAAAAGCCAATTCCGATCACAAATTGTCAGGATGCTTTCTGGGAGCTGATTGGCTAAGTGTGCTGGGTCCTCTCTTTTTGTCTGAATAAGCTGATCTGATAATGTGAGGCCTAAAACTACGTGTGAATACCAGTCAAAAAATCTCCTTTGAAACAGCGAGGAACTATAAGGATTTTTTAACATAATTCCATTGTTCGTGGTTTTGAAAGTTAGATACCCCAGCTTTGACCCCAGCTTTGACCCCAATCATATATAATGGAACCAACTACACACACAACACAGTTATTACACAGTTATGACATTATATCAAAATAAACACTGAAATACTTTTTCCCTCTGAGTTGTTTCTTGCCGATGCAGGAGGGTCTAAGGACAGTGGTGATGGTCCAGGACATTTAAGGACCTACACAGACATTTATGGACCAATGGCTCCTATGTGTTTGATATCAATACATTTCCTATGTTTGAACTAATTCTCTGATCTGTGTTGGCGAATCAACGTCTTTGTAAACTGCTCCGAGACAACTGCTTTATGATTTAGGGCTGTACAAAATAAATAAAATTAATATACGCTGTCATGTTTTCCTGTAGTGAAAACATAGACATATTAGTATCGTTTCTTGGCATTTCCTTAGAAAAAACTATTCTGATTCCAAAGTCCAGCTTGCTGCAGGTGACCGGTGTAGAACAAGCTCACATCCTGAAGAGAATATGAATGTGTTTTCCATTACGTAATTTTTCAAAATGATCAAAATGACTATTCCTATCCCTGCCTCCCCTGTACAGATCTATCTCCCCCTCTCCGTTAGCTTGACTCATGAGGCTCTATTAAAAGCGGCTGTCCAGCGGCATGAGGCCTCTGACGGCTGATCCTCCCCCTCCTCCCACTCGCACTCGGACCAGGGCGTGCTCTGACCCTGCCCCTGGGAAAGTAACTACTTATTAATGCCGTCCCAATACTAGGGATGACCTTAACACCGCATTGTACTGTGATATAAAACGCTACATTATCAATACAAGGACCATGAGCTTCTATTCGTGTCCAAAAAACCCAGAATGCAACAAGATAGTGGAATTCAATGGGAGACTCATTTAGAATTATACTGCATCTTCTTCAAATTTATTTATATTTAAAGCTGAGATGCCTACACAAACCACAACAAATTGAGCTATGTAATAAAATCCATCTACCAGTATCTTGCTCTCAAAACAGTTTGGGTCTATCACATAGACAGATGGACACATGGACAGAGTCACGCCTATCTCCGCCGTTCTAACTAATGGGCCAAAAAATGTGCTCTACTGGAGAAATCCAAAATGGCCGCGAGTGGTCCCGCCCACAAGAAAATTGTGAAAAAACGCATCTGCGCATGAGTCAGCCGGCGCAGCTCCATTCATTTGAACGAGAGACTTAAAAAATTCACAGCAAGTAAACTAGAGTGGACCAAAAAAATTCACCCCCCTCAGCAAGGTTTTAATGTTTAGCACCGTCCCCCAACTCGCTCACAGGCTTCTCATTTCCCCTACGCTCTCATTCCATGGAGCCATCTGGTTGTATTTGTGATCTATATGCAAACATTAGCATTAGCGCAACTTAAGCTGCTCAACAATCACTGATGAAATGGTACAAAAGCAACTCACTGCCAGTGTTGGGCACGTTACTTTGAAAAAGTAATTAGTTATAGTTACTAGTTACTTCTCCCAAAAAGTAACTGAGTTACTAACGGAGTTACTCCACTATAAAAGTAACTAGTTACCAGTAAAAGTAACTATTGCGTTACTTTTTCGTTTTGTTCTGGAACATAATGTGCACCCGACGTGCGCATTTTTACCTTTAATAGTGCCAATATTTCCATCTAGAAAAGGCTGTTTTGCTGCTGAAGTCCTGTTCACTCTTCATCTCTCTCTGTGCTGTAAAGCACTAAACACCGGTGACGAGCGGTGAGGCTGGTGAAGCACTGACTTCAGTCCAATCAGATGAACATATACATCATATAAATCAAGTGGACAATTTGTTTGGCTACAGCAAAATATGTTTTATGCCCGCATTGTTTGTTCATACAAAACGCAAAACTATGAGTTATAGGTCTTACCTTATAGCTATACCTTATAAATGACCTGCACAGTCCACTTCGGTTCAGACCAGTTCCTTGTTTAAATCCAGTGAATGGTTTGAGCGTAGATATGTAATCCTCCGTTTGGAAATGAGTCCAATGAGTTTTAAAAAGTAAAACAAAACGCGTGTGTCCTCCGTAAACTCCTCTGTTTTGCTGCAGCCGGCTGCATCCAATTTCTAAAATCAACCGTCTTACACTTCACCTCTCTTTCTTATCATTCCTATAGTAATTGAAAAATTACCCTATGTGCATTTTAGATTATGTAAAAATGTGTTATATGTATGTTAGCCAAACCTGTTGCTGTCCTTAGCAGATAAACCAGGAAGAGCAAGGAGCTTATCGATGGAATTGTATGCAGCCGACTTCTGCGCTCACATGCGCTCCTCTGAGGCTGGCCTCACGGTGATACAAGCCGTGGTTGAGCGCGATTAAGACCCATATTTCTTTCAAAAACACAATTTATGAGCCATCCTCTCAACTGTAGACATGTAGATTGTAAAGGAAATATGATTTACATCAGCCAATAATTTCTGAGAGGTTTTCTCATCCTCCCTTCTTTCATGACAACACGTTCATTGTGCGTCTTGAGTAACGCGCAGTAACGGGATGTCGGAAATGATAACGGCGTTATAGTTACTGTCAAAGTAATTAGTTAGATTACTCGTTACTGAAAAAAGTAACGGCGTTAGTAACGCCGTTACTAGTAACGCCGTTATTCCCATCACTGCTCACTGCTAACAAAATAAGATTACCGCTAGTTTTGCGTCCGAATGTAGTCCGAGCATAGATAGTCCGAGGCGGTCCCGCAGGTCTCTCCCAAAGACAAGTCTCTCCCGAGGATAAGATGTAAGCTAGCTATGTTCACCCGGGCTTGGTTTCTTTTTTGATCATTTTTTCGCTTTAATTCCCTCTTCTCTTCCTCACTGTTGTGCCATTTGGGCTGTTTTGCTGTGTCTGCAGTTACAGCCAGAGGAGTTATAGCCTATTCTGCTAACATGCTACTGTGTTTAGCAGCGCTGTAGACGCTAGAGGACGCAGCCTCGTTCTGTGATTGGAGGAGAGGGGGCGTCTCTACTCAGCACTTTTTGCGGCCTGAATTCATACACAAGCTGAATTAATGAGCTCAAGTTTTCAATTATATTACAGATTATAATATGTAGTATGTAGTAATAAGCATATTTATGAACTCCAAAAAAAAAATTTTTTTTTAATGAGTTTATTGTTAGGAGCAGGCGGCGTCCTCTAGCCTCTACAGCACTGAGAAGCTTCTGAGCGAGTTGGGGGCGGTGCTAAACATTCAAACCTTGCAGAAACGGGTATAGCTCCTTTAATCTATTTTTGGCCTATGTCATAACTTTTGATCAACTTTTTCAGACAGAAAAAAAATTAGGAAAAAACTCTCTCAGCCAATCAGCTCTCAGCCCGAAAGAGGCAAATATTGGCGCTTTCTTACTTTTTAACAAGTATTCAAAAGATGTTTTCTTATAATATACAGACAAAATTCTGTGGTCTGATTTGGAAATATTTATTTTCTTGTTGGGACAAAAAATGACTTATTTATGAAGTTTAAAGTGGAGTTATTATTGATGAAAATGAATCAAAGAGCAGACTGATGCTCTCTTTTGGATTGCCAGTTTTTAAGGGGAGTTTTAGCTGGTTTTGGTTCCCATCGTATTTTTCACTTTTCACAAACAGAAGAAATAGCACCACGCATACAGTATTTGAATTAAACCTGGTACGCAGAGTCTGTACCATGTCTAGCTCAACTCCAGCTGGTGGTTTGCATCAGTAATAAGTGCTTAGGAGCTACATGTGTCACAGACAGATTCTGGCAACAACAGAGTGATTGTAACTGTAATGACCACAAAGAACACAATATTACATTCAGTCCCTTTAAGCAGAGCAGAAAGAAGATCAGATTCAGATTCAGTTTATTTGCCATTTGCAGTAAAAACACCACATTGGAATACATTAGCAAAAAGTCTCCAGTGTGCACAGACAAATACAGACATAAAACAAGATGCAACACAAACACATGTATTGTTATAAAGTCTTTTGTGTGTGTAGGTATCGAGGGAACGCCTAAATCATTGAGGCAACTTTCAATAAAGAAGGCAGTGACATCATTTAGTTTATGAAATTTCGTTTGTGCCATAATGAGACCCCATATCTCCATCCTATATAACAATAATCATGATTGTGTAGCAGATACAACCTTCCTAACTCACAGCATGCAGACTAAATTCAAGTTTTTTTTCCAATTAGGCCATCGGAGGCTGCCATTCCAATCCCTTTGCGGCCTATAGAAGCACCATATACATCCCAATTAAAGTCCTCTTACTCATCCTAAGTGCAAATACAATGTGACGTTTTGCATTGGCCATGCTCATGTGTCACTGTGTGTGTATAGATGACCATTACGAGTGTATGTTTGACAGCCAGCGATGATGCCAGGGTCAGGGGCGCACGGCTCTCTCCATGTCACATCGGATCAGTCACAGAAGCCACAGAAGCAAGGAGCAGGGAGCAGGGACACACACATGCACACTGCCCAGGGATGCGGATACTGCTGCTAACGCTGTGCCAATATATATATGTGTGTTGCCATGACGATAAAGGAGAAAACTGATGTTGGAACGATAGGGCGGCAGTAGTGCAGGGTTTCACAGCAAGAAGGTCCTGGGTTTGATTCCACCTCCAGGTCTTTCTGTGTGGAGTTTGCATGTTCCTCCCTGTGTCTGCGTAGGTTTCCTCCAGGTGCTCCGGTTTCCTCCAGGCGCTCCGGTTTCCTCCAGGCGCTCCGGTTTCCACTAAAACATGCACAATAGGTATGAATGTAATGAGTGAGTGAATGGATGGTGTTAATTGGGGGCTTTGATGCGGCAGTGTGTTCGGCGTCTCGCTTCCGTCATCACCGTGTGGAGAGAATGGAAAAATATCTGAACTTTGAAAAGTGTAAAGACCTTTGTCTGTAAAATGAGCTATTTAAATACACATTACTTACTCACTAGGGCTGCACAATTAATCGCAATGGAATCAAAATCTCCATTATCCTCATCGCAGTTAGCAAAGACGGTCAATTATTTAAGGTATTTGCAATGAAAAAACTTTTATTTTGAAAAAATTTGGGAATATTTCTCATGATTTCACTACTTTGAAGATTTGTGGAGGGGACAAGCTAATATCTTCTTGTCCTGTTGTTCGACGGAAGAATTATTTTCTCATCCCAGAAATGATCATGCCTACTAGATAAAATGGTTGTATGGGTTAGAACTCTATATACATTTTCTGAAATTTGTGGGATTTGTTGTACTGACCTGTTCAGTGTTTGTAAACAAAGATGGCTGCTTGCACGTATGAGCAGCGGAGGCAGGGCTTTATTATGGATCCACACACACCTGCAGTTATCTCGGAGGACTTTACAAAGTTGTCGATTTGCCACATCAGAGAATCAAACACAGGAAATGCAATGATAAAAACCCATAAATTTCAATCCTTTTAAGTTCTTGTTCAGTTTTTGGGATTAGAAAAGCCACAAGTGCAGCTGCCTGGTACTGATCTGATCCCCCTGGTGTAAAAAACACGGTTCCACAAGGCCCTTTCGTTATTTTGGCTGTTTTTAAACATAGAGGATGTAAAATACCACATTACAATTATACTGTTGGTCAGAAATATCACAACTAGATATTTTGCCAAAATTATGCACTCATGGTGGGCTTTGGTCAAAGTCTGTTTTATCATTTCAGTTTCATACAACTCTGTATTTGGCCTTGTGCTTTGTGGAAACAGCAACATGTCATGAAAAGCATAATCACAAAAATTAATGATTGTATGTGTTATGGGCTGAAAGGCTTGGAGGAAGTGGGATGTAGTTTAGTTGATTCATCTGTGTCTCCGACTGCATCCAAAATCATAAAAATACATCCTTCCTTGTCCTTCCTTGTTCTTTTTATTGACCTTTTACGAGCTCTGGGTTTGGTCAAGTGAAATTTAAGACCTTTTCAAGACTTTTTTATTAAATCCCATAAGGTCAAATGTAATGCCACCCAGGAAGGACAAGGAGGAATAAAAAAAGGAGGTATTTTTCTCAATCTGGATTCAGCATCAGTCAACCAACGTTTATAAATGTAGTTTTGCAATTACTTTGGAGGGTAAGGAGCACTATGGATAACACCTAAAGACAGGAAAAGGTAAATGATAAAGAGTGGATCAGGTCATTTTCTGTTTACTTAGAAATCCTTTATGTTTGCAATGAGTTTGTGTCTTTTTGTGCTTTTGTCGTCTCATAGTATTGATAATAATAATAATACATCAAACTTATATAGCGCTTTTTTGGACTCTCAAAGACGCTTTACAAAACATTGAGAAACAAAATTAAGGAAAGGCAAGCTGAAAACGGTGGGTTTTGAGAAGAGATTTAAAGTTCTGTAGTGAGTCTGAGTTTCTGACGGGTTGAGGGAGTGAGTTCCAGAGAGTGGGGGCAGCTGCAGCGAAGGCTCGGGCCCCCAAGGTTCGGTGTTTAGTCCTGGGGGAGTGAGGAGGTTGGAGTCAGTGGATCTGAGGCGGCGGGAGGGACAGTGATGATGGAGGAGGTCAGTGAGGTAAGAGGGGGTCAGGTTATTGAGGGACTTGTAGGTTAAGAGGAGGACCTTGTATTGGATGCGGTATGGACCAGGGAGCCAGTGGAGTTGTTTGAGGATGGGGATGATGTGGTCTCTGGAGCGGGTGTGGGTGAGCAGGCGGGTGGCGGAGTTCTGGATGTATTGTAGTTTTTGAAGATGAGTGGAGGGGAGACCAAGGAGGAGGCTGTTGCAGTAGTTCAGTCTGCAGGTGATGAAGGCATGAACTAGTATTTCAGCAGCGTATTTTATTCAGTCTCGAGGCATTGTATTTTTTAGTTTCTGAAATGATTGCACAATACAACTGATAACAATATATCTTTTAAATAGTGAACTCGACACCCACGTAACAACTGCCTTCAAAGTCCTGGTGTTGAGTCGATGAGGTGCAAACTGTTCTTTTGGCTCTTTTGAAACATATTTGTTACACTACTTTCAACACAGGAATGTCTTTGTGGATTTGCGGATTTTTATTTGTCATTTAACCTAAAAGAAAATATGCTATTACAGACTGCAAACATCTCTGATCCCATTTGATTGAACTCTGATGTGGAAAGAAAGGGTGGGTACTTTGGGGAGCAGTCAAGAAAGCTATCGGATAACACGGATTTAATGAATTTTTGAATTGCCCTAAATCACAACAGCAGTCGCCTCAGGGGAGTATACAAAGTTGTCAATTCGCCTGAGACAAATCAGAGAATCAAGCAAAGGAAATGCAATAATAAAAAACACACAGGAGCCATTGGTTCATAGGAAACAGGATGACCAATGTCCATAAATGTTAATAAATGTCCTTTACAATCCTCACCTTACTGCTAAATAGCTATTGTGTGTACTTTTATAGCAGACGCCTTTATATCCATTTTTTACAACTTCTTTGCACCATGAGCAAAAGCAGATTCCTGTTACCTACAATGGCAAAAATAAAAAATCTGATTCTGATAAAACAATCATTTTAGCTGAACAATGGACATCGATAAGAGAAAGAAAAGAATTATGTATTTTTTGCGATCACACAATGTTATATGATTTATTTTAGAGCAATAACAAAATAGTGTTAATTGCATCATTGCGCCACATCATGCAGCGACACACATCAGATAAAACACACATAAGTGACATTGAAATGGCTTCCCACCGCCACATTCACTCGTACTGATCAAATACATGAGGTTTTGTGAGTGAGTCCTGTGTGTTGTGTAAATAAAGCTGAGCAGGTGGTTTGTTGTGTCACCAAGGTCCTGTTTTGGGATAAGCACCCTACAGAACATGCAACACCCATGTTTCATATGCGCCGACAAAAGGCTGACAACAGTTATGTCAAACTCATCCAGCCAAAAGACCATTTTTAGTGGCTCCTAAAATGATTTTCAATTGTTTTTATTATTAACTTGCAGCATTGATGGTTATGGGCTGCCAGGGCGTGTTATACATAATCTATTTTCTCAAGAAAACAACCAAACTTCATTTATTCTCAAATTTTAATCCAACACATCATTAGAAGTTAAATATAAATCAATATGTTTAGCTTTACATTTGTTCCAGTTTTGGTCAAATCCAAACAATAAACACATTTGTGGGTGAATATCATGTCACATTAAAGTCATGTCCAAATACCTTCATAATGTAAAAAACAATTATCAGAAAAGGAAACCCTTCTATTCTTTCGGCTCTGACATGTTCCTGTTTTTCTTATTTTGACCAAAATTATAAAGCTGGCATACACAGCTTTATAATCACTTTGGGTCATGAACTTGTTTTTGTGTTAGGGTTTGGGAAGGTTTCTACCTTTTAGAACTCCTCAAAGACTTATACACATTACATATTTTTTGGCATGGCAAGTTTATTTGTATAGCACAAAGTCTATTTCGGTACTTGTTAGTACTGCGTAGCAAGAAGGTCCTGGGCTCGATTCCACCTCCAGCCCTTTCTGTACAATCAGTATCTCCTATCCAATCAGAGTCTCCTACCGTCAGTGAATGGGAATTACTGGAAGAACAAAACACTTTAATTGACCTTGGTCTGTAAAATACACTATATAAAGATTACAAACTTACCATGCAACTCAAAGTGCTTTACAAAACAAGAACATTAAAATCATAAATCATAGTCCACTGGTCCATATTCTCCTTCGGTCGGACAGAGGTGAGTATAATCTGTATATTGTGATAGGGAATGTTGTTACCGCATATTAGTCAAGTTAGATTAATTGTGCTATACAATTTAACCTGCCTTGCCATAGTAACTGTAGCATGTAGAGATTGAACAGAAGAGGTCCCAGGATCGACCCCTGTGGCACTCCACGTGTCAGGGCAATAATCAAGACTTTTTGTAATACAATTTTTGTTTTTTGTTGAAAGATTGATTGAATCTTCTTGCTATAGCTTAAGATTTGTAGACATTAGGAATAACAATATCACCATTGTGTCAGCGGGTCACAGCAGCTTCAAAGATATAAAGCAGTACCTTTTGTTATTTCTTGCACTTTGCATTCACACTTCCACACAAAAAGTAGGACAAAACTAAACTGAAAATGAAACTTTGACTGAACAAAACCACAAACTATAAAAAAACTGACCCTGACCCAGAAAGTGATTAAGGGGAAGAAGATGGATGGATGTAAAATGTGTTTTAACCGACGAGAGGGAGGAGCTGTGACAGGGTCTGCAGAGAATCACACATAACCACAAGTGCCTCTCAGTGCACGTGTTAATAAACCGTCAAAGTGAGTTGTTTTGACTTCAGCCGAGCATCAGCCACTTCCTCTGATAGGATCTGTGCTGTTGCTAGAGGCATCAGAGGCGCTGGGGCTACGAGGGCTGCTCCGGGTTGCAGCCTGACTGAGCCCACAGGACTGGGGCGTCTGTCATTACTGTGAGACTGGGGCAGCTCAGTGGCTGATCGGGAAAATGAACGGTACTAACATGTATTTAGTGATCAGAGGTAGGTAGAGTATTAGAGCTTAGGAAAGTTCTTCTTTGCGGATTGGACTAATATGTGATTCCCTTATCATTGAGACATATCAACGTCTGACAAGTCAAAAGAGTTACCCCCAAAAAAGGCTGCTTCAAAATAATTCAATGTAGAAGTGAAATGAGTACAGTGTGGGTGTAACAGCTTATTCATATGTTGAAGAAAGCAGCAGAACTATGAGCTACTGGATCCAGAACGCTTTCTACTCAGCAACCAGGCTTCCCACAAACATTTTCTTACATACTCTTCTTGTCTTTGTTTCTCTTTTTTAAATTTCAGTAGTTCTCTATTGTCTTTGTACTGTCTCTTATAAAGATCCAGGGCTTTACCCCTAAAGGTTTAAATGTCCTTGTTTGTGGGAGGGTCCACAACATTCTATTCCCCAAATCACTGTCTTTCTATTTGCTCACTTTATAAAATATACAAACCCAACTGTTTAGACTCTACAAAGAAATGTGTATTTTTTTGTGGACCTTTTTAATGTATGAACCTTATTTTGGTTTAGGGTTAGATTGGATAAATTAATTGAGCCCGCTTTTATCCACGTGTAAAAGCAAGACAATCTGCTTTATAAATTGGGTCCATTATGTCAGTACATGGCTTTTAGCATGTTGAAAGGCTGAGCTAATTAGTCCAAAGCACAGGGGACGAGAGCTATTTTAAGGCAGAAGGGACCGAATGCTAATTGCGATTGAAGAAGGGAGTGGATCCAGTTGGTATGAGGACAGTGACGGCAGCCGAGCATCTGTACATCTGTTTACATGAACCACAGATATTTAATGAGTCCGCTTCAGTCGATCACATGTGGGTCAGAACCATTACACAATCATTAAGTGAAGGGGAGGATCAACAACGACATTTAGAAGTGATTACATTAAAGCACACAGACCAAAACATATTTCTTGTATGTTCCAAGCACCAGTTTATGTGACAAAAGATACATCAACATATATTTTTGGTCTTAATTTGTAGAAGTTGGTACTATAATAATCTCATGAACCTCAAAGAAGAGACAAAGCTCACCTGGAGGAATCTGTGCATGGGAAAAATATTCATAGTCATACTTTACACAAAGTTTACACTGCTCAACATTCCCATTGTCTAGCCAGGTGATGGCAGCGTCATGCTCTGGGGCTGCTTTTCTTCAGCAGGGACAAGGAAGAGTTGATGGGAAGGTGGATGGAGCAAAAATACAAATAGGACAATCTTGGAAGAACAGCTCTGGGAGTCTGCAAAAAGCTTAAGGCTGGGCTGGATGTTTACCTACCATCAGGGCTAATTCACCAAACATTAAGAACAATAAATGGTTTAAAACAAATAAATGCATGTTTTAGAATGGTCCAATAAAGTTCAAATTTGATTAAAAAAAATCTGTGGAAAAGCCCTGAAACCTAACACCATCCATCTAATTTGACAAAGCTGGAGTTGTTTTGCAAAGATGAATGAGCAAAACGATCAGTCTCTAGATGTGCATGCCTATTGGAATGTGAACTTAACTGAAAATGTGTCTTTTGAAAAACTGTTTTGCATTAAAAACAACTACTATATAACTTTGCTTTCACTTGAGATTAAAAAAGTTATATTTCCACTTTTGCAACCTACTGTAATGGCATACATAAGGGACTGTTCAAAGATCTGAATAAACTTGAATCACTAACAAAAATTCAGATCACCCCAACCTTTTTGTGCCAATAACAATCACATGGAACACCACCAGCTGAAATCGACACAAAAATGAAACTCAAGCTTTTATGAAAACAATGCAAAACAACAAAAGCTTTCTAATCTTCAACATTATTTTCTTTTCACATTAAGAGATTCTTTATTGCATCCCCAGTTACAGAACAGTAAGAACGAGTAGCACACAGCAAGATAAATGAACAATAACTTTACTAAATAAAAATGTATAACTCCAACATAAAGAAGAAACAAGTATAAACTCTGTATCTTTAGCATAGTGAGTACAAAAACGTCTGACCAATCAGGTGATATTGGTACATTTCCAAAGGCACGGCAAACAACATTTCAGGGCACACCTATGTCCCACGGCCCACTGGTTGAAAAACACAGCTCTCCTCTTCCTTCCTCAGTGACATGTGTGTGTGTTGTTTCTTGCAGCCTGACGCAGCACTACCTGTACCCCCAGACCTTCCTCCAGCCCAGCGTGCTTCTGCAGTCGCCCCTGAGCTCCACCTCCGCCCTGGCCTCCCCGTACCTGGACTACTCCTCCGTCTACGCCCCTTTCCTGGAGCAGTACCCCTACACTGCCTCCCCGTCCCCCTCCGCCGGCGGGTACCTCGGCTACGCTCTCTCCCCTGGGACCCCCGCCCCCACGAACGCCCCCAGCGCCCTGCACCCTTCGCTGTCCGCGCTCGCCACTGTGACCGCCCCGCCCGCCACCGCCTTCCTGCACTACCCCATGCACCAGCCCGATCGCTTACAGTAAACGCAAAGAACTTCATCAACGGAGAAAAAAGGACCAACTGATGCGGCATGTGGTGGCGCCGGTGTGAGTTGGCATGGTAACCGAGAGCGGGGTGTAATCGTGCTGCCTTCGTGTGATCTCGGAATATCCAAACTCCGAATGGGAAAGGCTGGATTTTCAGGTCAAACTGAAGTTTCATCTTGGTAACGTACGTGATAATGTTGGGTTTAGGATTTCAGGAGTGGTGGAAGAAGCAGTTAAGTTACAGAAGTGAAATGATATCCATAAAAAAAATTGTTTTAATCTACACAAACAGGTAGGAGTATCAGAAGAGGGAACCATAGACTGTATATAAGAAGTGGACTGACAGAGCTATATTGTTTGCCGAATGCAGAAGAGGCCGATTTGAACACGAGCCACATTATATGGGTGTTGCTAACGTCGTTGCTAAGGAGTTTTTCCCTCAAATGCATCTGATTGGTCAAGCCTCATATCTGGGTTTACAAAGTTAAAATAAAAAGACAGCTTCATAGAGATTGTTAAACCACAGATTTTTTTTTGCTCAAAATGGTGAGTGTGACACAAGCGATTACTGTGGGAGAGGAGTTTTCTAGTTTCAGTGTAAGTCTATAGGAGCCAGAGTGAGTTGGAGCAAAACTTGGCCCATGAACACTTCCCTATTCAGCTAGCGGGTTAGCATTGTCTATCTATATACAGTCTATGGGATGCACTGATACTGGAAATATTATTGATTTGGCATCGGTTTGATATCAGTTACGTCGATTAGACTTTTCAGTTGATGTAATAATTTAGTTAAATAAACATTTTCTCAAATAGTTCTGTTCTGTCGTTACATGCAAGAGTCAAAAAAATACAATTGGACACATTTCATAACAATTTAGATGTGATTTTTCAAGGCCTTTCTCTGGTACAGGTTCATATGGGGTTTAAAAAGCCACAGAAATCCACATAAAAAGCGTTCTAAGTAAAGACATACTGGTTTAGTTCATGATATAACAAGAAGGCAGCATCAAAAGGGCTTCTCATCTGCACTCTGAACCTTCATGTCAAGAAAAAACTTTATGAAACTATTCTATGTTATTTTCTGAATGTGGTAGAAGATGGAAGTGTCCTGCTTTCGGAGGGAGACTTATTCATCTGAGTTTTAGAGATTTTTAAACAATTCAGGCTTTTGATTGGTCTATATGTTTGGGAGAAATGAACCTGGACTGCTGAGACCAGCAAGTGTCCCTCTGTGTTTTCAAAGTTCACGCACGTCACTCATTATTGATTATTCAATTACTTTTTTTCACCTAAACAGCTTTATTTCAGTTCCTATCCATCCTTCATTTTGCAGATTTTACAACATATTTGCCATCAATTTAAAACTTGCCAAAATAAATACATCAAACGACTAAAGGGACCAATAAGTGCTGTTTTTACTAAATCAAAAGTTTCATATAGAAATCCAATGTTGATCTAGGTTTTTCATGAATGCTTTCATAAGATACAATACAAATTCAAAAGGTGAGCAGAAAAGCAAAAACAAAAAACAAGATTATGGAACTTTTTTCTATAGAGCTTTGGAGATGTAGTCACTGCAGTTGTAATCGCTGCCTCTCCACAGATCTGACCTGTATGCATTAGCTGGTGGCATTAGCTGCTTGTGTTTCCATTGCTAATACAGGTAAAGTTCAATCATCTTCATAGAGAAAAGCCAGTGGTCAAAAAGTGCGGAAATCCCCAACCCTCTCTGACCCTTCTCCCTGATCCTGTTTACTTCATGCTCTGTCTTCTTTATCACCGTAAAAACCAAATGAACAATGTTATTTATTGTAATATTATTTCTGGTCTTCACTCTGAGTAAGCAGGTTACAACAGTACAGTAATCTCAGTGTAAAGTAAATATGCAATTGTAATGATTTCGAACTGGACAGACTGAGGAGCAGACAACGAGACAAAAGCACATTTGCGTTTTCATAGCTGGCTTACGTAACAATAGTACAGAGAATGTGGACAATGACTTTATGTTGAAAACTAGAGCTGCACAATAGATCCATCGTTGTTATGTTCATGTGGAAAGACAGTCTCTCTCAATGTGTTTAACAGTTTCATTCTATAATTGTATAGTTAAACTGGATTTGATGTATTTGAACTACTTAAAATCACTGTGTCAAATAATGTAAAATATATTGTTCTTACAAATGTCAAGCCATAATATATTATTCATAATTGGCAGTCTTGTCATTTTAATAGTGCTCGACTCAGCAGCGGTTCTCAACTGGTGCGTTGTGGGATTGTTTCAGTGGGATGTGAGCCTTCCCTGGGAAACTTATTTTTCCTATTTTAAACTATCCATCCATCCATTTTCTTCCCCTTAATCCATTTCTGGGTCGGGGGGTGGCAGTCAGAGCTGCACCCAGTGCACAGAGCACCAGCCCCTCACTGATCCTCCTGCAGGTGGTGAGTCCACAGGAGCTATTTTAAACTACTACACTGCAAAATGAATGATCTAGAAAGAAGTAGATTTTCTTTTCAAAAACCCCATGATATAAAGTAATATCGAGAAGTTTTTCCATAATGCCAGTTTTATACTTACTGTACTGTACTTGCTAGACTAATACGCACATTTGAAAAGTTCATGTTGTCCACAAAGAGGACGCACTGAAATTAAGCCGCAGGTTTTCATGACGTAATGTAACACTTTACCAATAGAGCAAAGTTGATAAACATCTGGTGTCTTAATCATAGACTGTAAATATTAACGGCCGTAGTCACGCCTATCTCCGCCGTTCTAACTAGTGTGCCACAACTTTCGCGGCCTATGGGCAGTTTCAAAATGGCCTCGGGGGCTGGTAAATGTGAAAAAACGCATCTGCGCATGCGTCAGCCGGCACGAGCCCCATTCATTTAAACGAGTGCCTTCAAGAATTCACAGCGAGTAAACAAGACTGGTCCAAAAATATTCAGCCCCCTCAGCATTGACACACATGTGGAACGGAGCTTTGGGACAAGAGCCAACTTTTGGTCCATCCTGTAAAGACGTTTTCGAGAGGTCTGCCAACGCTATATGTTAGCATTGGCTAATTCTTCTTCTGGGTCCAGCTCCATCGGCCCGGGGTGGTATTGCAAGCATGTCAGCGCACGTCATTTTGGCCACTTTTGAGCCAGGACCCGCCCCAATGGTCTTAATGCACTGATGACTTGAAATGAGCAAAGCATTCTGGGAAATAACCCACTGAGCTCAGAGGAGGCAAGCAAGAACTGCCATGACTCTTTTTGACAATAAACGTGCGTCCTTTAGCTATTCAAACTATATGGATAAAAGCTATTGAAAAGTTTGGTCTCTATTTCCTTGATTCCAGAGTCTGCTGGAGGTATTTTGTTAGTATTTTTAGTGTTATTCAACGCTTATAAGACAACATTTCTGACACACATATACAGTACTTTACATGATTCATGAACTAAAATCCTTGTGTTATATGTTCCCAACACGGCTCCAGCTGCGAACCACTGCTCTACTGTCTGCAGCTCTTTAAAGTAGATTAGGGAGACAATGCTCTATGTCATGTTGGTGCTGGTTTCATCAAAGTAAACACGCAGTAACAATAGTAAACGCGCATTTGGGTCAACTCTCCACTCTTCTGGCCTCTACATCGTTCGTTTGCTCCATGAAGTATTCAGCAAAAGGACTTTCTTGCAACATTCCCGACAACTAAGATCTTCCACGAGAACAATTGAGCGATGCCTTACTTTTGTATGTATTTATTCTCTCTGTCGTTCCAATGCTGATCATTTATGGTGGATCCACATAACAATGTTCACTTTCAATAAAGACGTAAACTGCGACATGTGCGTGTGCCGGGAGCTGCAGTGTTCAGTGTGTGCAGTGTGAATGGGACAAACAGACAGTGTGCACCAGTGTCAGGCCCTTTGTGTCTCCAGCTGCACAAACACAGACCTTCATTAAACTGTCACTGAACCAGCTCCACCCCAAAGCCATGTGTACGACAGATATGCAAAATAAAAGGACAACTTTGGAAGAAAATGCTGTCTAATTCTCTGCTTAATTACTCATGTGGCGGCTGCTCCACTTACTTTTGTGAAAGTTGTTGTAAGAAGAATATACCTTTGATTTGGATCAACGTATTATTAACACATTGTGATTGGATAAAATGTTGTCATTGGAACGTGTAGCTGTGACAAGCAGTAAATTAAAGTATTTGAAACTGGATAAAGGGAAATAACCATTAACCATTGAGTGGATCACTTGTAAGGACTGCTTCTTTATATGAACACAATCATTGATCGTTTATTGATTGATAGTTTTAATAAGATCAATAGATAATCAACACCAAAACTGGCGGTTTATGATCAAATCTGCATTTATTTATTTTGGATGCTAACTTCGCACTCACAAACACACACTCATTCAACCTTCATCTATTGAACATGACTCTAGTGGTAAGGGAGATTGGAGCGCTCGGAGGAAACCGCAGACATAGGGAGAACATTCAAACTCCAAACCTCCCCATCTGGAGGTGGATTAAAGTGCTAACCACTGTACCACTTTAATCTTAATTTGAGATACCTCCATATTTGGTTAGTGCAGCCAGAATGCTAATGGATATTGTTTTGGGTTTACATTATTGACCCATAAAGAGGAAGTTCATTGCATTCCACAAGCGCCCAGCCCCAAATCTACAGTATAAGAATAAGACTCTGCTTTATCTCTGCTGGGTGGAGTTTATCTCTACGTTGATTTTAGAGTCAGCCACAGCTCAAAGATAAGGAACAAGCCCAATATGGTGTAAACCTGCTCATGGTGAGACGGACATTTAGTACATTAGTAAACTCTATGGTTACTACAGGGAGCACTTGTGAATATCGACTGGGGTTACCCGGGCTCTGACTGCAGGCGAGGGAGTACACAAGGCAAAAAGGTTGGGAACCACTGTTATAGGGAATTCAAATGTGCCAAAAGACCTTAAGTCACTACATGCATGAAGCTACTGTTGTGATGTCCAATGTTTTCTAAGCTTAGGACTAATAGATCTAACATGTCAATGCAAAAAGTTAAAGGTGCAGTGGAAGCCTGTAGAAGATCGTATGATGAAACCAAAATGAGGAGGACTTGGCAGAGGACTACTGGTGTCTAGCGCCCCCCAGCGGCTGTCGGTGTACACTGCAGTGTATCTCATAAAGAACCTTTCAATTTCCGCAAAACATGCTTAGAGCTCCTTCTGTCTCCCTTGTCACTGTGCTGCTGCACACAGACAGTATATAAACCTACATACAGTATCTGATCATTAAGGATTTCTCCAACTACAACATTGACCAGTTCTCTGCATGTGGTCTGATGACTCTCATTCAAAGCAATGAACTTAGACTATTATTATTTGGATGTCATTATATCATTCATTTAACTGTGTTTATGTGTAGTTTATGTTGTATTACATTAAAGTGTAGACCAAGAGACACACACTCATTTTTAATGTTTATTACTGAAATGAAATACCATTGAAATGCCTTGTGCTGCCTGTCGTTAAAATAATATTAGGACTTAAAGAAAGCTCTCACAGCTTGTTTGCTGTTAACAGACCATTCAAAGTCTGGGATCATACAACATTTTCTGTGTGATGATGATGCTGGTTCAGAACAAGAAGCAGATGAGTTGTGTAAAAATGGATCATAGCAAATACCACAGTGAGGGGAGGAGAATGTTTGGGTCTTTAAAAATGGGATGACAAAATTCAACGCAGTAATGGTACAAAACAGGTGAGTGGTAAAATAAAACAAAATAATTAGAACTGAATCTGCAGTCTCGGCCACGCATACACACATATACACACTGGAACAAACTTGCTCACTCGCAGCCACACTTTCGGTTTCCAAAAGTCTCCAAACAGACCAACAAACCCACAAATAAAACGTAATGAGCTGAAATGATGAAACCCTGGTCAAGCTAATGGTATCATACTTCCACATTCTGTGTCTGAAGTGCAGAAAACTAAATAACTTAAATTGAGATGAATTGAGATGTTGAATGTAAAGCATGCCCATCGTCACTTGTTTAACCCAACTTGAAACGACCACAAACCCAGCTGTACCCACCCTTTTAAATGTTAGCCCTGTGTAGCTCTGCGCCCACCTCACCCAGACCCTACCGCCTCTGCTCCATCTCAGGCTTTCACATTCCCTTTTGGAAAAACACTAATGCAGTCAGAAAGACAACAGAGCTGCTATTTCAGGCCCATCACTTATAAAACAATGAAGAATGTCCTTTTGGAGCACAGTGAAGTCTTGTGTGTGTGATGCTGTTGGTGAGGTGGGCCAGACCCCCCAGACCCTGGCAGGTTTATAGGGCTTGTGTCTTGAGCTCGATGGTCTCTCCGCGGGGGTCCTGCTGGCTCTCGCTCTCAGGTGGGCGGCTTCCCTTCAGTGTGGCCAAGCGCTCGGACAGACCCCTCATGCGTGGGAACAGCATGAAGTCGTAAAACAGGGCACCCATAGCACCTCCGATCATGGGCCCCACCCAGTACACCTGGAAAGGTAAGTCACATGTTACATTATCGGCTCAGTGCAGCTGCTGGGACAGTGTAGTCGGCTCCTACCCAGTGGTTGATGAAGTTTCTGAAGAGCACGGCAGGAGCAAAGGAGCGAGCAGGGTTCATCCCAGCCCCGGTGTAGTACATCTAAAAACATATAGGGTTAAACTGAGGTCTGTGTTCTTTCAGTTGTGTGTGGGTCTTACCCCCATGAGGTGACCAATGGTGACGGAGAAGCCGATGGAGAGGGCAGCAGAACCCATCCGCCCGTTCCTCCGCTCATCAGTGACTGCGAAGATGCAAACGACCAGTTGCATGGTGAGGAAGACCTCCACTGTGGTGCCCATGCCCAGGCTGATGCCTGGCTGTAGCTGTGACACGCAGAAAGTGAGACACAAGTCCAGTTCACAGTGAAAGTGAAAGTCTGTATACTTACAGTGTTCAAGGCCATGTTTCCCCTCATGTTTCCAGGAGTGACTCCGTACAGAACCGCAGCTCCAGCCACTGCTCCGAGGCACTGAGCCGCCATGTAGAAGACTGCTCTGAACAAGGACATCTGTGAGCCCACCAGGTAGGCGAAGGTGACTGCAGGGTTGATGTGTCCTCCGCTGATGTGGCCGATGGACTGGATGAGGGTGGCAGCCGCCAGCCCAAAGCACAGAGCTACATGTAGCACGTGGTGAGGCCCTGTGGTCCAGCGCAGAGCAGCGCCCATCCCAAAGAACACGAAGAACATGGTTCCGAAGAACTCGGCAAACACTGCCCTCCAAAAATTCATGGATCTAAACTCCCACATGGTGTCGACGAGCTGTGGCTTTTCACCAAACAAAGACTAGAAAGTGGGTCAAGAAAAGGTTGAACAAACCTTTTCAGTCCTTGAATTTAGGGTTTAAAGAACAGAGATCTCCCGTTTTTGTCAGTTTTCAGAACTGACCAAATGTTAGTTCAAAGATCCTCTGGATCTGAAAACAGACAATCCACTCAATGCTTTACCAACCAAAGCGTGGGTCGGTAAAGTCAACTGTGCTGCACTCTGCCACCTGTGTCCAGCGCTCGCAAAGACATAGGTGAGAGTGAAGTGGGAGATCTCAGGTGAGGGGTCAGGACCTGATGGGCATCAATTCTATGGGGGACTTTCTAAAGAAGAGACAGGGATCGACGGAGTGTCTGCTGGACTTTTAGCCTCTCTGACGGAGGGGAGAGGGCCAGACATGGGCTTTATAACACCCCCACAGGGGCCCCGGGTGACGCCATAATCCCCTGCAGAGCCAAGGGCGGGGGGCGTCCACACGGGCCGCCCCAAATCAAACAACCCTAACCCCTCTGCTGACCCCTCACTGCTGCAGCGAAGAGAGGACACTAGAACCTGAGCCTGATGCCCACCACAGCTTTCATGCAGATCCCAGCAGTAGCTTTTATTGCTATTCTAAATTGTGTAGTGAAACATGCTGGTGTTTTGAAGTGATCTTTTAGGTGGTAATACAACATAGACACATGGTGTTGTTGTGAATAATGGCAGCACATGGTTCTTGGACAAAGCAGAGCGCACAGGGTTAATACCTCTGGGGCACCGGATGAACGGAAGTCTCCAAAGCCAGCAACACTCCACTGGCCCATACATTAAAACGCCTGACCTTGTGAAACCTTTGTCTTCATTCAGCCATCAGAAGGAGCAAATGTGTTTATTTTGAAAACATAAGCAAAGAGAACACAATGTATAATAGTTCGACTATAGTATCATGGGTTCAGGTTCATGTATTTTATCATACGTCCATGTCTGTCCTTGAACTTGACTTGCTTCAGTCTGGCAGTAACAACAAACTATTTTCCAACAAGTGTGCTGTGTGTGGTTGGTGGTAACACAAGTTTAGTGGCACAGGTTTGTGGTGGGACATTTAGTGTTGTCGTGCGATGTGTTCAGAGGCGGGGGACTGGGGCCAGGCCGCTGAAAGCAGAACGCTGAGCTGGTTGTTTCAAAGCCCTTTCTTACGTGCGAAAAAGAACACAATGCAATCTGCTGCCTGCAATGGGACACATATATCTATTGTGCTCTTTGTGCTGCCTTATTCTTTCCAGATATTTGAGGCTAGTGCTGTATTCAAACATATTATTTGTTATTGTAACCAGTGATTTTTGATTGAGCACATACAGTAATTTTCCTCCAAATTCACCTCCTTTTTTCTTTTTATTGAGTACTAAGTTTTGATTTGGAATAAGACATCTATATTGTTAGCATAGCAGTGCCTGTTGTTATGTCTTTAGGCAAGACACATCACCTAGTATGAGTGGTGTATGTGCATGTGTACTGTATGTGCACATGTGTATGTGTATGTGTATGAGTATGTGTGTGTGTGTGTGAGTATGAGTGTGTATGCGTGTGTGTGTGTGTATGTGTGTATATGTATGTGCACATGTATGTGTGTGTATGTGTATGAGTATGTGTGTGTGTGTGTGTATGCGTGTGTATGTGCACATGTATGTGTGTGTATGTGTGTGTGTGTGTGTGTATGTGTGCGTGTGTGTATTTGTATGTGCACATGTGTGTGTGTGTGTATGTGTGTGTGTGTGTGTGTGTATTTGTATGTGCACATGTATGTGTGTGTATGGGTATTTGTGTGTGTGTGTGTATGTGTGTGTGTGTATGTGTGCGTGTGCGTATTTGTATTTGTATGTGCACATGTATGTGTGTGTTGTTGCGCATATGTATGGGTATGTGTGTGTGTGTGCGTGTGCGTGTATGTGTATGTGTATGGGCACATGTATGTGTATATGTACGTGTATGTGCGTGTGCGCGCACATGTGTGTGTGTAAAATATTGGTGATGTTGAAGGAGGCCTTTTGTTAGTCTGTCCCAGGGCACCTTTGACTGCAGATTTAGTCTCCTTCTTTCCTCTACTTTAAAAACCCAAAAGAGAAATGTGTCACCTGCATGTGGTCCATTCTGAAGGGCCACGAGGGGTCTCTCCTTCTCACCAGCAGCTGAGATGGGAATGTCCAGGCCTCGTCACCACAACCAGAGGTAAAACAACCACAATGATTTCATCAGATAGTTGTAGACTTTTTGGAGTCAGAAGGGAAGTATAAAGTCAGCATATGAGCTGAAATCTCAATCCCTTGGTAGGGCTAGATTGAGATGAACCAAGAGGAGGTGATCATGTTTCTGAAAAGGAGCATGTGGAGAAGGAGGGCTGGAGGAGCTGCGAGAGAGGAGCTCCATTGTGTGAACACATCATTTCTACAGCACAATATAATTCTTTAAGTGGATTGTCTCAGTTTGAAAAAAAAAACATAAAATTGATTGATTGACTGTTAAGGTGAGAGAAATGATCCATTATCCATCCAAAAAGTAAATAAATGTGAAAAACGAGTCAATGAGTTCAGGAGTTTGTTTATGATTTTGTTGATATATAATGAGACATTTGCACAGAGCATGAATATTCACAAATACACACATTGAAAACCATTACATTTTTTTTCTTTACAACAGTATTACATGAATGTTTTATTTGATTTATTCCAGCTGAAAAGGCCTCTTTAGCATTTCAAAGTGTAGAATTATTGGTCTGGTATTGAGAGGCTTTCAAACCTTCATTGAATATTCCAATGAAGTGCAAATAGTGAAGAATGGTCCAGAGCTTGTTTGGGACAGGAGAGAGCTTTCATTTAGAAGACAAATAAAATCAACATGAGAAATAAAAGCAGATTATAAAACATCTAAAATATGGCTTTGGAACAGAATAATAAAACAATCCAATGATAATGAATAATTGCTATGGTAACAGTGCTAATTTGTATTCACTTTGAAACCCACAGATTTCAGGGAAATCAGGAAAACCAGCACATGCAAAAACAGAAATTTTAGTGAAAGTGAAGTGAACTTCTTTTGGTGACACAATCATGCCACATGTAAAGGTTCTGTCCGCTGCATTTGACCAATCCTTCAATGCCAGTGGGGCCAACAGCAGCCGGGCCCATCTTCAGATGTTGATGCTTAGCTTGGTCAGGAGCTGAGCAAGCTGAGCAGGAGCTGGAGGATTTGGCCTATTGTACATGTTTTAGTGGTTGGGGAGACCGGAGCACCCAGAGGAAACCTTTGTGGACTCAGGGCATTAAGTGCTAACTTTTCAGCCACATACTATACACTACTGTGCAACATGTAAGACCATAGGGTTATTATTAGCATTAACTTTCTTTGGCCTCGGAAGCACTAAATATGCTAACATCCTATCTGCGGAAAAAAAAGTTGCATATTCCAGGAGGCTGAAACAAACCGGTCATTTAGGACTTTTCAAGATGTCTACATTATTGATAAAGTCAAATGCTCTAATATAGATTTTCAATTGACCTTCATTCCTTGAACTGATTTAGGATGTGGTTGTGCAGCTGTATGATGTTTCCTCAGTTGTCCGTCTTGGCCTGTTTGGCTCGCATGGCGTTCTGTGTGACTGTGGACAGAGACGAGCCGGTCATACTGGCCGTTTCCACAATGTCGATGTCTTTACACGTCAAACAGGCCACCAGCTTCTGACGAGAGGCCGAAGGAGCGAAGAAGAACTCATGAGAGACTCCAGCAAGAAGAGCCCCCAGCACCGGCCCGATCCAGTAAACCTGCTCAGCATACACACACACACACACACACACACACACGCACACGCACACAGTAAATGAGTTCTATGAGTAATATGGACCTGTTTCATTACACACTGAATGTGGAGCCAAGTGTGTTGATGATTTTTGTGCTCAAGGACAAAACATTTTCCAAAATTGTGTTGGCTGCAACCAGAAACAATCGAGTGTTCATGACTGAGCCACTGCTGCCACACATGGTAAATGTGCTCAGCTCTTCAGGAAGTTTTCCACTGAGAGAGAAGCTTGATCGCAGCAGGAGCCATGAGTCAGCAAACACTTAGAGTACCTCGGATGTTGATGAGAAATCCCCTTGGTTTCACCTAATCCATCTGTGTAATGGTGGATTGTTTGTGTGGAATGTGTTTCCTCACCCAGTGATTCTCCCAGAAGCCGGTGATGATGGCAGGGCCCAGGCTGCGAGCAGGGTTCATGCTTCCTCCAGAGAAACGTGCCTGCACACACATGTGACATCACACACATGTGACATCACACTTTGTGTCATTACAGACAAGTGAGGACCAGTGTCTCACCCCGATCAGGACCCCTGCCGTGTGGGCAAAGCCCACTGCCAGGTTCCCAGGCTCAGGACTGTCCCTGCGACGATGCTCCTCGGCTGAGAAGACTGTGAAGACCATTTGAAAGGAGCAGAGGAACTCCACACCCAGAGCCTGCGCCGCGTTCAGCTCCAGAGGTACCTGACACACACACCATTCAGACTGTGGATGTACCTGACACACACACACAGACTGTGGGGGTACCTGACACACACACACAGACTGTGGGGCCTCGGGGGAACGCTGCAGATCTACCTTATTGACAAAGTGGTCTGCTGTGGTCTTCAGGGGCAGAGCCAGGTACAGGGCCCCGGTGCTGAGACAGGCCCCCAAACACTGAGCACAGATGAAGAACGTGGCCCTGAGGGCGTCCATGCGGCGTGTGGCCCACAGAGCCAGCGTCACTGCAGGGTTCACCTTCACACACAGGGTCAGTCCACTGTCAGGGCTTCAAACACATGGTCAGGATGTGCACACTCACCTGTGCTCCGCTGATCTCTCCAAAACAGTGAGCCACAGCCACTATGGCCACGCCTACTGCCAGTGCTGGGTACAGCGGGCCCACAGGGGCCTCACCAGGCCCTGGCACCAGTGCGCCCAGAACAGCACTCACTAACACCAGGGTGCCCAGCAGCTCTGCCAGCACGGGACGCCAGAACTGACGACTGTGAAGCTGCTCAGACAAACACAAACAACTTTATAAGAAATGTCCCACTGAACTTACTCCTTCATTGATTGTGTTTTGGAAAAGACTGTCGCCTTCTCACTTCTACTTCAACTTTTCCCTCTGAATTAGTTCCAGGGATTTTTATAGCAAACAAGCAAACACATGGTGTTATATACCATTTGCTCAAGCTATTCAGGCAAACAATACAAATTCTACAGAAAGTTGGATGGATTCTTCCGAGTGAGAAAGTTCTCTTTCAGGTCTTATTAAGTTGTTTTACAAACAAACATGAAAGAGGACAGTCTCATCCCATCACAAACTAAAACATACATTTATAAAAGACAGGTAAAGAGCTCACCTCTCTCCAGGGCATGGTGCTCGTGGCTCCGTGGTCTCTGCTGCTGTGTCCAGACTCACCTCCTTCAGTCGGTGCTCTGCCCTCCCTCTCCTTCAGACACATCAAACCACATCACCTCATCTCTACTCTTCAATAGCTTCACCGTCTCACATGTCATCAAAACCAACATGGGGAGAGAAACAAGCAAAAGACCTGAAAATGCATTTTGCCAAACATTGCATTTATCATTATTATAATGATGTTTAGTTTAGAACACATAACACAAATCCACTGACCAAAATAACAAACTGAACATAACTTTGTAGTTTGTATGAATAAAATCTATCTTATCTATCTTATCTAAGCACCATTACATCACTACTACAACAATAGAAGAATCTGACAGCGGCCTTCATCCATATTTACTTATTATGAGTTTGTTGCTCTGAGGTAGAGGACAATATGAAACACTCTTTTATAATCAATAATAAAAAATAAGTTAACAAGACAATGCAGACTTATAAATCCAATGCACCACAACCACTACATTCTTTATAAATACTGAGTTGTTTTGCGATGTTCTGAGTGATGAGGGAATACATGTGCCTTTTGTTGAAATCACAGAAGTGGTCAATCATTTTGTCCAAGACTCAATCAGGTCTTTCGCTCCCAAATTACTTGTTGTGGATCACCATGGGGACAAACTCTTTCATGATCCGTTACCATAGCGCCTATTGTTCCATTAGAAGTGTGCGCTCTTCTTCCAGCTCTTTGATGTCAAATAAACGCATTATCCAAATGTTTCTGACCCGGATTTTAAATCATTATCTTTTGAATGGTGCATGTTTCAGCTGAAGGATAAAGGGACAAAGCATATTTATTTCTCTGCAGCATATATCATAGTTTCCTGAATTACTTCATATTAATTTGATGTTTATATTTCAGTAAATAAAATATGGTTCTTTCCATTGATCAGAGTGTTTACCTTACAGTTATGTGTAAAGCCAAACTAAGGTGTACTTGTACTAAAAAAACAACAGAAACTTTTCATGACACCCAAATTATTAATTCACTCCACAGACGGTGGTGGTCTACTGTTGTTGCAGCCGCATCTCTCTCTCTCTCTCTCTCTCTCACACACACACACACACAGCAATGTGGGCGAAGTGTCTTGCGTAAGGTCACAGAGACAGTTCAACGCTTTACAGCTGGAGCGATCCCTCTTTGGCACCTGGTGTTCTTAGAGGTCTCTCATCACAGTACTAACCAGGCCGTGTCCTGCTTAGCTTCAGAGGTCTGACGGTCACATGCAGTTACACCATGATTGACACATATACAAATGTTTGAGGTGAAGAGAACACAGGTACTGCATTGTATTTTCAACCAATCTGTTTTGGCACAGCACCAACCGATGGAAATGGGATGCTCTATATTTTGGTTAATCTAACCAATATCTGCGTAACCAATTACATCTGACTTCCACTGATCTGAGCTGTAAACTGGCCTGACATGTGATGTCACATGCTCGTCTCTATGGTGATTGGTAAGTCTAATATATTTTTTGCTGCAGAACGCTGCAAGAAGTGCACCTAAAAGCATGTAATATATCATTTGGCGGAGTGGAGTTTGCATATTTCTCTCCATGTTGGAGTGGGTTTCCTCCAGGTGCTCCGGTTTCCTCCAGCCCTGGTCAGGTCAAACTGAGCATCAACATCTGGAGATGAGTCTCTGACAGTGCAGCGCTCATCAGGAGCCAGGAGCAGATTGCCATGGTGACATTTCAGGATGGGTCAAATGCAGAGCATGGTACAATAGTATACTGTACCTTCACTTCAGCCCAATCAGAAAACTCACTCACAGGTTGGTTTGAGATACATTTGAATTTGACATTGATTGTGTCCAGAACAAACTGGCTGGAGGTGGTGCCATTATGTGTAGGATTAGGCTCCTGTGCAGTGTGATCCGGCCTTTTGTGGGACCCAGGCTGGAAGCCGCTGGCGTAGGGGACTTTTCCGGCCCCCACCCGGACTGCTGACAGCCTCACTATTCTGCACACACAAATGTACATACAACGTGTACAATGTGCCAGCTCAGGGGTTCGCACATAGAGACATGACATAAAGAAAAGGTCATTTTTGTTCATATTCAGAGATAAATAAGGAGGATGCTGGCTTTGCCACCATCGTTCATGATTATCAACATACACTTCATGAATATCACCTCCTATAATAATGCTTTATTTTAAGTTCAAACTATCTAATGGATGAATGTTGTGTGTGGTTTTGAGCTGTATTCAATGTTGTGTGTCCGCAAATAAAACAATATAACATTCACTTACACTGCAAGTCTGTATATGCTATTTTACAATGTACACAGTGTGATGACGTCTTAGTGACACTGCAGAGCAGCTGGAGGTGAAGTGACCGACATATGCCTCTGACAGAGGCTCCAAACCCCTCGCATGTCTCAATATGACAATTTGTGAATGTGCAACGATGATAATTACCTGCACGAGACTATCAGGTAGTGGTGATGAAGGATAAATGCAGATTAGAGTTAAAGACGGGAAAACAGGTCATCCAAATGGAACACATAAAAAAGGTGTTATCACTTTTATCATAAAAAAACAAAGTCATGATGCAGACTTCTGTTGTGCTTTGACACAGAGATGCCTAACATGAGAAACAGTAAGTTACTGTTGCCACAGCTGCTGATCCGTGGTATCTACTACCTCTCAGTTCACCACCAGTCGTTAATGCCCACACATAATTGATGATGGGGGATGTGGTGAAGTGTCTTGCCTCAGGACACACTAACAGTCTTGCACTGTGGTCAGGCAAGAAGGGAAACCAATCATATGTTTTAAAGCGTTTCACATTTCCCCTGGTTAAAGTTAAAGTTGATTAGAAATGACAAAGCCTCTATTGTTGTGGTTTTTATTCAACTCACATTACATTCTACAGATGCACACATTACATCACCTTGATACAACATTGTCTTGTAATACCTCCTCTTATAAACGATGGATTGGTCCTAAAAATATAAATGAACAAATTTAAAGTCACCAAAAACTGTACATTATTAAAAAGTCACTTAAACACCACATTTGGTTTCCGTCTTTTTTTTCTTCTTTTTTTTCCTTTTGGGGGGGAAAGAAAGAAAATCACAACGTTCCTTCAACGTGGCAAGGAACCTCTGGGTTAAAGTCATATCAGTGAAATTGTGTTCAGTGTAAGAAAGGAACGCGGTCATTAAATAAACGTGGTGCTTTGTTGTGTGTCAGAAGCACAGGAACCATGCAACAGTACGAACGCCCTCCACGGCAGAGAGATCAAATCAATAAAAAGGAATGTCAGAAAGAACCAGGCAAGTTCACCTCGCACATGATCACAACAAAAGATGCACCACTTCACTCCATGGAAATGCTGCTGCTTTGCCTAAAACGTCCCCAAGTAAAAGTAAATGCATCTATATCCAAAAAAAGGCATAAAAAGGAAAAAGCGAAGAGCAATAAAAACATGGATAACTGAACGATTGCACGACAGGAGTTTGGAGACAGCAAGACGTTCGAGGCAAAACTAAAAGCATCTCGGAAAACAATACCCTGCACCTTTAAGTCAAGTCAGATATTTTTTAGCTTCATTGAACACGCTCAAGTTTTGTGTTTAGTTGGTCAATGTTAAAAAGCTACACTGCAAAAAAGATTTTTACTTGCATTAAGATTTGTTTGGAGTTTATCCTTTGAGTGCAGCAATTAAGCAAAAATTGAAAAAAATGCACTTAAAATATGAGTAATAATTATATGTCAAATGCATACGAAACAATAAAAATAAATACTCTATAAACTAGTACAAAGATAAGATCATTTCGGCAAATAATCTTTTTCGCAGTGTAACAGATGTAACGAACCAGCTTCTCAGTCTAAGACCTGATCCTCCTTAAAAACAGTGTTTTTCACACATTTTCAGCTGGGAGCGAACTGAGTGTGATTTTGTGCATGTGGTTAAATATTATACATGTGTTTTGTGTGCACAAGACTTTACGAAGAGCTACTTGTGGCACTCCAACAACAGTTTCTGTAACTGGCCATATTGAAAGATGTCTAGACATTTCTATAAAGATAGTCTGTACACATCCACTACAAGCTATTGCTATTAAATAATCCCAGCTATCGTTTTATGTATATAGATTTATATATAGAATATATAATAAAAATATATTGAGCAAAAGAAATGACTTCTATGCATAAAACCACATAACATTACATTACATTGCCAATGAACAGGTTAAAACAAGGCCCAGTGTCTGAGGTTTGCCGAGTCTTGTCGAGGTTTTTAGAGTCCGAGTTAAAAGACGATTCTCCAAAACCACCCAAGCACTGCGCTCCAACAGGTGTGACTGACCAAACACCCATGAAGCCCAAATAATATGAAGAAGCCGTGGAGAATGAGTCCAGCTTTAGGGCCTTAATGTAGGCCATCACAGGCTTTAATAACAGACAGAAGCCAAAAATCTATACAAGTATGCCTATACATGGAGAGTACACGCGGCTCAACGCTCCAGTCTGTTAGAATGCAGAAAGTAACGGAGTGAAAAGCACCAACAGGCTGCAGGCCTCTGTACAGACGTCCTCATTTGTCTTTATTAGAGTAAAACTCTGCCCAGCGGCTTTCGAAGAACTTCCTCATGGAATGTCCAGCCACTCCGACCTCCGACGTGTCCTCGTTAAAGAGCTCGCAGTTATTGAAGATGAGCTGAGCGTCCGCAGCAAAGTCCTCACAGCTGCCGTACCTGAGGAACCAGACAGAACAGGTTCTAACGTACATTTACATTTCTCATGACTAACCCAGACACGGGGCCAGCGTGCAGTGCCCTCTGCTACCATAAAAAAAAAAAATAATGCCTTTAATGTTTAGACATAAAGCTTTACATTGGAGATAGAGGTGGGAACCTCAGGGTACCTCACAATACAATACGCGATACAAAGCTCACGATAACGATTATATCACAATAACAATTATATCATGACGATTATCGCTATATTGGTCAGAAATATACCATATGCCAATTTATGGCATAAATAAAAGAAAAATATTAAGTGAAAAAATACACTTTATTTCATGATAAATGGAATGGAGATGCGTAATGTAGTCATATATTAAGTATTGATACTAATTGAAAAAAAAAAAAATATATAACTGATTGGCTTTGGTTGTGAAATACTGAAACCCATAAAGTATGTGCGAAGTGCAGACGAGGGGAGCAGAGTTGGAGGAAGTGGTTGCTCTACAAAACTACATATTTCCGAATGAGAAGTTTTGTCTACTGTATGTTGTGCCTCGTGCTTCTGATAAAACACATGCATGAGGCTCTGTGTGTTGGTCCAGATGCTCTCCTTCTTAAATTCTCTGCCTCCAGATGGTTCTTAAGGAGTTTTTGTTCCTCTTCAGTGACAACAGGCGTAAACACAAGAGCCACTTCTAGAATCTGAGAAGCTTCTCACTCACCCTCCTTGCAGCAGACGCTCCCTCATGGTGAGGAAGTCCATGGGGTTTTTGATGATGCGGCGGTATCCAGGCACCAGCCGAGGATTTACAGGCTCGAGGAAAGGCCACGCGTCCGTGTGAGCCTCCATCTCCATCAAAATGATTCTGTGAACAAACCATTAACGACTTGTTACTTTCGCCCATTGTCATTAGTTCAACATACGTCAGTATCTCTAATAGCTCTGGTCAAGAGGCAGTTTGGGGGAAGTGCTCATTGTTTTGCTCCTACAATACAGTACTCTAGCACTGAAACACTTTGCAGTTTTTGAAGCCCAAATCTGTAGCAGTTTAATAAATGTGTGTAGTAAGAGTCACTTAAAGACACACAGGCAGAAGAGCTGCACTCACTCGCAGAAGGTGAAGTCCGGTTGGTTGCGGGTCACCATGCGCCTGCGTTTTGAGGGGGTGGTGTCTGCGGACGACCGTGGAGAGCTCTGGTTTACAGGAGGCTCTTTGTGTCTTGTTGCCATGCCGCCACTGCGCCGCGTCGTGCCTTCGTCCTCCGAGCTGTCGTCTTCGTAGCGCTTCTTCTTCACACGAGTGCGTTTATTGCACGAGCGCACTTTGGGTTCATCGTCTACGTTCTGAAACACAAACATTACCGTTTACAGTATATAAAAAGGACTTTTTCATTGAATTCGAAGCAAGTGGTTCATTTTGTGTCACTGCTGACTTATTATCACCATGAGCAACTTTGAAGCTGTTTTTAAGGATCATTTAGAACAACATTGGGATTAAGTGACCAAAAAGGTTCAATGTTCATACAATTATCCATGTCATAGCTTAATATTAAAAACCATAACATCCTAATGCGTTTCCTTTCAGTAAAAGTCTCTTGACCTTGGCCACGCAGGCGGGGCAGAACCAGTCTCCCTCTGGGACTTGGGTCATTTTGGGCCGTAGACAGTACATGTGGCAGCCACGGTCGCAGCCGTCGCACAACAACAGGCAGTCGTCATTGTCTCCTTTGCGACAAACTTGACAATTCTAGGGAAACGGAAATAAAAACAGCAGGTTCAAAGACTGTTAGATGTTCAAAACTTCAGGTCAGTGTTTACTGAAAATGGGGACTTAAAGGAATGTTCATAATACATACTACAATAATATTTGAATGAATACAAGTTTAATTAAATATCATAAGGATTTGGAATATTTCGTAAAAAAAAAAATTCAACAATTCAATAAGTTGAACATTTCATTACAAGTAGTTTTATTGCAGTCCTGCGTTCTGTGCGGGGCATTTCAGCAGATGGTATTGTTGGTAATGTACGGTATGAGTAGCAGAGACATAAAAGTACATAACAGTTTGGTACCACTTTAGTGACGGATCTCTCCCAGGCGATGGCCTTCTCCAGCTGCAGCAGACAAAGGCAGACCTGAGGAGCGCTGCGGCACCGGTCCAGGGCCTGACGCCAAGTGCGTAACCGGGACGTGATCTCATTCTCCAGACTGAGGTTTAAAAAACATTATCAGTACAAGGTACAAAGTTTTCCTTCAGTCAGACTGTACAATGAGAACTGCTAAGCCTGGACATGTGCCATTTATCTCTTCTGATAACTCACTCACTAGTAAAGTGGCTAACTTCACTAGCCACCTTCCCGGCCGCTATTATTACTATTGTCCATCTGGTCATATTCTCTGCTGCTAAAGAAGTAAGTAAGGAATGTTTATTTAAATAGCGCCTTTTACAGACCAAGGTCACCCAAAGCACTTTACAATGTTCAGAGTTCAGATATTCTCTCCACACACGGTGGTCTCCAATCAACACCATCCACTCACTCAATACATTCATTCCTATTGTACAGGTTTTTAGTGGTAGGGGAAACCGGAGCACCCGGAGGAAACCTACACAGACACTGGAAGAACATGTAAACACCAGAAGCAAAGGCCTGGAGGTGGAAACGAACCCATGGACCTTCTTGCTGTGAAGCACTAACCGCTGTGTCACCGAGCCACAAGAACAATACCAACCCTCTGTAAATGTGGGGCCTCTGCTGACTACAGTGTGTTGTCTTTGACCCAAGAACAATTATAGCTCTATCTATGATCTCAAACGATAAAAAAAATAGATAATTATGTGATAATAATCTGAGGGCTCTTATGTCTCTATTCTTCATTTTCCCACTGAGGGATGAATAAAGGCTCATCTTAACTTCATATATCTGTTAAACTTCTTCCACCGCTGGCAGAGACTGACCTAAACATGTCCATGGGCTGCTCCTCTCCCGGAGTGGGCGTGAGGGGCGCGAGGCGGATGACTTCAGCCGGGTTCCACAGTGGTTCTTTGAGGTAGCGCCGCTCGATGTTGCGCTCTAGGTTTGTGAGCCGGAGCACGGCCAGGTCCAGGGGGTGCGTGGGGATCCGGGGCAGCCCGGACCACTCCTTCTTGGTGCGGATCGTCCAGTCGTCCTTCGGGTCGGCCTCATGCTCGTAGTACTGCAGGTCGTCCCGAGTGGAGTCCGGGTCTGGAACAGTGTACGGCTTCAAGGAGAAAAGACATCATTAGAAATAATGTCAGAATGTGCGATATAGAACCACACGTGTCACTGTCACTTTACTGAGTCAGACCCTGATGCTGCCAACACGTACAGATGTATGCGCACAACTATATATTTCTTGCACTAGAATATACAACGTTTTATACTTACTTCTTCATTATGCTTTGGTCAGGGGTTTTTGTACTTAAATCTTGCTTCTTCACGCTAAATTTGGTGATTTCTTTATTATTATGCTAAAGATAAAGATTTTATTAGTTAGATAGTTTTATTTCAGTATAGAATTATTATTCATTT
Organism: Knipowitschia caucasica; assembly: GCA_964034765.1. Classification (NCBI taxonomy): domain Eukaryota; kingdom Metazoa; phylum Chordata; class Actinopteri; order Gobiiformes; family Gobiidae; genus Knipowitschia; species Knipowitschia caucasica. The sequence goes on from OZ035827.1 coordinate 29,085,095, forward strand.
GTCTTGTATTGTGTGTTCCTCATTCCTGCTGTCTAACTTGTGATTTAACACTGTAAGTTCCCCACTGTGGGACGAATAAAGGATCTCTTAAATGTTGTGATGATTGTGTTTAAGATTAAGGTGTGTTCATGGAATTCTACACAGGAACACGTTCACATGGAAAGGCTTGTGTTTGGAAAGTCTATAGGGGTGAAACAAGAGCCCTACAGACAAGACAAGCTTTAGACATTATTGATATGGATGCAACCTTCAGATCAGGTTAAGATGAAAACATTCTTTATAGAAAAGGAAAAAGATCATGGAGAGTAATATTTTTGTTCTTTTGAACCGTAAAAAAACAAAAACAAAAAAAACAAAACTGCTTTAGACTTTTCCCTTATAATTATGTCACTAGAGTGACGCGTCTCGCCTCTGTAGATCTCTCAAAATCTGCAAAAGTCACTTTGTTTTTACTTTGTTTGTGATCTTATAGTCCCAGTTTGTCGCAGAGACACTCACTTGAAACTCTGGCAATGGTGCGTCTGCACTGGTGTCTGCTTCAGTCAGAGCGCCCTGAGGAGGAGCCTACAGAAGACAAGAGACCATCAGTGTTTTCATAATCACCCTGCTGCATCCCTGATGAGTGCGAGAGGTCTATTCACCCGCAGATGCAGATCAGCAGTGACCACGCGCTGCTCCAGCTCCTCCACCCATTTCAGTGCCTTCATATCCAACTGCATGGCCCTCTCCTGGACCTGCCACGGCTGCTGCAAGGCCTCTAGCAGGATTTCCTTCTGCTCCACCTTTACCTCAAAGAGTGAGTCTATGGGAACAACAATTGTGCATTATATAGATTTCCTTTCGCGCTTGATGTGTCACATTTTAGTAATTGAAATGGTTCAACATTCAATTACTAAAATTACACACAAATTCCTTTCAACAGACTTGTTTGCACTATAATTGATGTGAGCACTGCCCTCTAGAGGAGACAGTGGATAAAGACATGACAAGAATTGAGAACTAGAAGTGTCAGAATGTAAACACAGGCCCATTATACACTGAATGCAATTTTTTCAGCAGAAACAAGAATCTGACAAGGATACAGTGTTTCCAGCGGTCTCCCATCACAGGATTTATAAGAGCACAATGTTTTAAATCTCGTAAAACAGGTTTATTAGGAGGATTTTCTTTTTCCTGGTGGGTCATCAATCGATCATCTATCAGTCCTCCTAATTGTCAATCATTCTGGTGATATGTGACGTAGGTAGAGCGTTGCGCATTCGCATTTTTTCAAAAAGTGGAGAGGGAAGTTCTTTCCTAAAATTCTTATATATCTTTAAATCTCAAAAGGGTTAGAAATTCTGTGCAATATATTCTCACCATTGATTGATTTGGTGCACATTTCAGACAGACTCTCCATGTGCTTGGCCAGGTGCTTGTGCAGCAACCTCTCCCGGACGCCTCGCGGGTGAAGGGCCTGTAAGGTCTGGTATAATTCTTCCTGGCTTTGGATGCACCACCAGCCTCGAACCATCGCTGCAAATACAGACGTTATATTTTAGGTTTCTATATAACAAAAAAATAGCTTATACAACTTATCATCAAGAGACATCTTATTTACCAAGTAGAAGAAGCAAAAAAAAAAAAAAAAAATTAAATAAAGTGGATGACGTTGAGGTAATGTTCCTTCAGATTGTTAAATAACTGGGTCTGAATCCAGGTCACTTACTACAAATTCTATTCAAACGTTCTTTGTATAATAACAGATAAAAGGATCCCCCTATTGTGTGTTTGCCAAATTTATGAAATACCAAAGTTAATAAGTTGGAGTAAGCACTGATTTATCTTCCATGAGAAGCAGAATCTAAATATTTGAAACGAGAGCATGAATCAGAGACTCACACATGGGAATAGGTTGGACCACCATCTGAGTGATGTACTGCTGCTCCAGGTCCTGGAACACTGCGATGGGGGGGCGTCCTCTGCGTCTAGCTGCAGCTCCTCGTCTTGCTGGACTGCTTCCTCGACTGCTCCGGCGCCGCCTGCGCCCTGGACGACCGGGCTTGTGTGTAGCTGGGCTGATCTTTGGGGCGGGGGGAGCCAGGGGGCAGCTCTCCAGCACAGGAGGGCTGTCAGCAGGCTGTGGTTCAGGGTTGGGGATGGAGGCGAGAGCAGGTTCAGATGGTGCTGCAGCAGTGTCTACTTCAGATGAAGCCAAAAGCGGTGCAGGACTGGACTCGGATTCAGGCTGAGGTGGACCATCAGTCTGGAGATCAGACTGAAAGAAAACAAAGTATTCTTCAATTACAAATTTGCTTTTTACGTAGCACTAAATTGTCAAGCCTTATAATTGTGTGAAGACAGACAGAAGTACAGAGTTTGTAACTGCACATGCCTGAGAAGGAGGCGGTGTTGCAGACGGGTCAGTCTGGGGCACTTGAGGGGACAGCTTTGGGGGTGACAGAGGAGAGGCAGGGGAACGTGGTACGTTTACAGAATTCTCGCCACAAAGATGTTGGGGCGACTGGTTCAACTGCTGTTCCTTTTTCTCTGCCACCTCCTTCACATTCTCCTCAGAGTTGGTGCCATTGGGTAGAGACTCTGCGGGCTGACTGGGCCCCAGAGCGGCCTGAGGTGGGTCACTGTGAGGAGACACTGGACCCTCTTCTCCAGAGCGAGCGCTGCTGCGGCGCCTGCGTCTGCTCTTAGCTGTGCGCAAGTGCAGCTCCACCTCTGGTTTGATCTTCCTGGGACGTCCACGGCCTCGGGGTTGGCTCATGAGAGAGGCGGTGCCGGGAAGGGGGTCTTCACTTGGGGACAGGGTCTGTGCAGCTTGGGCTGGCGAGGACACTGCTGAGGTGGGAGTGGTGGGCACAGGGGTCTCTTCTGCTTTGAACTCTTTCTTGGGACTCTTTTTGAGAAAGGTCACAGGAACCTCTGCTACAAGCACCTCCACTGAAGCTGTGAAGATTCAGAATGATTAATTTGTGAACGGGTTTTTAAAATTCAATCCACATCAAGAATGCACTAAAAGAAATAAAAACAAAAAAAACAGTAAACAATTCTCACATAAGATCTCCTCTGGGCCTTCCACTAGAACCATGCCAAGGTTGGGCAGAGCGATGTATCTGCGTCTGTAGCGGTCCTGTCCCAATAGAATTGCTCGCATGGACTGAGCCGACTGAAGCAGTTTTTTACGGAAAAACACTTGGCGCTGTGAAAGAATGCAGCTGGGTCAGATATGAATTGTCTATGAACTGCATGTTTTGTATGAAATTCCTTGTATAAATTAAGTTTTAAGGATTCTTTTAGGTTATACGGGTCACTCTGAGCAGAAGGTAGCAATGAACCTGATCATTCCCTTGGCAAAAAGATGTATTACTCTGTTAAGTGGCAACACTTTATAATAATTGATTAAGAAATTTAAAATGGAAACACTGTTTAAAGTAGAAGAATATCTAATAACTTCAAAGAGAATGATAGCGAGGGGCTAGCATTATGCAATTTTGTTATGGGGTAAACATAAAAAGCTGTAACACACACAACACTTTGTAACCGTGTACATTTCATTAGACTCATACCTTGGCAAAGTGTTCTGCTTTGTTAAATGTACGAGTCACTGGAACATTTATTTAAAATGTACATGGAAGGGAATGGATGTATCGTGCCAGTTAATTAATTAGTTGTTTTCTTTTTTCTTGTATATGGTTGTTGAAGGGGATATAAAAAATGGTTAGGTGAAGGGATGTCCGTGCATGTGTGGATATTTGCAGTGTGTTTACCTTTCTGTAATTTTTTTTTATTCTGTTTTGTGTTGTTGCCGTTTTGTTATATCATTTAAACTTGTTTTCTTATAATAATAAAAATAAGAAAAGTTTGATTGATTAAAAGTCTGCAAAAATAAAATGTTACCTTAGTGAGCCGATCAATTTGTCTTTCAAGTTCTGGAATGCTGGCATTGGTTGGACTTTCACTCTGCATAAGTAGAACATTTTTATTTTTATAAAGTATTAATCTCAGAATAAGTAGTTAAAAGAACAGACATACATCACTGAATTTGGGCTCCTCTTTGAGTTTTTTGCGACGACCTCTCCCAGTCACCTCTAAACAAGCAGTTTCCTCTTCTGCCACTCGGGCACTTCGCCTTCTCTCCTCGAAACACAGCTCCTCCTCCGAGCGGCCTGTACGCTGTGCCAGCTCCATCTTCAGTCTAACGACCAGATAATGTTAACTATAAAAGTCTATTTAATCCTCATTTTAAAAAACTTGCCTTACCTGCGCAATTTCCCCTCTATAATCCATTTGTTCTTACGATAGTTGGACATATTCTCTAGTGTGTTATCAATGTCACTAAAATGAAATCAATAATTAGCAGTCTGCAATTGTATGGAATTAAACTGGTTGTGCACCTTCTTACTTTGTGACAATGTTGCTGCCGTTAAGTTCATTAACCACAAAGCCCAGAATGGAAGCCTTGGTGTCTGGAGACAAGGCTTGAAATGTTTTGGTCCTTAATACGTCGCAAACCTCTGAGTCGTATCCGTGAGCTTCAATGAAGATGCGCAAGACTTCAGAGACAGTGCTGCGGGTAAGCTCCAGATCCACCAACTTGTCTCCAAGGATCTTTACAGACTAAGAAAAAAGTGTTTATTTTGCTGATCAAATATACCACAAGCAAAAGTGAATGTGAGACTTACTTGAGAGTGGGAAGGCAGACCTGGGTCCTGGACTGCTACATCTAAAAGCTTGATCAAAAGATCAAGAAGCTCTCCTTGACTGTCTCCCATCCCCAGTAGACCCTCTTGCAGTGTAGCCAGGCTAGGTACATCCTTAGGAATGTTTAGACCCAACAGTTTCCCGTAGGCATGAAGGAACTCCATCACAGACAAGCAGTGTGCAAAAGAAGAGCCTGAGAGAACCACACCAGGTATGCGAGACAACTCTGGCAAAGGCTAAAGACAGGAAAATGCGGATCAGATGAAAATATATTTCTACATTTTATCTTAAAAATATAGATCGGAGCATACTTTGTGATCAGTGAGACACATGTCCTCTGCTGGCTTCTTCATCTCCTCTGCAATCATCTGCTGTCGCCTGCGCTCCTCCAGGCGTTTTTGGGCCAAAGCTCTCCTCTCTGCAGCCCTCTTCGCAGCTTGTGCTGCTTGAGCAGCTGCCTCTGCTTCTGCCTGAGCTTTGGCCAGGGCCTTGGCTTTACTGCGAGCTCCCAGCACCCTCTTGCCCTGGGCAATCCTCTCCTCATCAGTTAGCTGAACTACAGGAGCCTCTATCTTCACAGACCTCCTGCGCCCACGTTTCTTTGGCTCTGGAGACGTCGTCAGGCTTTGGTCTGTGGACTCAAGCTTTCCTTCAGCCTCTCGTTCAAGCTGCAGATAGTGATTGTCATTACATCAAAAATATGATAAATCAAAATCGCTTTCTCAGTGAACAATGGTAATGTTATTTCTACCTTAGCCTTCTTCTTTTCTTCTCTCATTTTTTTGATCTTCGCATCTTGCTTTCTCTTCATCCTGGCCTAAGGCAGGAACAAGATTACAATATGCATTTCATAACATACTATTAACAAAAGGTTATGGCTATATACAGTATTTTAACCCAAAAACCACTGTAAGTGTAGATGAAATAATCAATTCTGATTAATCTCTCACCTTTCTTTTCATCTTTCTTTTGATTTTGGCAATTGTCTTCTTATCCTCATCCGTTAGAGTTTCTATGAAGCAAACAGATATGTGAATATATTGTGAAGATAGGCAAAGGATGCTCAGACTTACCTTTGCCCTCAAGTTGTGTGAGAACTTTGGCATCAGCTTTGCTGAGGAAGTCGATCATCTTAGGTTTGGGAGGTCTCCCAGGGCGACGTGGGGGACCATCAGGTCTGCGTTTTTCTTTATCGGGATTAGGAGGGCGACCACGACGACCAGTGATGGCCATGATAGTAGAGGGCACTTCCTCATGAGTCAAAAGTTCCCACTTCACACCCTGAAAAACAAAGTCTTAAGTCTTTCTGTTTGTTGAGGCCAGTCTTGCCATGACAAATCTTTACTCACGTCAGGAGTCTCTCTTTCCTCATAGAAGTCTCCTACAGGCATTCGAGGACTAAAGCTGAAGTGTTCTCTGCTCACCACACTATCCTGATGCTTCTTCAAATACTAAAAGAAATGTCATAAATAAAAGTATTGAACACTGGCTTTTATCAAACGGAAAAAAGTGTCTTAGACTACCGTGATAATTTCAGGGAACTGCTTCATCCTTCTTCCACATGGTGTATAATACCATGTTTCACCCCTCAGACGGTTGTCTATTTTCCTTACTCGAATCTCTCGCCGCCAACTATAGTACATACATTTATTTTTATTTTTAATAAACTATAGAAAATATTTAACCAATGAAAATGTGTAGTCACCCATGCTGAAGAGGAAATTGAACCTGCTCCTCCGATGCAACTCTACGTTTACCCGGTTCTCCTATAAAGACACAAATAGTTAAACAGAGCAAACAATTATCTAATAAAAATTATAGTAAAGACATTACCTGCAGTTGAACCGTCATCTTCGTGGTCCTCACCATCTTCAGCCGTGGTGTTAGCATCTGGTTTAGCCCCCTCTTCTACAGCACCTTCTGGTTGCTGTTGTTTCTTGCGTCTTTTCTTCTTGGGTTTTTCAACGTCCGTGCAAAGAGTGGCAACGTTGGCCAGGACAGCATCGATGGTGGCAGAAATAGAACTCAGCTCTTCCAAAGTGAGCAGAGACGAAGCTCCACACTCAGTTTCAGTCGAATCCCCATTAGGGATCTTCTTTCGCTTTCTGGAGACCTTAGGGGTGCCACCATCAACCGGGTTTTCAATGTTATCACTCGTTTTTATCTTGGGTTTTCGACCTCTCGGCTTACGCTGTGTCTGCTCTGAATTTTGAGAATCTATGAAGAAATAGAAATCTTTATTAAAGAAAACAATAAAACTCTTTCACACTAAAATGTTTGATAATGAATTGAGATGGAAGGACATAATACATGCTGCTGGGGTTTAGACACATACCTTTTGGAGTGCGAGGTTTTCGTGGTTTCCCTGGGCTTTTCATCTGACCATGCATTAGGTTGAGACCAGAGCCGTCTGCTGGGGTACTGAAGGCCATGAATCCATCTCTCGTTCTGAAACTCGGTGGTGTCATGATGCCAAAGGGCTTGATGCGGGGACGCCCAGACGAGTCCGGAGTATCATGTCCATCAAGACTCCAATGCTCCATGTAACCTGCCAGAGATTTGAGGTTTATGCATTTCTGTATAGACAAAGTGACATTAATACAGACTTTGATTCACACTCTACCTGGACGATTTGACTGTGATGACATATAAGAGTGCGACATGGACACATCAGTAGATCCAATAGAGGGTTCTTCCATTTGTGAGGTACTGTTTAGAGAGGACTCTGCGCCATGGAAACTCTGAGAGGAATCACCTGCAGTAGAGGCAAACGTGTGACCTCTTGTGTCTTCAGCTGAAAAGCTGCCGTCTCTTGTAGTATAGGCAGTAGACAGTTCATCAGAAGTGTCCAGGTTTGAGGCTTTCTCCGAGTCATCCATGTATGAGCCTTCAAAATAACTTTCATTAGACATATATGAAATCCTTGAGCTTTGTGGAAGCTGACCTTGAAAAACAGCTGAGTGTTCAGAGCTAAAAGCTCTTTGCATGTGATCCATTGAGGTTTGTCCATCATGGGGTTTGTGAACTGGAGAAATAATCGCCGGCAAATTGTGAACTGGAAGATCAGGTTTCTCAGCAGCTTTGAAATTATACTTTATTTGTGCAGCGGAATCTAAATGTGAGATACTATCATGTAAGCTGTCTGAAGTTACCAGCCCTCTTCTGTCTCCTAAACCCGGATACTGATCAGAGGTTAGAAAATGGGCCGCAATGGCATTACAGGAATGCTGTTCGAAACTCTGAATCACTCCAGACGTGGTACCCTTTGCATGAGGCACAGAGACAGACTCAGGTGGGATGGACACAGTAGAAGTCCTGGAGGCTTGAGTGGTTAAACGAGGTAGGGTAGACAGAGGTCGGGCTGTCAAGTTATCGTTTCCTGCTGAAGAAATTCTATGCGTTTCAGTTGATTGAGACATTGGCACACCACTGACAGATCCAGGGGAAGGATGTGGAGATGCGTTTGCTACTTCATAATGCAGAGATGATGATGATGATGATGACTTGGCTGGTGCTAAGGGAGAGGGCCCTTCAGCATGTGAAATTACAGAAACAGATGAATTAGCAGAAGTTTCAGTAGGAAACTTCTCATGCATATCGTCTACGGAGTCTGGGAAGCATGAAGTCTTCAGAAGAGCTGTAGAACTGTGCACAGGTTTTGGAAGAGAAGACAAAGGTGTTATACCTAAAGACGAGGGACAAGCTGGAGTGGACACCTGTGACCCAGAAGTATTTTGAGCCAGTTGCAACACTGAGGAAAATGATTGCGGCCCTGGAGATGACCCCGCAAAAGCGTTGGAAGAGGGAAATTTGGTTGGTTCGTCAGTTGTTTCAAACCTACCGGCAATAACAGACCGAAAGGGAGGTGAGGAATGTGTGAGGCCGTCTGTTAGAGATGAAGGAGATATTTCTGATAGAGAAGTTTGTTTTGAACTTGATTCTGCTGAAGACTGAACAGAGGATTTTGGGGAGAACGCGGGCTGGACAGAACTTGACAGTGAAAAAGAGGTCTCTGATGGGACTTTAGCTGCTGGCTCCTTCTGTGGAGAGGGTCCATCAGAAGCTGGAGTTGGGGACATTTCAGAGTATGGTCCATAATCTTCTAAATGTGAAGCGTCTCGGGGCTGGTCGTCTTTATTCTTCTGACTTGGCCTTTCCTTGTCACTAGAGATTTGATCTCCATCTGTGTGCAAAAAGCAATGGGAAAATTTATTAATTAATGAGTCATTAAAAACAAAATTAATCAAACAACTCAATCATATAGTCTACGTGGGCACTACAGAGAATAACTTTCAAATGGAAGTAGATAATAAAAAATAAGGTTTTGCTTTCATCATGGTTTGTATGTTAGATAGAAACATCACTCATTTACATTCAATAAATCTCTAGAATGGGACAAGGAACAAACACATAGAGGCAATCCAGATCACCGTCTGCACCAAGGATTGTTTATAGAGAAAGAAACATGCGGAGGTCTGCGCTGTACAAGTGTACTTGTAAGATTTTCTAGTTGACAAGCTTCTGCCATGGATCACTGGTGGCTGACTTAGAGCAGTGTATCCCAAAGTGGGGTCCGCGGTCCCCTGGTGGGCTGCGAGGGTATTGCAGGGGGGGCGCGAGAGGTCTTTAAAAAAAATTAAAACAAGTTTTATATAATTATAGTATGTTAAATTAACATTTTAACATTAAAATATTTGTGTTCATTATTTGACTTGAGTAATCAAATTGTAATCATTTTTGCATTACAAAATGGGGTGCGCCATTTCCCCCAAATACAATTATGAGAACAGCCTGTTTTTAATGTTGTCTTCTTGGTTATTATTTCGGGGGGCCGCGCAGACCCGGCAGATTTTTAAGGAGGACTTAGAGATTACATTGGTTATGAATTTAGCAGAACATATAAACATGCCCCCTTATTTGGCAATCAAAGGACACCCACCTTGTAGAAGAGTGGATGCTCCTGCTTCGTTTGTGTCGGGACTTCGGTCTCTGCCGGGTCTCTGAGGTGAAGCGCTGTCTTTAGCGGATGATGGTGACGACACAGGTAAAGAGCTGCCACGTGGCGGAGTATAACTCTGTCCAACAGGGGGTAGAATCTGAGCCTGGTTTTGGGGCTGGGGCGTCTGATGCTGGTAGTAGGGCATCCCATTGGGCAACAGGCCATAGTGCTGCTGCTGTGGATGGAGCGGACGGCGCTGGGAGAGGAGTTGCTCTACGGAAGAGCTCTGTGCAGACTGCTGCTGGTGATGGCCGTGATTCTGATAGGCCCCGTAGAGGTTATGGGAACCAAAGTTAATATGTTCAGAGCCACTGTTCCAAAATTGCCCTCCAGTCATAGGCACGTTTGGAGGACCTACTCCAGGGGGCTGGTGAGAGCCTTCTAATCTACCATTGAGCTGAAACTGTCCACGACTCTGATAGTGAGGCTGGCCTAACCCGGGAGAGGGCTGTTTTTGATGGCCATGCGGGGAGCCCAGTGGACTGTACTGAGGATGTCCTCCCCACAGGAATTCATAACCACGACTGCTCTGGTGGAGGTTACTCAGGTGTGGATAAGAAGATGTTTGCTGCTGGGGACCAGTCGCACCAGATCCAACAACAGTAGAGATGCCATTCACATTTAGTTCCCCGTTCAAGTCTGCCAAACACAGGAAATATATGAGATCACACATTTACATTAGACAATGAAATAGTCATGGCTGAAGCATGTGTTTGTATTATTATATTTGGAGGTGCAAAACTAAAATCTTATTTTGGGCCGGATAACATCTAGAGCTGGTCCTGTACCAGAATAAGATGGAACACCCAAGCATAACTTACTCTTGCCCTGCTGTGGGAAACTCGTGGAGGACCCGTTTGTGTATGAAGATTCCCCTGAGGAGAGTTTCAGTCCTGAGTTTGCTGATGAGTGGGAGCCATAGTTGAAATGATTATTTGCCTCCATCTAGAAAGAGAAGTGAGAGAGATGTTAGTACACATTTTTAACAATCCTACCCCCTCTCACCACAAGCATTATGTAAACGCTTAAAACCAGACACAAACGCAGCATATATGTCAAAATATATCACGCATATCAGCACTACTAGTCCTTATTCACACACTGGGAACACTTGCATACTGAGTGGTACAAAACAACCAAGAGCAAAGTGTATCAACAACACAATTTCTAAAAAACAAGAAGCTCAAAATGTCGCAGCTACTTCTGTTTCAGTAAATGCCAGGCCCGAGCAAAGGAGAAACTCAAAATGACGATAGAAACTGTTCATTAGCGCTGATGAAAGGCTAGCGCCCAGCCAAGACCCACTGCCTGAGCGCAACAGTGAGGAGCTCTGTAACCGGCTATTTACATTGTATCACGCCTATACATTTCATTCACTTTTGGGGCTATTTCACGAGTTAAAACTGCACTGAATGATAATAATGATCAGTTTCATATTAGAACGAGGCCTTTGCCAAAGGAAGCGGTGCGTTAGCCAACTTACGCTAACGTCTTTCTCTCAAATGAACAATTTACTTAACGTCAGATAAGCCCCGGCTACACAGTTATGCTAACATCTAATAACTTGTCAACTCTCCCACATTTGGCATGTAGTGTTGGTTTAGCATGATTATACCGTGTACGCATTCTACACGTTTCATATAAAATAATCCGCATCAAGGTTATTAGGCTAAATCATCACAATAGATCTTAGCTCACAGATGTTAGCGTGATGTTAGCGTTAGCATCTCTACTCAAATGAGTAGGCTAGCATAAGTACAGCGGAGATCATAGCTCACATCCAGGTAATGGTACTGTAAACCCACGCTAGGACACTACCGGGCAGCAGAGAGCACTGTAAACTACAATAAAGACTAGCCGGCTTGGTAAAAGTCAACAATAGTGAACTATCTTAGACTCACGCGTAACTGTAAAATGAGTGAGTTTCCTTTTGTTCAGTGGCTAATGTTAGCTAGCGTGCTGATGAAGTTACATTGTTTACGGTGCACGCACACAATTTTCAGAGCATCATCCTCCAACACCGACTGAAGTTTAGCTGCTTTATGTGAGTTAAATGGATCAAACCTCTCAGCCCTCGATGTCCACAGGCGCCGATGGACTCCTTACTCATCTAATAATCTATTATGGAGAGCACAGATGACCAGGAGATAAATACTAAACAACTATTCTCTAATCTTTGAGGTTTAAATTAGCAAACATGGCTGGTGTGGTCCAGTCCAGCCATGATCACTGAACAGGCTGAGACAGCGCGAGCGGTGGCATGTAAACGCATCCGGCTCCCTGTAAAACACTTCACAATATGAATTCATATATTTACAATATTTTATTACCATTATTAATAATAATTATTATATAAATATATTTTTTATCATCAATACTATTGCATTGTTTATAACAACAATTATCAACTTGTAAACATTCTGTGATTCCTTTAACTGACCAAAACCGAATAGTAATGCAAACTATTACTAGATCCCAATCTGTTATGCACGGTGTTTTCCAACCTGTAATAAAGATATCATAAGAATAAATAAATATCTCCCACCACAGGACTCTGACTGGCCGATGGGGATCGTAAACTACCTCTCACTATATATCTTATTATTGAAGTGATTAATCGTTACAGCCTTACAACACCAATAAGAGACAAATAAAATAAGCAAACATTCAAGATATATTGCTTTGCTGATATATATTTTTCTATCTTATGATAGATAGAAATCACTTAAGTTGTATCAGTCAACACGGGATACATTTGCTAGTTCAGATCTAAAATAATCATGAATATAAAAATAATCATTATACAGGCCTATTTTCAGTCTTTATCTCAAAGAGAATTTATTTGCAAAGAAATAGGCATTGCAATCATTTCATAAACAGTTTATTAGAAATATGTAGACAATAAAAAAGAATTGTTCACTGAAAAGTTACATTGAATATCCTCACATATTAACATTGCAGAGATAACTGAGTCATTACAGATGAACATGTTCTTTTGGGTAGAATGTTTCTTCAACAACAGCAACAGACAACAAAACACACTGCTGCCATCCCAACAGTCATTAAGCTGCATTACAAGTATCCATAGGGAATCTGCAGTCTTAAAGTTAGTGCATGTTTCATGGGTTTGGAAGGATAAAGATTAGATGCTAATATAAAGACCGAAGCCAATATCAGAAAATGCAGCTGTTGGAATTTTTTTTACAAAGACATCAAACAGGGAAATAAAGAATTAGATCCAAGCAATAATCAAATACTGGCCTTCCACGCATACAATTAATTTAAGTAGAATCTCTTTTTTTATTATTATCATCTGGTGGCCTTTTGGCAACGTAAGTTCTATTGAATCATTAACAACTCAATTTAAAACCACATTTTGGAATGGGTGAAGCTTTTAGTAATAAATTTAAAATAAATGTTAAAAATAACCAAAAACACACATTGCTTTGTTGCAAACAACTACCATTCTTATGTATATTGTTAAAATGTGCTTCATTGTTAGAACAGTAAAAGAGGATACCAAAAAGGTGCAGTCTTGAGAATGGAAGTGGAGATAGCTGCTCTGTACAAAACCATGCAACAACCTTCAGTGACTGATCTTTACACAATCTGGAAACTATTCATTTAAATATGGCTACTGACTCAGACATATATACAGTTGTTTGATGTGTGTGCGACTCCTGTCAGTTCAAACTCTTTTGTTGATGTTATCCGATGGGCTATTCCAAATCAGGCATTTCTGTAAAAAAAACAAAAAAAAAAACAATATAATAATATATTTATATATATATATATATAAGAAAATGTGTTCTCACAATTGTACATGATTTTCACAGACCAAGTCCCAAAGCACTCTAAAATTGTAAAAGCAATAATGCAGAAACTTTGGCTGATGACTAGATACTTACTTTCGTCATCGCTGTCCTCCTGCAGAAAAAGATGAATATTTAGTACAAAGCTGATAATACTAAATAAATATGTGTAGCTCGATTCACTGTCTTACATCTTCTATATCTGGCATGTCTTCACCATCCATGTTGTGCATCAACTGTAAACAAAAACAAGTTTAAACCCATTAATATCCATATACAAAAGTTACACTGTGGCTTTTAATTATGCTGAATCTGAGAATTACATCTGAAAATTGATCATAGTTTTCCTCATCCGAGTCATCTGCCCAGTCTTTCCAGTTGTTGAAGTCAACTTTAAGCCATGAGACCTGTAATAAAAATAAAAAAAGCACTATTCTTATTACACTTTTTTGCCATTCTCGCATGCTCTAAAATGAAAAAAATAAATAAAAATAAATATCACATCATTTTATTTTAAACATGCAAGTTTAGCCCTAAAAATGATTTCTTACTTAGGGAGGAATATGAATAAAGTGGAAAACCCAAACCTTTTCTTTCTCTTTGGTTAGCCTCGGCCAGGGCTTCCCAGGCTGAGCTTTTCGTAAATAGCACAACACTGATCGATCGGTACGTTTGTGCTTGGATTCCTGCATTACAGAGCAGAAATTAAAACGAGGAAAAATAATTCACCTTAATCTGAATGGAGATATAATAATTTACTGAATTTACATTTTCATCAATGGCTTCAAATAGGTTGATTTGATTTTCATGCTTGACATTGTCAGTTCCTCCAACACAACTGAAAATATAACAGCGCATGTTATTGTAGTTGAATTGTGTTGTTTTTCTAACCACAATCTATGACACTTACCCAAAACCGAACTTTGTTTTATCAAAATTGACCTTGACGTCTTTGCTGTCTGCTACACAAAACTCAATGAACACGGAGTCCCTCCTGTCGTACCATTTGGCTGTTGCCGGATGCCTAAAGCAGAAAATGCATCATTTTATACGTCATCACATTAAATATGGTGCAAGTACAATAAGTGAAAGGTATATAGGAGGACTTTCTACTTCTGTATGGATCATCAAGACTATTGGTTCTCCCAATTGTCAATCATTCTGGTGATATATGATCGTCAAATAAGACCAAAGAGTTTTGTTTAAAAAGTGGTTAGGGCGGTTCGTTCCTAAAGTTTGGGAAAATCCTCCTATATACCTTTAAGCATAAACACCAGGGTATAAATGAGAGTAACTGAACAAACATTAAATTGGAAGTTAATGACTAAGATACAGCAGCTTGTCTATATATCACGTTTCTGCCAAGTGTCTTGTTTCCAGTGTACTCATGTGACGCTTTGATGACATCTGCTTGAGATCACAGACATTAAAGTGATTCTTGCGAGGAGAGAAAGGCTCGTTTTCAGCTAGGGATGAGCTTAGATTCAAGCTTCTCTCTACAGGCCATCACAACTATAACATTAGTACATATAGAATCATTATACTTTTACATGGGAGCACGTTACCATACAGAAGACCAACGTGATATAGACACCTTTAAATCTTAAAGTTGGCAAAGTGCTACGTTTTAAAAACACATTTAACGCTAGCTTCGTTGGTTGTACCAGAGAGGGCAGTGTAACCTCCCACAGTCTTGTGATGGAAACAATTTTAAGTTTGTAACAATAATTGTTCCATCAATACCATGCAATGTGGATCACCGATACTAGCGTTGACCTAACTGCGAAAAATAATTTAATGATCGATCTTCTCTTGTAAAGGAGAGAAGTCATTCAATGAGGCAATGTTAGCCACTGAACAGTAGTTGGACCACGCGGTACATTTGGACAGAACAGAAACAGAAAGCAAACCCTACTCACATATCGTTGCAAACAATAGATTATATTCCCCTGCAGTTAGTGTGACTTCTCATTCATTTGAGAAGACTATTCTGTATTATCCTTTCGTAAGGCCATCCTCCCGCCTTCAGCACAAGCGTGTTACGCTACACTTTACTAGCCTCACAAGCTACAACACTGTGCGGTTCGTGCAGCGCTCACTTCATGTTACTTCAGCAAACTTACATGTCTGTTTCTGGTGTAGGAGTCTTCACAGCGAGCAACAAAGAGCAAAAACACGGGTGATTTGTACAGAAAGAGGGAAAAGTGCAGACGCCTCTCTCCAGATCAGACCGTGGACTCAATTCCGGATCTGGGTGCGTGAAGTGGGAACAGAGATAACGCGGTGACGTCATTCAGACGTAGACCCTTCTAGAGCCTTCAGCTCCACAGCTGAGGGTGATGGTGAGAGCTCTGTGCTCCGCCTGCACCAACACTACCTCACGGTTTTCAAGTATTTAGTTTACATATACAACGCATTTGAACATAAGGGCCAGGCTAGACAGGCAAGAGGACTCTTCATAATAAGTTATATGCACATGTAGACAGGGCAAAAGTAGCTTACTTTATTGGGCAAATAATTATAATCCACTAAAGTGCAATTATAAATACATTTAATGCAATTCATTTGATATCCACGAACAGATTGCAGGATGTCAGGTCCTACAAGTATAAGGTGTGTAAAATAATCCAGAATTTTGAGATGTTTGACAAAGGTAATACTGTATGTGTGAGTATTTATACAATTATTTAACATACTCAATACAATACAATGAACTTGCAACACTGAAGGTGTTTTTCAAGACACAATTTTATTTCCATCTTGGGTATAAATTGTATAAACGAGCTTAAATTTAATCAGCAACATTTCAACTTTTGGTTGATGGAGTCCCATTACATTGTCAACTCCTGCAAGGAAAAAAAAAAAAAGGATATTCAGAAATAATATATAACACGTGTCCAACGTTTCTGCAGTTTTTTTTTTCTCAGAACAGATAAGATGGCTTCAGTGAACTCAGATGAACGAAAGTCACTGTGTAAATCATCACAGAAAAGTAATTAGGTGTAAATGAGTGTACAATACATACCATGATAGCATTGACAATGTCATTATTGTTGTTCTTGAGAGCGCGTACAGCCTTCGCCCGCGACACGTTTGCTTGTGACATGACGAGTTCAATGTCTTTGACTTCAACGCCAGTTTCGTCAACCTTTTAAATAAAAATAAAAATGTTTACCTTTGTTGTTTGAAATACACAAAATACTTATGCAAGATTTGAGACAAAAAAAACTTACCTCCTCTTCCTCACTCTCTTCCTGTACTGTGGGCGTCTGTGTGTTTTCCTGGATATTCGATACGGCTTCTCCCTGTACCTTGAATTTCTCTGCAGCAGCCAGTTGGGCTTGCTGAGAAAGATCTTCAATCTATTGGAAGATTCAACAAGTAAATTAAAATGTTTTAAGAACATATTGTTTTGGCTTACAATTGCAAAACATACCTTAGCTTCACCGAAGACTATGTATGTGTCTGATGCAGGACTCTTGTAGACGTCTGGTTTAGTGATGACAAACAAGATGTTCTTTGACTTGCGAATAGTTACTCTGGTCACTCCTGTAACCTGTCTGAGACCAAGCTTTGACATTGCCTGCAAGACAAAAACATTAACTATAATATTTATAGCTACGAGTGCAAATTGAAACATTCTGTAATGGAAGTAAAAGTCAAATGGATGCAACTCTAGAAGAAGAAAATTCTTACCTTTCGTGCCTTCTTTTCACTGCGACTCTGTTTGGCTTTGCTGACTGGCTCCTCATCTATTTCAGCTGCTGCAGCAAGCTACAAAATATGGAACTTTGTAAATTATCTGGTGCATATAATAGGTTTATGAATAGAAAAAACCATCATGTCTCTTCTCAGAACAGTAAAATTGGCTTCAGGAAAACTCAGAAGAACGAAAGTCACTGTAATACATCATAGAAGAGTTTATAGGATGAGGCTTCTTTCTCGCTCTCACCTGAGCCTGCTGCGTCTGTGCCTGCGCCGAGTCCTGCTCCTCCAGCTCAGGAACAGAGTCATCGCTGTCAGACTCTGTGCCTGATCCTGAAATCCAAATACAACAATATGAAGCATCAAGCTTTGTGACATTCAAGTCAAAATTATTATTAGGTCTGTGCAAATATCAAGTAAATTTCCCAAGTTCAAATTCTCTGGATGAAGACTTGAAATGCAAAAAAGCAAACTCATAGAATACCTACATTTATGTAAAAAATATATTTGTTTGTCCTTCAAAAAACCCAAAAAGCGACTATTTAAAGATGCATAATTTCCCTCTTTCCAAAACAAATTTCGTAGAGAAACTTCACCACTGGACCAAGCAATTTACCCACTCACTCAATTCACTTAGAACCAATTCTCACCAGTACAACAAATAGAACCGCAACGACACACTCGGGAAAGGGAAAAATAAGGAAATACCCTGGTCATTCTTGATCACCGGCTCCACCTTGGCGTTAGCTTTACCCGCAGCAGGTTTGGGTGAAGACAGGGGCTCGGGAGTTGGGACTACCTCAGGCTTGACTGGGGCAGGTTTAGCAACAGCTTCAGCAAAAGTCAGTTTGCGAGGAGCTGCGGCCGCCTTGTCAGCCTCGAAAGGAGACTTCACAGCTTTGACTGGGATTGGCTTCGGCTCATCAGCAGCTTTAGGTTCTGCTTTGAGCGCAGCAGTAGGCTGCTCAGGTGCTTCAGCAGGTTTGTCAGCTGAGACAACAGGGACAGGAGCAGTAACTTTAGGAGCAGGGGCTGGTTCAGGGGCAGGAGTGGGTTTAGTCACAGGAGCAGACTGTGCCGGTGCAGCCACCAATTTAGGAGCAGGTACAGGAGCAGCGGGAGCCGGGGCAGAGACAGGATCTGGTTTAGCTACAGGGGTAGTGGGAGCCGGGGCAGACACAGGAGCTGGTTTAGCTACAGGGGTAGTGGGGGCTGGGGCAGAGACAGGAGCTGGGGTAGCTAAAGGGGTAGTGGGGGCTGGGGCAGAGACAGGAGCTGGGGTAGCTACAGGGGTAGTGGGGGCTGGGGCAGAGACAGGAGCTGGGGTAGCTACAGGGGTAGTGGGGGCTGGGGCAGAGACAGGAGCCGGTACTGGAGCAGTGGGGAGCGGGGCAGAGACAGGAGCTGGTTTAGCTACAGGAGCCGGGGCGGAGGGGGCCGGTACTGGAACAGTGGGGGCAGGGGCAGACACAGGAGCTGGTACTGGAGCAGAGGGGGCCGGGGCAGACACAGGAGCTGGTACTGGAGCAGAGACAGGAGCTGGAGCCAGTTCTAGAGCTGGTTTGATGACAGGTGCAGGGGCAACTGGTTTAGGAGCAGGTGCAGAGACTAGAGTTGGAGAAGTTACAAGCTGAGGGGAGGAAGCTTGGACAGCATCCCCCTTCAGCGGTGTGGTCTTGTTAACAGGTATAGGCTTGGCTGGAGTGACTTTGACCTCAGATCCAATAATTGGTGCCTTTTTAGAGGCCTCAGTGGGGATGGACTTGGGCTGAACCGGCTCCACTGGCAAAGGCTTTGCAGGTTCGACGGCAGACTTGGGTGAAGATGCGGCACATTTTGGGGATTCTATGGCTGAAGGCAATACAGGGGTTTTCAGTGGCATCATTGGGGGAATGAGTGGAGGTAGATCATCATCAACAGCTTTAGCTGGTGCCTTCACCTCAGCTTTGGGAGGACTAGTTGCCAGCGTATTGGCAAATGAAATAGGTGCCGCCACTGCAGGCTTGGAGGTCACCTTGAAGGCAGGTGGGGGCAGGACATTTTTCAATGTTGGAGAAGAGATCTTCTCAAACACAGGTTTAGGCTCTACAGCAGATTGTTTAGGACAAGACTCCACCGGTGATCCAACAAGTGGGGCAGGCACAAACTCCTTTTTAGCTTTGACTTGTTTTCCAGCCTTGATTACTTTTGGAGCAGAGCCATGAGGAGCAGAGCCACTGCCAGGAGATGTGGCAAGGGGAGAAAGAGCAGGTGAGAGAGGTGTAGAAGAAGTAGATTTAGGTGAAGTTGGAGAGGCAGAAGAGGCAGACATAGAGGAGCGTTTCCTTCTGCCTGGTACAGACTTTGGTGCAGAGGCACCTTTAACATCTTTGCCCTTGGGTTTAGCAGCACCAGCAGTTGCCTGTGGCTGAGAGGCTGCTGGGGCAGGAGCGGCTGAATAGAGAAATGTATGTTTAACTTGATTGTAAAGAAGACAGTTTCATGCGGGTTTAAGTATTCAAAGTCCATCTCTTGTGGTTAAAACAGACCAGCCACCATTTATGGCACCTCACACAGATGCAACATACCAAAAAAGTTTAAAGGCGCCAAAGGATTTAACAGATGCCAAAAACTCACATCTACAACCACACACAAGCTGGCATTTGATGCAAGAAACCTGGTGCAGTTCGTCACTTTCAAATGGCGTGAAACATGGAGATGCAACTGTAGCACTGTGTGTTACATTGTTATAAGATCCTTATAAAAAAAGTTTTTTTACCCATTTGCCTTAACCCTTGTGCTTTCCTCAGCTCAAATTGACCCACCACAGTGATTAAAAACCGTCATTACCGTCAATATTTTATTTTTCCAGCAGCAGTTTGATCATTTTCACCAAATTGACCAACCCTGGGTCATTTAGACCCGAATTTAGATTACTTTCTTCTACTTTTAATCATCTGTGACTAAATAGCACAAGGGTTAAATTACCATGCTTCCAAATGGCCCATATTCTGGCACATTGAGCTTTAAAATGTCGTCATTTCTAATAATCTGAAAATACAAGTTCACAATTACAAACATTTAGTAAGCAAGTTTAAAATTGGACGCACAAACCATGCATTGTTGTCCAAACTGGTGTCACTGCAATCCACACGGACTGTGCTGAATAGAGGTTCTGCGTAACTCGTCCCAGTGACCGGAAAACAACTTTTAAACAGATGCCATCTGTCTGATCACCTCAAATACCAGGCAGGACATAAAGTAAACACCACTGTCACTTCCTACTTTGAGTTTTTGCCACTGGGAACACAGAACCTCTTTGGGTCAAAACCATGCCTGGATAAGTGTACCAAGTACCATTGTGTGGCACATGTGTATCATACATACCAGTCTCTGCCTGCGGCTGCTCAATTGGGACCGTTTCTGTGGCTTCGCCAGGCATGGTTGCTGCAGGAATACATAAAGTTATGGTCATCACCCAAAAAACAGTAACGGTGGTTCAAGTGGTACTTTGACTTCTTAAAATGCTCAGTTTTGCTATTGAACTATTCCTGTACATCGTTAGCATGTAGCATTAACATGGTCACGCAGGTTGATCGGTGATGTCTGCAGCTTTATTAAGACCAAACTACTCAAGCTGACACGCTTTACACACAGCAAACATTGGAGACTCATAACATCATGTCCTAACAATTATAGAGAAGAATCCAGTCTCGTGTTCCCCCATTTTGAAGCGTCTATCTGTCATACATGACCACAGCTTCAAACACCTTTATCTGACAATGCGCGCTCTCATCCCACACAATAACACATCCACCAACATTCACACACTATGAGCAAAAGCACCAACCCATTCTCAAGTTAACTGTGAGTTAAATGAAGTCGGATGAAGCTGGATTTTCACAGAGTTACTCACCAACTTGGGTCGTTATATCCAAGATGGCTGTAAAAGAGAACTCCTGACCCCGCGTAACGACAGTATCCGGTCTGTGGGGAATGTTTTAGTTCCGGAGGATTTAAAGAGACAAATGCTTTATTCTATGATCGTGACAACAATGTCCTCAACACAGACATACAGCCGTACACACTGTAAGTTTAACATAATACACTTATTGATACACTACAACGTTATATTATACATTTCTGGTGATAAAACTTGTCAATTTCACTGGGGTGTTGGAAGTAAATTAATAATTCAACAAATCAAGCCATTGTTTGTTATTATTTATAAGCCATGCTAAAAATTGCTATAATAATGTTCCTTCAGGTTTATATAGTGTGATGTTTTATTCTGGTATAAAGTCAGGTTTTTTTTAGCTGTATAACTGAAGATGGTATGTCAAATTGTGTTGTTGCAGGTTTTAAATAAAATATTTAACTAGTTATATTAACCTAATTATATTACAATGCTTCCTCCTAATTTAAAATCACCCACAAACAATGACAAAAATATCAAAACCTTTATTATACAGTTAAGACTCTACAAAACATCTGAAGATTTGTGACGAAACATGAATGCCTTGTGGATCAAGGCATTGATCCACAAGGCATTCATGGCAGGCATTGTCAGGTCAAAATTCTTTCTGCAGATCTAAAAGAGATAAGATCGATAAATACACTTAATTTTCAACATATTTCCTTTTCCTGTTATTACTCACCACTCTTTCTGAGAAGCTCTCCTTTCCACGACCTCGCCACACCATCAAGGAACTGGTCAAAATACTTCACATATTTTGCGAGGCTTGTTCTTTTATAATCTGTAAAAGAAAAAATAATACTGAGGGTCAATCCAACCTCAGGAGAACTCAAGGATATCATCTTGGTCAGAAACCAGCCAATTATGTAGTTTAGACCTCTCACCACACGTTTAATGAAATTCAATTATTTATTTATTTTTAAAAGCGATATTGAGCAGAGACAGCAGAGGAACAGATAAGAATGGAGGTACAACTCTCCCTCACACAGAGCACTGCATAGACACTACACACTCACAGACTCGCAGGTGGGAAGGTGGTGGGAGGTCAAACTAAACTCAATACCTCTAATCTTCCGCCTCTCGGTTGCATCTTTTTCATTTTCCTTGTCATCCACTTTTTCCTCTACTTCTCCTGGTATGGGACGATCAAGCTCCTCACAAATTAAACTATGGAAAAAAAACGTGTACACTAAAGGGCAGAACATTGGATTAACACATATCAAAATCATGAGAAAATTTGTTGCTATGGCCTTCAACATGAAAAAAAAAACTATCTCCAGGACTTAGGCCTGTAGAGTAGGGGTGCCCAAACCTTTAGGTAAATCTAGGGCCACTTTAATTCTCCAGACTTGTCTAAGGGCTGACAACACAGGTTATAAAACTGTTTTGACTGGATTTGGAGTGTTCTGGGCTTTAAAATGTCCATAATGATTCACACTACAGCCACATAACTCACACACATACACACTTTTGTGCCACAATCAAATACAAATGTCAATAGACAAATGTCCATGTATACAAATAAAGTTAACTGGATTCCAAAAGGTTTTACAACTATGTATCAAATCCAAATCCACTTTATTCATATGGAACAAAGTATAAATGGCTACTTTGTGTCAGCAGCAGAGGGCCACATTAAATAAAACAGCAGGCCGCATGTGGACACCGCATGTGCTGTAGAGTTTGTGTCTGTGTCCCATAGTTTGGACACCCCTGCTGTAGAGTTTGTGTCTGTGTGTGCCATAGCCTGGACACCCCTGCTGTAGAGTTTGTGTCTGTGTGTGCCATAGTTTGGACACCCCTGCTGTAGAGTTTGTGTCTGTGTGTGCCATAGCCTGGACACCCCTGCTGTAGAGTTTGTGTCTGTGTGTGCCATAGCCTGGACACCCCTGCTGTAGAGTTTGTGTCTGTGTGTGCCATAGTTTGGACACCCCTGCTGTAGAGTTTGTGTCTGTGTGTGCCATAGCCTGGACACCCCTGCTGTAGAGTTTGTGTCTGTGTGTGCCATAGTTTGGACACCCCTGCTGTAGAGTTTGTGTCTGTGTGTGCCATAGTTTGGACACCCCTGCTGTAGAGTTTGTGTCTGCCATAGTTTGGACACCCCTGCTGTAGAGTTTGTGTCTGTGTGTGCCATAGTTTGGACACCCCTGCTGTAGAGTTTGTCTGTGTGTGCCATAGTTTGGACACCCCTGCTGTAGAGTTTGTGTCTGTGTGTGCCATAGTTTGGACACCCCTGCTGTAGAGTTTGTGTCTGCCATAGTTTGGACACCCCTGCTGTAGAGTTTGTGTCTGTGTGTGCCATAGTTTGGACACCCCTGCTGTAGAGTGTACGCTATGCTTGTTCTTGCAATAGTCCACCATACCACATGTGCCTACCTGATTGTGGGTACAGCAAATGGATCAAATTTCTCCAACTCCTTCAGGTCAATAGGTACAGAAATACGACCTAATACAAATAAATGAAAGGTATTTAGTAATATAGAGTTTTACAATCTGTTGCATAAAATCTATTCCAAACCTGTTTTTGGATGCACACTAAACGGGCTCTTCAGTAAATGGTTGACGCCTTTACTGACGTTGACATCGAGTCGTGGGTAGCAATACTGCAGCATTATTTCTTTTTCAAAGTGATGGCCTTTCTTGTTGGTAGCCTGTAGAAGAGTTTGATTTTCAGATCTCCACATAAGAACAATTATCCATAAACAAACACAGACTGTTTGTGGGTTTTACCTGTTTTTTGAGAGCTTGGTCTTTTATCAATTTCCAGCGGATTTCTGGTTTCTTCTCATTTTGAAAGTCCTGTTGTAATTCTTTTCTTACATGTATGAAGTGGGTCAAGGAGAGGGTTAAATGAAAAAACATGGTAACGTTGATTACCTTAAGCTAGAATATGATACAGAAACAACATTTATAGAGCACATTTTAGAAATTCTACAAAAGGATATCTTCAGGCACAAGGGCCAGAACTTTGTCTAATGTCTCTTTACGACTGAGGATTTCTTGATCGTGTAAAGCGTATCGGGTGAAGTATCGCTCCACCACCAAAAGGGACTCCCTGAGAACAAAATAACAACACTTTAGTTCTGAAACCAAAATATAACACAAAGAAATCTGTTGACAAAAGTGTGAAGGCATACTTGATGAACGGGTGAATTGGGTCAGACAGAATCACCTTTTTCAGAGTTTCTTCTCCCCCCTGTAACACACAAAATAATATGAAAATAACAAATATGAGAAAGCTCAGTTAAAAACAATCTGGCTTTAATATAAAGTATAATATTACATACCAGAAATATAGCATAAGGGAGTCAAGAACACAGTGACAATGCAACTTTTTCTCATTTGACAAATAATGGAAACACAGAATCCATTTTCATACCATACACAATGTTGAAATTAGTAATAATTTATTCAGCGTTATTTAAAGTAGCAATATGTAAGATTTTCATGTCAATTCATCATTAAATTGCCCTAATATGAAAAGGCATTCATAATGTTTTTAGGATGATACATTTTATTTTTGCTGCTACTGGACACCTGAATTTCTCCTACGGGGATCAATAAAGTAAAATCTATCTATCTCTCTATAAACCATGCTCTTTTCGAATACTTCTTCAACTGATATCAGTAGTTCAGCCGAGATATTTGAATTTCCAAATTAGTTTTACAGTTCCTAAATCTTGCTATTGTTTTCATTTCTATGTCCCGCCCTCCACCGTTTTTACAAATCAGAAAGTCAGTGATCCGGGTTGCCAGAACTCACCGTGTTGAGCTAATCTCACTGGTAAAGTAACATGTGGCATTATTATGTCTCATTATGATTCTCAAATCATTAATGACAAAACAATAAGTAAAACGAGGATTTCTATCGGGCCTTTTTCACAAAGGCCTGATAGAAATCCAGGGTATGTGAAAGGCCATTAGCTGACATGATGGCCTTTCACATACCCTGTGGCTGTAGATTTGTTGTTGACAAAATTCTTGTCTATTGAACGATTGTAGTCCCCGCTGGATTCTTCTGCATATCTGGCAACCTGAGTCAGGGAGAGTGCAGTGCCACTTTTAGCCAAATTCTTAAATACTGCTCCTTTAACATAAAAAACCAAAATCCCTCCATAAATCTGACTTAAAGCTGCACAGGTCTAGACAAGCTGCACGGGTCTAAACAAGGGCCTGTTTTCGTCACTTTGCCACTATCTGCAAAACACGCTGTAGAAGACCCATTCCATTGGCTTCACAGCAGTTCATGTTATTACAACAATTATTGATCAGAGAGGCTTCATTCCACTGTTAGCCCTAAGAATGAGTTCTATCACACTACACAATCACAATGATAACTTTACTCTTTGCATTTTAAATCATTTCTGTTGGATTGCCATATTAGTACAGTCTGAGGTAGCTTGGTTTACCTTGACCAGACTGAGGTACTCGGCCACTGCAGAGCGAGCCGTCACAGACAGTTTCCGAGCCGCCTCATCACAAACCCAACAGTGGATCCCTCTCCTTCCAGAGTAAACCCACAGCAGGTGCTGGAAGCCAAAGTCCTCTGGAAATATCACAAAGCTCCATCAGTAAACACTGTTGTATGGAAGTATTCTCGTACTGTACATAAATGTATTACTCAATTGTATAAATATTATTGACTATGAATTGATGAGAACAGATGAGTGACGACTCGCACACCTCGCAGAGCTCTGTCCAGAATACGGATGGCGATGGTCATTAACGTCCAGCACTTTGAGCAGATGTCTGCAGCACTGGTATGAAATCACAACATATTCAATATAGTCACAGACATTACATTACAGTTACTGTTACATGTAGGATTACATACATTACATTAACAATAAAAAAAAAATACAAGTTTGTAGTTCTACCTGCAGCAGCTTCGGACGTCGTCATAATCAGTCATATCTATATCAAACACCAGCTCTTTCTCCAGCGCCTGGAAGCTGCCAGACTTAACCGTGTTGTGCTGGTTTGGCTGTGGATCACAATATCACACATTACCAAGGAAACAACAGTCCCATGTCAAGAGCTGCAATATTATAAACGATTTTGATTATTCTTATTCATATCATAACATAACGTTTGTGTTATTATGTGAAGTGTTTGTCTTATCCTGGACCATGAGTCTGTAATAATAAAGGTTTGATGATAACATTTAGAATCATGGGAGACCTATTGTGTGGAGCAGAATCAGTACAATACAAACATAATTGTATAATACAAATCACACAATTGTAAAGAAGATAAGAATAAATGAACACTATACAAGATTAGCTGACATGATGGCCTTTCACATACCCTGTGGCTGTACACGGCTCCAATGTCAATCTTGTATGGGTTCATCTTCTGCATTTCT
Organism: Knipowitschia caucasica; assembly: GCA_964034765.1. Classification (NCBI taxonomy): domain Eukaryota; kingdom Metazoa; phylum Chordata; class Actinopteri; order Gobiiformes; family Gobiidae; genus Knipowitschia; species Knipowitschia caucasica. The sequence continues at coordinate 29,111,626 of OZ035827.1, forward strand.
TTCTCCAGCTCACTCTGTGTGGTGAAGGACTGGTATCGAACATAGATGTCATCTTTGAGGGTGAAGGAAAACTCTCGATTCTGGAAATAATTCTTATGGACTGTAAACACACAAACACACCCAAACAAGATATTAGTATGAAGACAAAATTCAATTGGACATGATGGTGATTCTAACAACCGCCATCATGTGATCTGCAGATTAGGATGCCCAAATAACTAGTTCACAAATTCAAGTTTCACTCAGGGCCCCTTTAGTTCACCAGAATGTTTCAGACACCACAAATTGAACAACTGTTTTATTGGATGTCAGGCTGTTGAACTTTAAAATAAGGTGTGGCATCGGAGATGAAGTTGGCTGAATGACACATTTTTACTTTCTCATCAGATGCCTTAGTGCCATAGACAAGATTGTGACAAAATCAAAAACAAATGTTAATGCAATTAAAGTCAATTAGTAGATTTCAGAAGTTCTGAGTTTACGAGGTATAGCATTGCCTGTATTGGTGGAGCTGAAGTTGCTTGGATGACAATGGTGATCTCAAGTTATTGACTCAAAAGTCAATAACTTGTATTTCCTTCAGTCTTAAAACAATTAAGTAGAGAATGAAAACATGAACGTCACTTGACACTTACTAATCATAATCTTTATTTATTACGGTTTTCCATTTCACATAACTCTAGATTATTTATGATTCTGTCTAGTATAAATAGTTGAGCACATACACAGCATGTTGTTTGTGGATGTCAGACTCACCTCCTCCATAGTGAAGCCAGCGATAGTACTGCGCAAAGGGGAACAGGCGCCGATAGTACAGCGGGAGTAGGTCCGGAAGAGACGCCTGGTCATAATCTGAAACTGGCATGTCTTAAACTAAGGTAAAACAACCCTTATACAACCGACATATAAAAGAAACCAGAGGCTGACAGTCTGGAGCTGCTCTGTTTTGCTACGACGCGGGAAAAGACTGAGGAAGAGAACAAGCCAATCAAATGTCGTGACGTCAGAAAAACGGAAATGGATTAAAAATTATAAAAGATGTCTAGTGGACTTCGTCTATAGAGCCATGTAATATCTCATGTCAGCAATATTTCAATAGTTCTTTAATTGTACATGATAGAGATTCAGTATATTTTCTGTTCTGTTTCTCCCCCACGATGATGTACCTCTGCCTCTCATCCATTAGAGGGCCCCGTGCAGTGTCAGCCATGGACAGTCCTTTCTCCCTTCTACCACGAGGTGGCGGTGTTTTACAATTCTATTCATCACCCAATATGTTTATGTTTGTTTATCTATATTCATGATTTCACGTTCTAAAAATATTACAAATTCATCATCATTACGTTTAATTACCAAAATGAAGACAGAATGCATAATATTCCAGGTAAAACATCTCTAAGCAGACAGATGTGAGGGCTGGATCTCGTAACAGCTTCTCCAAAAGTTGTGCCTTTCTTTTTATTTTTTCCAATAAAACCAGAAACCACCCATTCTGACCTCTGTGTGTCTTATATCAGGCCTTTGACAAAGGCCTAATATTGTGCCTATACAGTAATTGTTCACTGGATGATTACATTAAAACAGTTACTGTACTGTACTTTATCTTTTCAGCATTCTTCATTAAGATGATGATGCACGTCCTCAGGTTCCTGATTCGCCTAATTTGATGTAGCAAATATTCATGTCTTTTGTTTTCTTGATAAATACAGGAGGAGGTCAACTCGATAATGCTAAAATGATACTTCATACACAAACCATGATGTCATTTTAATGATTTTTCCCTCCTATACATTTGTTTCATATATTTTTGTAGACTAGTTTCGTCGTCTAACAGTTTAAGTCCAGGACAGTTGTAGGTTGCAATCATTCATATGGAACTGATGAATATTGCCAAAATGATCTGCATGGTGGCGCTTCTACACAATTCAGGCTACAGGACTCATATATTCAGAGAGTTTCAGAGAGCTAGTTTTGGTTTCTTTTGTGATATATCTTTTGTTTCTAACTCAAATGATTTGATGCCATTGAGGACGATGCTCTTGTTTGGTCTGCTATGTTAAATCTGTGGCTTCAGTGTGAGCACAGATCTCCTCGTGCTTCACTCATGGTCTGATCATTGACACTAAGATTATTTTACAGTTTATCTATGAAGCCACAAAGCCATCTGCCCTCTTCTGTTCTGCCTGCAGGCAGCGCTGATTGTGACAGGCCACAGATTTCACAATATTATTTTTAGATTGGCCCATACCAGATATATTTGCCATATCATTAGTACACCATTTGCAGCAGTCATTATGCTTTTCGTTATGTCTATGAGATTTGCAGTCTGACTGAATACTGAAATATGCAACACGCTTTTTTGGCTCTTTAATGGAACCTAAAATAATAGAATTACTTATTAGTCATCATCTGGTACACATGAAATACATGTGGATCTAATTAAATTGATAATGGCTTTGATAGCCTGTGGATAAAAGTGCTGTCAACATATGGTCTATAACCAAAATAAAAGCTTTTTATAAACTAATTGTGTACATGATTTCTTATACTTGAATATATACAGTAAATTGTACATTTATATTTGTATATGTATATGTATATGTATTTGTTATTTAATATGGGGCCACTACAAGTATATTCCCATGTGTATCATGTGCAATTATAACAATAAAATTGTGGTTTTGTCCCTCATCTCTGTTCTTCTAATCATCGTTCTTTCTTAAGGTTGGTAGTTCACATCCTGCTGATACACAATCCCTGGAGCTCAGACAGACTCCAAGCTGTCATTTGTGTTAAATGCACAATGTGCACAATGCTATGTAGAAGAACTGGGCGAGAGAAACTCCTGATCAGGGTCAGAACACCTTTATTGACAACAAATAGTTTCTTCACGCATTATCTAAAAGTTTGCGTTATCGTTCTTGATCTCTGAAATATGTCCCCAAAAACCCAAACAATAAAGTTGCGCTATAGTTAATATTCATTTATCTCGTGTTGGTGTTTGATGCAACACTGAAGTTTCCCCACTGTGGGAAAAAATAAATGATCTTATTTATCCCCCCCCCCCCCCTTCTCTCCTCGCGCTGCTCTCTCATTGGTCAAACGGCTCTATATAACGGCCCGCAGTGGCTCCTTACACATTCTAACCTCACCACACATCATCCTGCAGCATCAACCCAACTTATCTGCGCATTCCTTTTACTCCACCATTTTTGTTTCTTTTTCGTCTTCACTTTTTATATTGTCTCCCTCCCAACATGAAGGAGCGCAGACTGACTCAGCCCTTCGTATCGCGGTGTAAACTGGTTCTGGTCGGAGATGTCCAATGCGGAAAAACTGCGATGTTACAAGTGTTGGCCAAGGACTATTTTCCAGAGGTATGCTGCTCTTGTAAACGACTACACCATGTAAATTATACGTACTTATAACAGACACACACAGCACGAATAGATACATTTAGTTGGAACGCACTGGTTTCTATGTTTTTTTAATTACTATTTTAATACCTATGTTATTATCATTATTATTGTTGTTATTATTACATCTCTTTTCCAAACATTAGACAAAGTTTGGCACTGCCCAGAAGGCTGTTGAATGAAGCATCACTTTCAATTAGTTATTTTTTGGGTTTTATTTTGAGAGAATTGCGCTTTAAATTGGTCATTGATGATTATGTTTGTGATTGATTGTTTTCTGTCTTCTTTGCAGACGTATGTCCCCACTGTGTTTGAGAATTACTCCTCCTGTTTGGACCTGGAGGAGCAGAGAGTGGAGCTCAGCTTGTGGGACACGTCTGGTGAGTTTTCATGCAGTACTAAACACTTTTATAAATGTTATTTTGTAAGTGGATGTATGCTATAAGTAAAGGTATAGAAGGATTTCCCCAAATTCTAGGAATGAACCGCCCTCTCCACTTTTTAAACACATCTTTCTGGTCTTATTTGACGAGGATGTACCACCAGAATGATTGACAATTGAGAGGACCTATATTCTTGATGATCCACCCAGAAGTAGAAAATCCTCATACATACATTTAAGTCAGCTGATATGAAAAGTGTATATTAATTGTATATTGATGCTGGTGAACTTAAAACATGCATTACTTCTTTCCAAAAAAGAAAGCTTTAACCAAACAACATGGAAATCTATTGACAAAATGTAGACAGATAATATAGTCACTAAACCTCATTGGTTAAGATAAAGGTAAAGGTATTGGTCAATTTATAGTTTCATCAAAAACACACTTGCACAACCTGTTTAAAACTATGAATTATCATCATTATTTAACCACAAGAAAGGGGTTTTATGTATTATGCCAAAACAGTGTTGCTGAATACTTTGTCATATGATATCAGCAATTACGCACACAAATTTAACTAAAATCAGAAAACAATTCGAGATAAGATAGACTCTCACAATGGAGACCGCAATCCACAATTGTAGCGGGATACATTTTCTGTCTTTTTGTTGTTTTTTCCCAGTTTATTTCTTGATTTCCTCTTGGAGCTTCCATACAATGTTTCTCATACATGAGTTGTTGCAAAAGTCTCTATACTACTTTGAAGGGACAGGGACCAGGTTCTGACTTTGACCCAGGGTAAAACCTGTTTGCTGAGAGCTCTTTGGCCTCGCTCTGTGTCGGTCACTGTAATGAACCTCTCTGACCTGTTGTGGTGTTTACACAGACAACATGATCTGTCAATCTCGTTATGATTATATTAAAAGGTGTGAAACTTAACAAGATTTTCTGGCAGCAGACATGCAAATAAGCTCCTCTTACAACTGATAGTGAAGCGGAGACCAAATGGTGCTGACAAAACATTCTCTCACACTGACTTTATAAAGAATATATGTTAAAGAAAAAGGCACTCTATTCGGAAACACACTTTAAAACTGGTCAGTCCACAGCAGCCTTGTGACGCTTTCAAAGGCATCATGTAAATTTTCCTTAGCAATGTCAATATCAGCATTTACAGTAACACCAGATGCCCAAACTGCTTCACATGCACAAAAGCTATCAGAAAAAGAGCAGAAAAACACATAAATACATGTCAAATATAAAACAAAGAATTAAATTGGGGTTGAAAGTCAAGGCATAAAAATGTGTCTTTAGGTCAGATTTTAAAGTCTCCAATGATTGGGCTGCTCTAATGTACAGATGTTAACGGGTCCACAGTTTGGGAGCAGCAACAACTAAAGACTGGTCTCCACGAGTTTTGAGACGGGACCTGGGCACTTTCAACTGAAGCGGGTTTTCTGACCTCACTGATCAGACAGGAGCAGAAAAAGATACTAGTTCTGTCCAATATATACAGGGCATGCACTCAAACTTCGGACCAGTAACCGTAAATACAATTGCTATCACATATTTTGTACAAGCACACTTTTGGCCAATGTAATCACACACCTGTTTCATAAATATGTTTCCTGCTTTTGCATCATGTAACCAGACCAAACCAATACAACACACGCAGAAGGACTGTGTATTCATTGTGACCCAATAATGAGTGAGTCGCCCATTGTCTTCAAATACACACATACATACTATACATACATACTGTACATACATTTCCCCCAAAATGCACCTGCTGGCCTTGTCTCAGTAGTATCCAATGTATAGGTGGTTACATGCCAGTAAAGTACAAACACTTTGATTTAGTTTTGGTAATCGGACTGGTGTCTTTGCAACTCAATCGGCACATGCGGTTTACATGCGTCTTCTACAACTGAATTAAATTTGGACCAGAGGAGTGATCCGTTTTTTCACAGGGCTTCTTAAGCTTGTGCTTTTCTACAGCAGAAAGGGAAAAACTCAGCCTATCAGCTCTCAGCTTTCAGAGTTTTGGACAAGTATACACAATATAAAATGTTTTGTATTAAGATGAAGACAACATTTTGGGGCCTGATAAACAACATAATACTTTTAAAGACTCATAAAACTAAATAAAATGTACTATTAACCAAAAAGGGTATCTTTTTAATCTAGTTAGGTATCCTTTAAGCGGATCTTCATACTGGAGGTTGTGCCATGTGAAACAAGGCTACTACTAGTATAGAGTTTTGGCACTTAATCATTGAGTTATGTAAAGCAGCATATTGCCTGTTGTAGACTTTGGTGGCTACGGGTCAGAGGAAGTAGCCTGTAGCCAGCTGCCTACAGGGGGCTCACAGCGGAGAGGGGGTTGCCCGGTCCATGCAGGGGTGGGGGCAGAATAGCTCTATGTGTCCGTGACCAGAAGGCACACACCAGACGAGCCGAGCAAAAAGATATGACCTCCACTCTGCCTTCTGCTGCCTGGAGATGAAGACGGCTTATGTAACAGATACTCACTTATAGTTGTGTTCTGCTTTCTCCCACCCAAAAAATGCACCTGGAGGTAAATTCACATAACCGGATGGCTATTTTTAGTTTAAAGGGTTGCACTGGGCTGAGGGAAAAGTGTGTCGACGTGTCTTTATGGTTGCAGAGACAGTGCCTTGGAAAAAAGTAGAGATTGGAAACGTATTGTTTTAGTCCTGAATAATATTAGTTATTTGTGTGAGAGAGCTTTTCCAATTAACCGCTCTTCTACAATTATTCCAAATTGCAATTCACAGATATTGCTGCAGTGGAATGTGGTGGCGTGTACCCATTCACTGGCTGGTTTACTCCACATGATGTTTTCCAAATGTTATAAAAAATAGTTCTTATATAATTACATGCAATTTGTTGACCTTTTAAGATGTATGGGTGTGCAAACATGCACACAAATGGCTTCATTGGTCATTTAAGACATGAAAAAACGACTACTACATTTTTTTTAGAACTAATCTCCCACCGGCGATCATCTATTCACCAAGTTATTATCAATCAATCAATTCAAACAAATATTTAACATAACTTTGTACTACATTACCTTTTACCTTTTAGACCCCCACCTACATTATTTTCTGCAGTGAAAGTAGGACCTGCTTTAATAAAAACAACTAAATTGAACAAAAAAGATCTTTCTTTCTTTCATCTTTCAAATCAAACAAAAACTCTAGTAGTGGACCGCAGTTCGCCAAACGGAGCTAGGATTTCACTTCCTCAGCAGAGCCCACACTAGCGGATCAAAAAAGCTTATCTTTATAGAGTAATCCTGGTTGCGCATATTGGCTAAAAGTGGCTGCTGTCATAAAAATAGAATGTTCTTGGGGTTTTGTGAGTGTTGTGTGTCTTTGTGTGTCTCTGTGTGCTGTGTCAGGAGCGGGGGGTGGTGTGTTGCGTTTCCCCAGCCTTACATCATCTGCCGCTCACTCACTCCTTCTCCAAAAGCATCAAGAAGTTTCGGTTGTATAAGTTGACCTATTTTACTGACTAGAACAGCACAGCGAGAAAGAACAGAAGGGTCTGTTTTTGGAGTGTTGCGAGAAAGAAAAAAAGGAGTGTGGAGGAATATTCACAGCTTTTTTCACTTTTGTACTGGCTTTATCATTCTGAGTAGATCACCGTGTATGCTGTAAAAATACCATCAATTACTCCATCACCATCCAACATTTACAAAACAACCATAATGTGTTTCCAATTACACTGTTTTCTCCATTGGGAAGAGATTTATACATTATTTTGATTATACTTTTTACACACTACAGCAACTTTTTGAGCTGACTTTTTGTTAATAAAACAAAACATATTGTATATGGGTTTATTGTTTATTTGTTTTATTGTTTTTTTCTATTCAGTTGTTTTGTTGCTGTTCCTTGTTCTTGTCTGACATGGCTCGAAATAAAAAGTATTCATTCATTCAACATGCCTCGCCAGCCAAAACAAAGTCAATGTAATTGAATTTTTTTTCAGGGGCACTGGAGATAGTTAGTGATCGAAGAGGCCAAAAACTGAGCCAATGTTTGTAGTAAAAGTTCAAATAATAAACTTAATTTAAATGCCTGACAGATACTGACTTTATATATGAGAATAATCACACACATCCTAAGAAAAGTTCTGGGAGAAACACGGACAACTAAAATAGCCACCTTGAAGTAGAGAATATAATAATACATAATAATCATACATTTTACATTTCAAGGAAACCTCAAAGTGCTACAACAGGTGCATAGAATCACATTAAAACAACAAGTGAACATTGACACACAATAAATTCATAAAAACAAGCATAAGAGAAAATATCTGAATCTGGCCTGTAATTGAATTTGATTATGACTGAAATACACCAAACTAAACTAATCAAATCAGATTGTATTTTCCATTTGCAGTAAAACCACATTGGAATATGAGGTGTAAAACGAGGTCAAAAGTACAGAAAGAAAACAAGCTAAGGTACAGGAATAAAACAAACTAAATGTACAGGAATAAAACAAACTTATTTGCAGTAAATGATGTCCTGCATCTCGACGGACAATATCTTCTCCCAGAACGAAGAAGCTGGAACATGGCTTTTCCAGAAGAAGAGTTTAATTTAAGAGTCTGGATTCATAAAGAACCTACAGAACAGAAAGTTCTCAGTCCTAATCAGACTGTTTTTTTAGGCAAGGAATATACAATAAGTAGGACTGTGGTACGACACGAGGGCAGCTGAAGGGTCAACCCCTAAAATGTAATCGGGGCCTTCTACACTCCTTGAGCCTATAAATAAAAAGAATACTGGGTTAAAAACTGACATGTGCAGAAGCCTTCGTATTAAATCTATTTATGTGAATATTTGTCTCGCATTTGTAGCGGAAACATGTCGTCCAATGGCAAAAGCAGGAAGCAAACGTGTATGGGGGGGGTCATGTGGGAGAAGACATGGCATGAGCCGAACAATAAGAAGCGGACATCCTCAAGCCCCTTCTTCCTTTGAGCGATGCTTATTTTAGTGTTGCGTTTTGTGGAAATAACCTGTGGATTTCCTGGATAGTGTAACAGATAAGCCTGGGATAAAGTGAGAAAAATCAGAATAACCTCATAAGAATGTAGACAAGAAAGTGACTTGCATAATGGGAACTTTCACCCACTGTGTGCGTGTGTGTGTGAGAAGGCGGCAAGGCTCTGTTTGCTCTTATTGCTTTGGCACGGATCTATTTGGGAATGTGTTGCATCACTTTTGCTTTTAACACGCTTTGTCCGCACAGAAAGGCTATTTTATAATGAGTACAGTATGTGCGTATAAGGCTGTTAAAGGTGCAATATGAAACCGTGTCGCGGACGCCACCTGCTCGTCTTTAAAGAAGATGTTACGTGACCCCTGGCAACCCGCTTTTATCTGCGATATCTTTTTGTCCATATGTTGCTCTGTCGATAAAGAACATACAGTTATAGCTATTTATGTATGAACGTGTTTGTAGTTTTAATGCTGTTTTTACGTACTCTCATCAAGTTTGTAATATTGTATCTTGTCACCTGAAGTATAATAATACAGCAGTATCCAAAATCTATATACTATATTTAAGATGGAATAAAGAAGTTAGGGAAGTCTAAATGTGTTCAAATGAAGATACTTTTGGCCAAATTTGAGCTTATTTTTACTTTTTGCAGTCCTGACTTATATTGTGACCTGACCGCATCCAAAATAGAGTTTTATTCAGTAATCGGTGGTGAATTGCAGAATAAATACATGTTTTATAGTAAATACGTGTGTGCTGTGTCTTTTTGCAGGATCTCCGTACTACGACAACGTGCGGCCGTTATGTTACAACGACTCGGACGCAGTGCTCCTGTGTTTTGACATCAGCCGACCAGACACAGTGGACAGCGCGTTGAAGAAGGTGTGGATATACTTATTATTATCATTATTACTCACTGTTGCACTGGATATGACTTTGGATTATCTCACCACCTCTGCCAACAGTTATGCATACAGTTAAGAATTCTTTTACTGATGGCTCTCTTCTTTATTGTAACTTGTACACAATGTCATATGTCTTACCAAACATGTAGCACAACTGCGCCACCGTGAAATTATAACATACATATAACACAATTAGAAACATAGAATAATACATACTAAATTGGCTCGAACTTTAACCATAGACTGTAACTTTAACCATAGACTGTAACTTTAACCATAGACTGTAACTTTAACCATAAACTGTAACTTTGACCATATACTGTAACTTTGACCATATACTGTAACTTTGACCATAGACTGTAACTTTGACCATAGACTGTAACTTTGACCATAGACTGTAACTTTAACCATAGACTGTAACTTTAACCATAGACTGTAACTTTAACCATAGACTGTAACTTTGACCATATACTGTAACTTTGACCATATACTGTAACTTTGACCATAGACTGTAACTTTGACCATAGACTGTAACTTTGACCATAGACTGTAACTTTGACCATATACTGTAACTTTGACCATATACTGTAACTTTGACCACAGACTGTAACTTTCACATGTGGACTTGTGTAACGCTTTTCAAAATCAATACCAAATATTCAAATAGACATATCAGTCAAACGTATGGGAGTAAAATGACCATTGTTAATATAAATATCCTTTTATTGCAGTGGAAAACAGAGATCCAGGACTTTTGCCCAAACACACGGATCCTCCTCATCGGCTGTAAGACCGACCTGCGCACTGACGTCTGCACCCGCATCGAGCTGTCCAATCAGAAGCAAGCACCCATCTCTTATGAACAGGTAAGAGCCTAAACACTATGGTTTGTATTCAGGATAATTTATAAGAACTAAGATTGAATTATTAGATGGATTTAAAGAAGCTATACCCGATTTTTTTTCTAAGTAGTTCATAAAAATGCTTTTTACTACATACAAGTTGTATCATAATACATAATTTAATTGAAAACTTGAGGTAATTGATTCAGCTGTGTATGAAATTTATGCCGTGAAAAGTGCTGAGTAGAGTCTGAGCGGGACGCTCGTTCTCCTCCACTCACAGAACGAGCAGCGACCAGCCTGCGTCCTCTAGCCTCTACAGCGCTGCTTAACACCAGGGCTTCGACTTCAAAATTCGAATATAATTCTAAAATAAATAAAAAATATATTCGAACAAATATTAGACAGCCCTTATAATTCGAAATGTATTTAATGACTGCAAATAAAATAGTTAGCTCCCAAAAGTTTCACTAGGACGTGCTAGGCAGGTAACAGCTAAGCTAGCTAGCTGTTTCATGGTAACTTCCGGGTTTTTCGCGATCGCTTTTTGTCACTTTAAAACAGTATTTTTGTCATGAAAACGTTGACAGCAAATTCTGAAATCGTCCGTGCATGTGTGTTAAGGATGTACATGTATACTGTATTGTCTGATTAACGTTTAATGGTGTTGATTGATAGATATGTATTTGTTTATTGAGCGTGGCTAGCTCCGCTAGCTTCTCTACACAGACAAGTGTGCAGATAAACTGCACAATGTAGTGACAGGCGCTGATAGCTTGTACTTGTGGAGTAATGGCAGTATTTTACACACCTGAATCACAAACAGAGATTGCATTGCCAAAGGGCTGCGGTCATTATTGGTTTGAGAGTTCTGTTATCAAGAAAAAATGATCGGAAGAATTACATTCACGTCAATGGAGTGTTCTACTGCTGTGAGGAGTTGTATAATAAATTATAATTAAATATTAGAATATATTCTAATGTTTAAATGAATACATTCGGACACGAAACTAGCGGTATTCTTTTACTTATATATTGTGTTAGCAGTGCTTTGCTTTAGTGCCATTTCATCAGTGATTGTTGCACAGCTTACAAGAAGTTGCGCTAATGCTAATGTTAGCATACGTATCAGATCGCAAATAAAACTAGGTGGCTCCGTGTTATGAGAGCGTAGGGGAAATGAGAAGCCATTGAGCGAGTTGGGGGGCGGTGCTAAACATTCAAACATTGCAGAAACGGGTATAGCGCCTTTAATTGCACAGTTAAGATGGTATGAGAGCAAACACATATCTATAAGAGAGCCTAAAAACGTGTTGTGTTTTCTTATTTGTTTTTGTTGTTTTGTTTTTTTTTGTTTTTAGGTCTTTTTTATTTTTTATTTTTTTTAATTTCAGACACTCACCAGACATGTACACACAGGACACACAACACAACATAACGCAATGCCAAATCCCACCCACCAAGCAACCTCAAAACAAAATACACAAGCCCGTCGACAGATACAAAACTAACAGGCAAGACAAAATATATATATATATATATATAACTAAATAAACAACAACAAAAAATAAGAAAAACAAACCAAAGTAAAAACATAGAGACCAAACACACACAAGTCCCCGAGGCCTTCATCCACTTATCCATTCTCTCATTTCCCATTTTCTATGCGACATCAGACCCATTTCAACATCTTCCATTTTTTTTCGTGCACAATTATCCTTTTTGTGTTTGAAGCTATTATTTTTTCCATTTCATATTGTTGTTTCAGTTTATTTTTAAAGTTATTCAAACAGAGTTCTGTATTGGTTTTACATTTAAAGATAACAATTTTACCCATCAGGATGATTACATTCTCTACATTCGTTGAGTTGCTGTCCAAGATTCCCAACATTATATTCATGGGATTGATGTCAATCTCGATCCCTAATCCACACAACCATTTTTGGACCATCGTCCAGAAATAATGAAACATATGGGCAAAAATAAAATAGATGCATTAGGTCTTCCTCCTCCTCTTCACAGAATCTACACATGGGGCTTTTAATGATCTTACATAAATTCAGGTGATTTCATGTTGCTGTAATTTTATAGAATAGTTTTATTTGGAAAACCCTAGAGTAAGAATCTATGGCAGTTTTGTATATATTTTGGAAAAAATGTTTCCATAAAACCGGACAATTAAATTCATCTTCCCATGCAGTGCAGATTCTGTGAGGGTAAAAGGCTGTTCCAGACATACAAACATTATACCTGTACATATGTTTGTTTATCTTGTCCTCTAAGAATTTGTTGCATCTCACTCGTGGCAAACATACTAATAATTTGTCCTTGTCTTTCAGTGTTCTTTTCCATTTCAATGGGATTGCTGACAGCAGCTGATTGTACTTATATGGGTCCAAACAATATCCATAGTTTGTACAAAAATTAGAATGAGACAAAAAGTTTCCCGATGTGTCCATTAGATCATTGATAAACATAACTCCATTATTCAAACATGATTCCCATAGAAAAGGTTGCCCTTCGATTAGAACATTAGAATTCATCCAAAGCAATTGATTTTGACAATTTCTCTTATTTGTTATCTTATTTTGGTCCTGCTTCTTTTCATTCAATTGTCTTCAACACAAAATCACAATAGGGGAGAGGGGATGTCTCTTAATAACGCTATTTTAAGCCCTGTTTGCACTGTGTGAGGAGCGGGTCTGTCTCTAGTTGTGTGCGCCCATGCATTAGTAAACTCCGGGACGACTCTCATGCCGCACACACCACATATGCACGCACACTTGCACGCACGCACACACACACACACACACATTTCCCCCCTCTTCATACGTAACATCCAGACGCATCATCTCTTCCCTCTGTTACCGCCAAAGTTGCACACTGGCGCGGGTCAGAACTACATTGGAGCTTACATTTACACACACATACACATATACATACACACATACATGTATTGTACACACACACACGTACACACACACACACATACATGTATTGTACACAGTGTACACACATACATACCGGTCTATCGCGCTCCTCTGTGTCACGGAGCCCAAAGGATCCGTGCAAATACGCGGCTCCAGTCAAACCACATGGAACATGTTTGTGTTTATGGTCCTTTTCATCAGCTCCACACACATCACTGGTACTTAAACTTTAGCAAACACTTGCGAGACGCGGCTCGTCACTCACTGCTCTGACCATGTGGACGAGCCGTTGTTTGCTGCTAAAAAGTTTTGGTATTAACCCGCAGCACAGAAGAATGGGAAAATTAAAAAAGCAGTTTTCTGTGCGCAAAGGTGCCAGAGCTGTTGCGGGTTTTGACGCCGCTGTCTCGGCTCTGATCCAGTAGAACGCATCCGCACTTATGAAAAGTACGCGGCTCGAAATGGCTGTTATGTCAAAGAACGTGGAATATTTTAAACTACGCGGTTAACCGGTTTCAACCGGTTAATGAGGCTCGGTGGTTGGTCATGAAAATTCATAGTTTTTTACATCCCTAGTGTCTATGCATTTTGGTGGTCGATAGTTACTCCTTTTACTGTCAAACCAGAATTACAAACTTCTATGATATTACTGCAAGATTTGACTCTTTGAAGATTTCAGTATATTACATACTTTATGGAAATTACTGGTGTAACTTGTTAATATTGCGAAACAACTGTTGTAATAATTGTTTTTTCAGGGTACGTCATTGGCCAAACAGCTGGGAGCAGAGATCTACCTGGAGTGTTCGGCCTTCACATCAGAGAAGAGCATCCACAGTGTCTACCGGACCGCGGCTCAGGCCTGTATGAACAAACTTCCGGCGGCCCACAGACCCAGCCCAGTCCGCCGTCTCTCCAAAAGACTCCTCGCCAACAAATCCGAACTCCTCTCCTCATCTTTCAGCAAGGATCGCTCCAAAAGCTGCACCATAATGTGAAATCAACACCTTATATAGAAGTGCAGGGAAGTAAAGAACGCCTGTATTATCTGTGCTACGTTAAGTTTATTTATTGTACCGAGACGGGCAAAGAGAGGGACAAATACATTTCAATATAGCCCCAATTAATTAAATAAAAACCACATTTGCAGGCGCTGTTCTAATGAATAGTGTTTGCTGTTCTTATATTGGACTTGGAGTTGGTTGTAAGCAATGCATTCACAAGTAACAAAAAAGCATTTAGATTTGCAATGCAGCGCTGTTCTCTTTTGCCGTAAGCCCAAAGGTCACTGAGCTGTGGGGTGAAAATGAAATGCCAAAAGAGACATTGACAGAGTGGTGGATGATTGAGGGGTTAAAGAAATTATTCCTCCACTGAAGCCAGTGATGGGGATGGAGCGAGCAGAGTTGTGAAAGCAGTGGGAGGAAGAGGAGGAAGAGGAGGAGCAGATTGCATCCTGAAGGATCCGCACCGTGACTCAGCATTTGCACGAGCCTCAAGTCAAAACAAAAGAGCCACTGTGGAGACCGATCTGCATTCTATTTGTGTATAATGTGTTCTTGTGAGCGGGGCCGTCAGAACTGTTGTTCCCGGACACGAGAGACAGATGTGTGTCAATGTTCATGCTTTATTTTGTCTAACTTAACTTTGTGTTCTTAAGCTGAAGCGTCTGCAGAGGACACAGGCAGGTCCTGTATGAGGAGATTTACTCATGTTTTTGGGTTTATTCAGAGCAGGTAGTTGGATTATCAAAAGTCCAGTTGTATTTACCAAACCAAAATATGGAGTGGATTCAGCACTAAATACGCGGCTAAACTTGGACTAAATGAGGACGAACAGGCTCCAGTGGGAGTGCAGCCCAAGCCTCATGTTCCAAGTCGTGCAGTTGTTGCTTTTGTTGTATCTGGGAAAGTGTCTTTTATTGTTGACAGCGGCTCGTGAAGAGGCTGATGATTTGAAGGTCTCTTTGGATGCTCAGAACAGAAATTTAAGGGGTTGCTTGGCAACGGCAGCGCAGAGCAGCTCCTGTCTGCCAGGGCGCCTCGTGTTATAGCTCAGACCTCAGTGAAGGCGCGGGTCGGACAACAGCGAGAGGCTGCACAGTATATGAGTTTAACTCTTTGAACTGCACCAGCCGTGAGTGGGATGTTCATGCAAAGTTGCCTCAAAACACTTGTTTTACTCATTATACTGTGTATAGACCACAGTCAGATCTTCATTCTGATGCCCGTCCCAGCTGTCCTTATGCTATTTAAGTAAATTTAATGTACAGAATAAATGTATTTATGTATCTCCTCCAAAAGTCACCAGCAGAATATTACTGAAACTGGATAATATCTGTACAAAATGATTGAGTGTTGTTTGTTGTAATGTTACTTGAGTTTGTATGTTTATTTAAATAATAAAAAAAAAAATGCTCAGTTCATTTTTTCATTGTGCACCAGACTGTGTTTTATCACTCTAACCTACTTTTGTCACTGAGTCATGTGCACTGAACTGATTAGAGACCGGGTGATCTCGGGAATACTCACATCCAAGGTTAAAATATCCAGCTCCACTATCTCTTCTGCAATATCTGCTCAGTCAAGACAAAAGACTGTAGGTCTTTTATTTGTAGGTCAAGTGAGCCAGAGTGTGTGCTTGTGTGCGTGCACGCCTATGTGCACGCGTGTGTGTAGGGGTTGTTCTGTGGTCATGCTCTGACAGCGGTCCTATGTGACTGATGCACCACTGAAGCATACACAGAGCCTGGGGTAAATAGATTCACAATACTGTATGTTTATGTGTTAAACGAATTCCAATTAGTTTCTGACCCAGATTCAACAAATGTTTTAACAGAAAACAAAATGGGCAACATCCGTGTCCATCGTGCGACAAAATAAGGTTTAGGATTGATCTACTTCCATCCATCCGATCTACTTAAGGATTATAAATGCTCCAGTGGTTCAGAGCTCTCTTTTAGATAAATATTCAACCTTCATTACTCCAGACATTTTTGCTTTTGATAGATCTTTTTCTCTTACTGCATTCCTAAATGAATATCATGATGTTTACATTGTGATACTACTGTTCACCTATAGCTTTATAGTCATCAAATACATGCTTCTTTTTATCAAGAACTTTTTCAACTATTTGAGCCAATGGCTCAGTCTTGACAAAGTCAAAGTCAGCCTTTACCTCGGTGCATCAGGAGTTAGATTCTGACAGATATCAGTAAAAGGTAATTTTTTTCTATGTCGGAGACTGGCTGCTAAACAGAATAGGCCTACATACTGCCTTTACACAGTTTTCATTAAATGCAAAACTAAAAGGGAAATAACAACACAAGGCCTTTCTGAGTGGAGTTTGTATTTGTTTAATTCTGTCTTGTGTAAAATAAAACTAGTAGTTTAAAAAATACACAAGAATTATGAAGAGTTACCAAACTTATTATTTATATTTAAAGGAAACAAGCTAACATATTACCCATATTGTCTTAGAAATGAGTTATTAATGCCCTTTACTTGTATATCTGAGGTATTGATTTTGACAGCAAAACCTGCAGAAAAAGGCAATGAACATTCTCATAGTGGAGGTGTATTTCGGTGAAAGCATAAATGGTACCCTAAATCCTCATGGGGCAAAAGTGAGACTCTCACTTGGCTCACTCGGCTCTCCTTCATTTGTCAGACTTGAAAAAAGGAGAGGCGCATACCAACACATACACATATCCACTATATCACATGTCTCTGGCTGAGGGTGAGGCTGAGGCTGAGGCTGAGGCTGAGGGGTGTGGGGGGCAGTGCACTGTGAACCTCTGCTGCCTGGATACTGATGATGATGATCTGACACACATATGCACGCCTGAGCTTTACTCCGGCAGCTACAGACACCTGGCTCAGCTGGGCTCTGCTCACTGTGGCAAATGACAAATATATTCTGAAAATGTGCTCTCTAAAACTGTGCAATGCAATTTAATACTGCCGTGCTTCCCAACCTTTTTCTCCCGAAGCCTGGTCTCACATTTAATGACCAATACAGTTACCAACATTTAGCCTATTATGACAAGTTTATTGTCTTCAGTGTGGCTTCAGCATATCGACCTTTTTAGACCAGCCTTTTTCTGTATTCCATTACAATATGTTGAATTCTCATAGCACTTAAGTGAAATGGTGTGTGTACGTGCAAGATTTCCTTTTGGTGTGCACTAAAAGTATAGTTCTGTAAATAATTGAAAACATTTTATAATTTGATCTTTATGCTCGAGATATTGTCTTATCCTAAAAGCTTATACACCATAACAATTTGACCAGATGGGATCTGTATCATTTTGTATAATATAATCAAACAGAGCCCTGGGGATGGATTTTCATTAATATTAACGACAGCGGTCTAAGCCCAATCAGCCAAAAACATTAAAAAAAACATGTATGGATTAACATACACATTAACATAAACATAGACGAATAGTGTGGACATTCTCGTGTTATTCTATGCTCTGGCTTTGTGCATGTGATGGTTTATGAATGTGTGTCGGTCGCTGTGGTGTATACTAAACAGCTCAGTCTGCTCCTCTGCTCCCGGTGCAGGAGACAAGGTCTTGTTAGAACCAGGCACTCCTGCATGGTTACCCCTGCTTCAGCTCTGGGGCACCTTGGCTTAGGACTGGGGCCATGGTTCCTTCATATCAGATTAGTATTTCTCCTTATTTTATACATAAAGTCTGCTGAGATGTTTTCTTGAAAATGTACTGCACTCTATTCCACTGGATAACAGGCAGTCAGAGTATTGTATGTTACAGGGGAAGCGGCAGGAGTTAGAGGTACAAAAGAAATTGATAATAATTGGCAGTGATGTGACAAAAGGCCCCGCAAATACAGTGCACTATGAACTATAACAATCAACATTTAAATTACATGAAAATGACTGCATTCATGTGACACATGTGACGTTTGCATCAAATGGAGCTGGAAATACAAGTCTCTAATATGTGATAGGATGTGATGTCACATTGAAGGCTTATTTCAAATTCAGAATCTATCTATAAAACAAAAACTGTCACGAAGTTCAGAGTTATCTCTGCTGGAGCACTTTATCCATCCGGGCTAAAAGTGGTGTCTCAAGTTCCAAAGACAAAGATTAAGGGCTGTATATGTGACTCACTTTTGATATTCAAACACATGTCCCTAAGTGTCACATGTTGTATCTGAATAAGTATTTAATGTATAACAACTAACCCCACATTCTCCTACAATGTACACATTTCTGAAATCTGTTCTCGTTGACTTTATCTGCCCCCGAGTCTGGGGGAGGGGTGCCATTACAGAATGGCTGACTACAGCATGGTTAAAAAAGGTATACTTTATTGTTCCCAAGACACTTCACTCTGAATCTGGGGTGTGTGTTTGTGTGTGTGTGTGTGTGTGTTTGTGTGTGTGTGTGTGTGTGTGTGTTTGTGTGTGTGTGTGTGTGTGTGCGTGTGTGCGTGCGTGTGCGTGTGTGTGTGTGAGGGTCCAATGCCGCAGATTGGCAATCTCACTTCTGGCTGCACAAATGGCTGACTGTCAGGAGGTGAATGAACAATGCAAAAATCAATTCTTTAAATTAGAATGAGAACAACTGTTGTGCTAAAACGTTATTATGAACAGCATTATTTCCTTTTTATACAGACCTGTGGTTTGTTTTAAGTACTCTGCATGTTTTGTCCCGCCTGGTGGTACCTCCTGATTCAGGCAAGCAAAGTTTCCACTCATTATGAACATCCTCTAAAACGTTTCCAATGATGTGTGTTTGACTTCATGTTCATGTCA
Source organism: Knipowitschia caucasica (assembly GCA_964034765.1). Taxonomy (NCBI): domain Eukaryota; kingdom Metazoa; phylum Chordata; class Actinopteri; order Gobiiformes; family Gobiidae; genus Knipowitschia; species Knipowitschia caucasica. Next base: position 29,130,936 of record OZ035827.1, read on the forward strand.
GTATTGAACTATAGTAATTTTGAGAATCTATAACCACACATCCTTGTTATATAAGTACATAGCATTCCTCAAAAGGTCTGCACACAGCTGACTGGGAAACACAAACTAACTGTGTAACTATTTTACTGTTATGCAACAATATGCTCATTCCATTCTGTGAGATTTGAGACTTGTTACAACACTGGAATTGAATTCAATCAAATATAACATTGTGTTCTGTGTAATATCTCCTCATGTTGATCCGTGACTGAGGAAGATATCTCTAGATTACCACTGGTGTTCTGTATCTCGATAAACTTTTCACTTTTACAATTACATCACTGTTCCTGTCAGACGTCATCACCACATGATTTCTACTTTTTCAGGACTGAATGTGAATCGATTTAAAGGAATGATATTCTACAGTACAACATTTGAGTAAGTTGCTGTTCAGAGTTCATGCCTTGATCTAAATATATCTTTTCAATGACATAATAAATGATCAATAATGACCTCATGTGTCCTCTCGACATTAGGTAAGTTAACACTTCACAGTTACACAATGCAGCAGTGACCAACTTGTGTTCAATCATTATCATTATCTGGTGATGCTCTACTGACCCGACTTTATTGATCCCCTGTTGAAATGTAATAGAAATAAGTAAGTAATATTCTAAGACAGAACATTCCACATTCAAAGAACAGTATAATTTGAATTTCCAATTTGTTTGGCAATCTTCATTTGTCAGAATTTCAAATCCCCAAGGATATGGGCAACAAGCATGAGAATCCACAATGCAGGTCACATCTGTGGAGTAAAAATATCTGCTAAGTACAAATGCAAAGAAGGTGATGGTTCGCTGAGGTTGATCAACATTACAACTATTTGTGTCATACGCACTTCTTATGACATGTTGTTGTTATTGTTGATGTAATGATAAAAATGTCAAACAAATTGGGGATTGTGATTTAAGTAAACTAAAGCCAACAAGAGAGGCCCTTTGAGCTCCACTGTGATGTCAACAATAATGATAATCATACGCTTCATATTTTTTATACATCTGAAAACATTCCGTCTATGTACCATGGTTTAAAAGATAAATAGGTTGTTCTGAATCTCTATCTATTTTCCACGTGTATACCGCATCTCTTTTGTATTTTTTATACCTTGATCTTTGATGTTGTTGGAGTGGTTTCACCTTCAGAAGGGCTCCATAAATCTCTCTTGATCTCTGGTGGATAAAACACAAGTGCAGAATAAGAATCAGCTCTGAGTCTGAGCTGGAGTCAAAACCAGGGCTTTTCTTATCGCTCTGTGAGGATGTTCACAGCATGGTGTTTCATTAATAAGCACAGAGGGCATTTTGAGTTTCAACAATATACGTCTACCTCTCTTCTGGGTGGGGACAGTAGTCATTATTTTATACAAGCCTTTAACAGTTGTTGTAGATTGTATTAGTCTACAATTGTTGATTCCTGAAATAGTCCTGTAACAATACATAATATTGAAAAATGCCAGACCACATTATTAGCATTATTAATTTAACTTTCCCTGCCTCACCTGAAACAAACCACTTAAAACTAGCCTATCGCTAGCTTTCAGAATAATGAAAATTTTTAATAATTGTGACAAAAAGAAAAATCAAGATTATTAATGGAAATTTTTGGAGGTTAGTGTCATGTCATGTCATTTTCTACCCCTTTATTATTCCATTTCTGGGTGGGGGGTAATAAGAGCTGCCTCAATGCACCAGTCCCTCTGATCCTCCTGCAGGTGGTGAGCCCACGGGACGATGGCTCCTCCATGATCGAAGACATGGCCTTGGTCTTTCAGCGGGGGCCTCAAGCAATGTGGGGTTAAGTGTCTTGCTCAGGGACACAACTACAGCACACATCAGTGGGAGCAGGTGACATGGGTCATGGTGGATTTGAACCCACGCCCATTAGGTCCGAAGACCAGTGCTCTACCAACTGAGTTACTGTCGCCCCAGTTTTTGGAGGTTTATGAATATTCAAAAGACAAATTGTAATTAATCATACCTCATCTGCGTATTCTAGTTTATAAAATTAAATATTAAAAATAAGTAACTACATTTTCCATATACAAAAATAGATCACAATGTACTGCAAATATAAAGGATCTCAACTTTTATGTTTAATTTGCTCACGACTGCCATCTTGCGTTTAATCTTTCTCATAAGAATACAAACGATACAAACACATATATTTTAAACAGGCATTACTCAGGCACTTCTGGCCTAAACATTAGGGTCCTCTCCTCTCGATAGAGCATGCTGGGTAATGTAGTTTATAAAGTGCCACACTCACGGCTTTACGACACTACCTACTACATGTACCACAAACCCCCGCGAGCTGAACCAATATGGAATCTTCGTGAATCGTAAACACGTCGCATCAAGTTTTAGTTATTGAGCCGAGATCTTAAAGTAAGCACCTTTTTGATCAAACTTTAAGAGTTATAAATGTGTTTACATTTTGGAATATATGTTTTGCATTTGTTTGTGTGTCTTAAACTGTGGCAAATGTCTGTATTAGAACACAGAGTTGACCGCGTTGCTAACTTGTTAGCTAGCATCACTGCATTCATTTTACAAGTCTGTTATGATCATGCTATTTACTCACTGTGTCTTAGAAACAAGGTAGCCCCAGAGTCTTTAAGTCATTAAAATGTATTAATTTGGATGTAACAAATTGTAAGACCTTAACGTCATATAATCTATATATATAAAACACTACATTTGAGAAATTGTGGCATTAAATATTGTACAACAGCATATTACTTGCGATAAACAAAAACAAAAAAACCTCTGATCATCACTCTGATGATGAACTCCGATGTTAGTTAGATTATTGATCTTTTGATATTGATAGATTTTAACTTTTCTTGTGGTAAGTATAAAAGCTCATATGTGGCTAAATGTGGTCGTTATATTTTGTGACAAGTGGTAAAGGAAATCTACAAGGCCTTGAAAAGAAAGCAGCTGGATCAGTAAGTAGAGTTTGGAGAGTGAATTCACTATTAACATAGTTTTTTTATATTGTTGGCTATAAAAAAATCACCTAAAATGTGGCTTTGTTTATGGTGGCATTACATTCTGCCACTAGTATTTTAAAAGGGCCTTAAAACTGTCTTAAAGTGACATAACCAAACCTGGGGCTACGATGAGAGTCTGTCTTGAACATGTCATATCCACTAAATGTCACTTATAAAACGCTGTTTATATTATTTATGTAGATTACACAAACTAGAACTAGAAGTATGCATTCCTGTTTGTCTTGAATTGTCTTTATCTTGTCAAGGTTATACTTCATGATTGTATTCTATGCATAACCAATTATGGTTATACCTGTTTTTTAACAAGATGAAGACAGCATTTTTCAGTCTGATTTGACTTAAAATTACTTAGTCCAACTATAAACACATGGCATTTATGAGGCGCAGGTTGTTCGCTTTCCTGTTTCTCACATCTTATCTGAACTATACCAATTTACTATTTTACTAGGAACACATTTTATCGTAACTATGCCAATGTAATATTTTACATTATATTTTGTTGTACACCCACCAACATAAGGTAATAGTGTGATTTTTTTATTTTTGCTAGATGGCAGCCGATTCCAATGACAGAAAAGAAGCTGAGTCTTCTGGCTCCAAAGACCGGGAGCGGAAACGCAGTCCGCTTAGAGATCGGGACCGAGACCGCAAAGGGTCCCCATTACGAAAGAGGCATCGTTCACGTGAGCGCAACAGGTCCAAATCTGCAGAGAGGTAGGCTTGGATTTTTACACTTTTGTTTTGGTTCATTATATTTCCGGACAATAAGTCATTGGTCTTCTGCACATCAACCAAATACATGCTTTCGTTCATAATATCCACTTTGTACTTACAACCCAGCTGGCTGACTTTCCCAATACTTCTGTCCTGTCCTTTCATACCTTTCTTAAATCTGTTTGTTTCCTTATGCATGCTTGTCTGATACTGTGCGACAACTAGGGATGTAAAAAACTATGAATTTTCATGACCGACCACCGAGGCTCATTAACCGGTTGAAACCGGTTAACCGCGTAGTTTAAAATAGTCCACGTTCTTTGAAATAACAGCCATTTCGAGCCGCGTACTTTTCATAAGTGCAGCTCTGCGTTCTACTGGATCAGAGTTGAGACAGCGGCGCCCAAACCCGCAACAGCTCCGGCACCTTTGCGCACAGAGAACTGATTTTTTAATCTTCCCATTCTGCTGTGCTGCGGGTTAAAACCAAAACTTTCTAGCAGCAAACGACGGCTCGTTCACATGGTCAGAGCAGCGAGTGACGAGCCGCGTCTCACAGGTCTTCACAAAAGTTTAAATACAAGTGATGTGTGTGGAGCTGATCCCGAGGACCATAAACACAAACATGTTCCATGTGGTTTGACTGGAGCCGCGTATTTGCGCGAATCCTTTGGGCTCCGTGACACAGAGGAGCGCCACAGACCGGTATGTGTGTGTGTATGTGTGTGTGTATGTATATGTGTGTGTGTGTGTGTAAATGTAAGCTCCAATGTAGTTCTGACCCGCGCCAGTGTGCAACTTTTTGACGGTAACAGAGGGGAGAGATGATGCGTGTGGAGTGGATGTTACGTATGGAGAGGGGGAATGTGTGTGTGTGTGTGTGTGTGTGTGTGTGTGTGTGTGTGTGTGCATATGTGGCTCGTGCGGCGTGAGAGTCAGCCCGGAGTTTATAATACATTGGCGCACACAGCTAGATACAGACCCGCTCGTCACACCGTGCAAATAGGGCTTAAAATAGCGTTATTAAGAGACCTCCCCTCTCCGCTTTTTCTCTTTTTTAACCGACAGCTTTGACCGGTTAACGCTGTGACGGTCAACCACCGGTTAAACGGTCGCCGATTTACATCCCTAGCGACAACATGTCATTGTCTCAGTAATCATATCAGACTTTTATCACTAGTTCTAAATGTTATCTACACCAAACATTTCCACTTTTCCAGAGATCGACGAGGAAAAGACAAAGACAGAGAAAAGGACAGAGACCGGGGGCGCAAGGACAGAGATGCACATCGACGAAAAAAATCAAGGTGCAGTGACTTGGGTTATGTTTTATCTGATGGATGAATATAAAAATGTATTTTTCCTGTTTTTGTGGAGAAAAAAATACTTTTTTACACATTCAATTATGTTAACAGCATTCTGTTCTGTAGGACCGTTACTTGAAATCTTGAAATACTCCTGACCTGACTTGACCTTTTCTCGCTGACATGTTTCATTTTACAGAAGTCTATCGCCCAAATCCAAAGATGCCAAAATGAAGAGGGAGAAGGATATAAAGGGCGAGGAGGAAGACGACGACATAAAGAAGAAAGAAAAGGTACTGTCGGAATGTTAGACTGAAACACGCTCTGTTCAACATCTGAAATGTCATTTCTCTTTTCTTCAGTTCCAGCCACTTTCTTTAGAAGAACTTTTGGCAAAGAAAAAAGCAGAAGAGGAGGCAGAAGCTAAGGTAAAAGAGAAGACCAATGAGTTTATACGTTTGATTTATTGAAAGTAGATGTGTTGCTTGTCGGACGTTTGGTTAAAATTGTATTCCTTTTTAAATTGAATAGTTTTGCATTCATACTTTGGATTGCCTGAACATTTGATTGTTTGAATTATTTCTTCCCAGCGTTGTGTTGTAAGGGTTTCATGCTATATCAATGGCCCGCTAACGCCATTCCCAAAAACTCAATCAAATAGAAATAATATACAGTGCCTTACGAAAGTATTCGGCCCCCTTGAACCTTTCAACATTTCGCCACATTTCAGGCTTCAAACATAAAGATATAAAATTTTAATTTTTTGTCATGAATCAACAACAAGTGGGACACAATCGTGAAGTGGAACTAAATTTATTGGATAATTTAAACTTTTTTAACAAATAAAAAACTGAAAAGTGGGGCGTGCAATATTAATCGGCCCCTTTACTTTCAGTGCAGCAAACTCACTCCAGAAGTTCAGTGAGGATCCTTGAATGATACAATGTTGTCCTAAATGACTGATGATGATAAATAGAATGCACCTGTGTGTAATCAAGTCTCCGTATAAATGCACCTGCTCTTTGATAGTCGCAGGGTTCTATTTAAAGCGCAGAGAGAACCATGAAGACAAAGGAACACACCAGGCAGGTCCGAGATACTGTTGTGGAGAAGTTTAAAGCCGGATTTGGATACAAAAAGATTTCCCAAGCTTTAAACATCTCAAGGAGCACTGTGCAAGCAATTATATTGAAATGGAAGGAGTATCAGACCACTGCAAATCTACCAAGACCCGGCCGTCCCTCCAAACTTTCATCTCAAACAAGGAGAAGACTGATCAGAGATGCAGCCAAGAGGCCCATGATCGCTCTGGGTGAACTGCAGATAATTACAGCTGAGGTGGGAGAGTCTGTCCATAGGACAACAATAGTCGTGCACTGCACAAATCTGGCCTTTATGGAAGAGTGGCAAGAAGAAAGCCATTTCTCAAAGATATCCATAAAAAGTCTCGTTTAAAGTTTGCCACAAGCCACCTGGGAGACACACCAAACATGTGGAAGAAGGTGCTCTGGTCAGATGAAACCAAATTCAAACTTTTTGGCCACAATGCAAAACGATATGTTTGGCGTAAAAGCAACACAGCTCATCACCCTGAACACACCATCCCCACTGTCAAACATGGTGGTGGCAGCATCATGGTTTGGGCCTGCTTTTCTTCAGCAGGGACAGGGAAGATGGCTAAAATTGATGGGAAGATGGATGGAGCCAAATACAGGACCATTCTGGAAGAAAACCTGTTGGAGTCTGCAAAAGACCTGAGACTGGGACGGAGATTTATCTTCCAACAGGACAATGATCCAAAACATAAAGCCAAATCTACAATGGAATGGTTCACAAATAGACGTATCCAGGTGTTAGAATGGCCAAGTCAAAGTCCAGACCTGAATCCAATCGAGAATCTGTGGAAAGAGCTGAAGACTGCTGTTCACAAACGCTCTCCATCCAACCTCACTGAGCTCGAGCTGTTTTGCAAGGAAGAATGGGAAAAATTTCAGTCTCTCGATGTGCAAAACTGATAGAGACATACCCCAAGCGACTTGCAGCTGTAATTGCAGCAAAAGGTGGCGCTACAAAGTATTAGCGCAAAGGGGCCAAATAATATTGCACGCCCCACTTTTCAGTTTTTTATTTGTTAAAAAAGTTTAAATTATCCAATAAATTTTGTTCCACTTCACGATTGTGTCCCACTTGTTGTTGATTCTTGACACAAAAATTAATTTTTATATCTTTATGTTTGAAACCTGAAATGTGTGTTGAAAGGTTCAAGGGGGCCGTATACTTTCGCAAGGCACTGTATATTGATAGCAACGACTAAACATTCAAAATAAGACTTAATGATGACTCATGAGACTTTGCACAAAAGATGGATTGATTTATTGCTTAATTATCTGTTTTTTCAAATAGTAAGTCAAATCTTTGTGCATAGAGATCTTATCCAGTATATAAAACTATAATTTATAAAGTGGCTAGAAAATGTAAAAAAGTCACCAGTATTGGTTTCAGAGTAATGGTTTCTCCTTGTGTGCAGCCAAAGTTCTTGTCCAAAGCCGAACGAGAGGCCGAAGCGATAAAACGTCGAGAGCAACAGACGGAAGAAAGAAAAAAGATGATCGACGAGGAAAGGAAAAAGAGGAGAGTTTTTCAAGACATGGGCCGCAAAATGATGGGTGTGTGTCACTGTTATTGCTCTACGACAATGGTACTCTGGTTTATTAAACAATCGACCTGTTTTAACAGAGGATCCTCAGGAGAGAGAGCGGCGGGAGAGGAGAGAGCGCATGGAGCGAGAGAACAACGGCAACGAGGAGGATGATGGACGGCAGAAGCTCAGAGAGGAAAAGGACAAGGGCAAAGAACTTGTGGCCATTAAGGTAAAACTGTGACCAGTGTCAGAGTAAATGTGTCAAATATTTTTTTTTCCCAAACGGACACTTTTTATGTTTGTAGAATTGAAAACGCAGGTACTGTAAATATTGGGCCAAAATATCTAAAGTTATTAGCATTAGCATGTGTATGTAACCAAGGAAGTATGTTAAAAGTAAAGGTGTCCAGTATACATACAAGCATATATTTCTTATTTATTTAGCTAGATATAGAGATTTCATTGAATTTGATATGTTTTAAGTTGTGCTTTACTTAGTATTCACTTTGCTTGAGTTGTGTGCTCTTCATTCCTACTGTTCTGTATAGGATCTTGTAATGCAACACTGAAATTTCCCCTGTGTGGGATGAATAAAGGATCTGCTAATCTTATAATGAATAACACACCAAGCAATGGTGTTGTAGATAGACGTAGTAAAAGCTGTAATCATGAATGAGTGTATACATCAACAAAAAGGACAATTGTTTGTGGTCTTGGACATGTTTAAATTGTTTTTCTTTGATTGTAAAACTCTAAATTCCTTGTGTGTCGCTCACAGGAACGTTACCTCGGAGGAACGAAGAAGCGCAGACGAACTCGCCACTTAAACGACAGAAAGTTTGTGTTTGAATGGGACGCTTCCGAGGACACGTCTGTAGATTACAACCCGATGTGAGAGCGCACACGAGCCGTGCTGGATTCTCAACTCTGGCTCACAGCTCACATGTTTGTGTTTGTGTTTGTGTGCAGTTACAAAGAGAAGCACCAGGTTCAGTTGTACGGCCGAGGGTTCATCGCTGGCATCGACTTGAAGCAGCAGAAAAGGGATCAGTCTCATTTCTACGGCGACCTGATGGAGAACAGACGCACCATAGAGGAGAAGGAGCAAGAAGAGTACGTCTTGTTTCACTCTCATGAGCCCGAGCTGTGAACAGTTCTCTGCTGCGCTTCACAAACATTTGCATAATTAGTCTGACTAATATACATTCTATTTCTGTTCTTATTTATTGGCCGGTAGAATAGCAAGTGCAGAGTGCTCTTCAGCTGTAATTTAGATCTGTAAATGTTTTGTAACCGTTTTTTGAGATATTTTCAAGCTGCTCTCGGTGCCAAAACGTCTCAAATTAATTCAAATTTGTTTCTTGACATTTTAGAATCTTATTTATTTATTTCATTTTCTTATTAAAGGTATGCATTTGTCACTGGTCATGTGGAGGGCACATCCTTCAGAAGCCTCACACTCTGAGGGAACAAGAGAGATTTGGGCTCGTTCTAGTCATTGTTGCATGTTATAATATGTTTGTCAATTTTACTAGCTATTTAGTGTATTTTGACTATTGACCATTATTATCATACTGCTTTGATATTTGCTAAAGAAAACTGGAATTTCCTGACCAGACAAACTAACCTCAGAGTTGTCAGAAAGAATTAGTTGAAATCACAGGTACTTTCATCTCTAAAGCTCACAGCTGTATGCGTGCACGTTCTTAGGACGAGGCTGAAGAAGATGCGTAAGAAGGAGGCGAAGCAGCGGTGGGACGACCGACACTGGTCCCAGAAGAAACTGGACGAGATGACAGACAGAGACTGGCGTATCTTCAGAGAGGACTACAGCATCACCACCAAAGGAGGGAAGATCCCCAACCCCATCCGCACATGGAAGGAGTACGCTCTGCCCCCACACATCCTGGAGGTCATCGACAAGTGTGGATACAAGGTCTGTGTCCAGTGATCACTCACACTTCTGTATGTCTGAAATACTGGAAAATGACTCCATCAAATGTGAAGCTGGAACAGTAAATCTACTTTATTGTAATATGATCTTATTGTTACAATTTTAATAGATTTTTGACGTTTGTTTGTTTTTCTAAACCCCAGGATCCGACCCCGATCCAGCGGCAGGCCATCCCCATCGGGCTGCAGAACAGAGACATCATTGGAGTGGCTGAGACTGGCAGCGGTAAAACTGCTGCTTTCCTCATCCCACTGCTCGTCTGGATCACCACTCTGCCCAAGATCGACAGGTACGAACACCTATTCACTGAACGTTTATTTGTTGAGGTGACTGACGGGGATTTGCTGATTATTATTTTTTCTCGGTGGAATATGGCAAGAGCTCTGGTATGGACCATCTGCTCTACCTGGTGCACACTTTTGCACAGTTATTCCAATGTGGTTTTACTGCAAATAGTAAATAAACTGAATCTGATTTTGAATTGTATTATTTCGCACTAGTCAAAAGGCTGTTTGTGAATAAGTGAAATGAAAAATGAAAAATACTGCCCAGTGTGTGGCTGACGTCCCACTTCATTCAGAAATCAATCTAAATACACATGTCACCTTAGAAGTGTATGTCGATTTTTAGTATGCCTTACTCTATTCTTTACCTCTCTTCTTTGACTGTTGCACCGAGCTAAAGCAATTTTCTGGTCTGTGACTTTGTTTCTTACATGGGAATAAAAATGATTCTGATTCTGATGTGTAGAACTCGTGTTTTTAAACCTTTGGCAGTTGATTGGAGGTGCTTTCTTTCATTCTTATTGGTCAAATAAATTGTGTTATGTAAATTAGACAGGTTTACTCATTTACGGTGTCAATATTAATGCTAAACTCTTTACCGGCAATCTCCTACAAATGTTTATTCGTTAGCTTTAGCCTATATATAGACATGTATATATTTCTGTATTTTATGTGTTGTTATTGTTGCTGGGTTTTTTCACTTGTCTGTACAGCACCTTGGTAAGCCTGGACTGTTTTAAATGTGCTTTACAAATAAAGATGGATTGATTGATCGTCACTTTAGCACTTTTAACCCCCCCTCCTCGTGTCCCTGTTTGTGTAGAATTGAGGACTCCGACCAGGGCCCTTACGCTGTTATTTTGGCCCCCACTCGTGAGTTGGCTCAGCAGATCGAAGAAGAGACCATCAAGTTCGGGAAACCTCTGGGGATCCGCACCGTGGCCGTGATCGGAGGTATCTCCAGAGAGGACCAGGGCTTCAAGCTCCGAATGGGCTGCGAGGTACGAGGTCTGAGCAGGACATGTGTAGTGAGAAGGGAGCAACCGTCTGGTTTTGTTGTGCTTTTAAGTTCTGGTTTAAAAGTCGCATGTTTTCTAATGGATATCTGTATCTGAATGTGCAGGAGAATCGAGAATCTCAGAGTTACACAACATAAAAAATCTAGGTTAATATTAAATAAAAGTAGCTTTAGTATATCTTTTTTATAATGTGTTTTCAAAATGTAAATACTGTAGTTTAAAAGGAACACGGAAGGACAATCCCCTACACTAACCCCCAACTTCAAAAACATAAATTAAAATCTTCATTTCCATGTTATTATTTTGTTTTCAATATTTTTTAAACATAATCCCTACATACCGATGGCGCATACTGGTTGCCTCGCTTCTGTCAGTGTGCCCCAGGGCAGCTGTGGCTACAGTAGTAGTTTATCACCACTGTGTATGGACTGAATGAATAATGACATGTGAAGCGTCTTTGAGTGTCCAAAAAAGCACTATATAATAAAAGCATTATACAAACAGACATATGGAACAAAAGACAAGACACACAAAACACAGTAAAAAATAAGAATGAAGTAAAAAAATACAGTAAGTAATATTTAGTTATAGCGCATTTTTACAGTGAAGTAGGTCGTGAAGTAGGTCTTGAGGTGGGCTCGAACCCACAACCTTCAGGCTCAAAGGCCAATGCTCTACCAACTGAGCTACTGTCGCCCTCCCACTTATCACCCACTTATCCAATAACAATAAATACAATTGTCATCCAGTCAACTTTTTTGGTGCAGTTTTCACACACTCACATACTTGTTTAGATAGATATCAACTCTTGTAGCGCTCAAGGCATAATTCTCCATAAGACCAAGTAGTGCGTACATATGTAGTGTGTATGTCTGAGAATTCCTCCCCCTGAGTGTTTCTCCACTCCTGTGTAGGGATGTAAATCGGTGACCGTTTAACCGGTGGTTGACCGTCACAGCGTTAACCGGTCAAAGCTGTCGGTTAAAAAAAAAGAAAAGGGGAGAGGGGAGGTCTCTTAATAACGCTATATTAAGCCCTATTTGCACGATGTGGCGAGCGGGTCTATCTCTAGCTGTGTGCGCCAATGTATCAGTAAACTCCGGGCCGACTTTCATGCCGCACGCCCCACACGCACGCACACATGCACTTTCCCCCCTCCATTTATACGTAACGTCCACACGCATCATCTCTCCCCTCTGTCCGCCAAAGTTGCACAACGCGGGTTAGAACTACATTGGAGCTTATACTTAGGCCCTGTTTATACTGAGACGCTGCGCAGACGTTTCCAGGCTATTAACAGAAACGACCAGGCTCCTAATGCAAATTTCTCAGCGTTCACATGAGGTTGAAAAACGATGTAGTTCTAGCGCCCGGCCAGTAGTGGGCAGAGAAACTTTACAACACGACACACGACCCCGAGCCCCGTGCCCAGCCCCCCTCTCGGCAGTGTACTCACTTCCTATGCCAGATCCTCAGAACGCACCAACATCATTCTGCATTTTAACAGCAGCTCTGAAAATGGAAACTGAATATAGAGCTTCGCGTGGTCTCGTTTGGACGAACGAAGGTGTAGAATTATCCTTTGTGCCGCGCTCAAAGCCCACGTAGCTAGTTAGTGTGAACGCCGCCATTATTGTTTTTGTTTGTTCTCCGCTACTGCGCATTTCCAAATTTACGTGCGGGGAGCAGCGCGGAGGTGGGGGTCAGAGCAGAGGGGGATTTCACACCTTTTCCCCTCTCGCGGGTGTGAAAGAGCTCCCCGCTGTGCAGCGTTTCTGAGTTGTCCCACTCTGCAGGCTGGATCTGAACACTTACGTTTTCACCCCCCTGGAACACAGTCTTCGTATGAACGGTTGGTAGCAACCGACATCCAACTATACCGTTTTACTGCCACATTGTCTCCGTGTAAACTCAGCCTTACACACACACACACATACCGGTCTGTCGCGCTCCTCTGTGTCACGCAGCCCAAAGTATCCAAATACGCGGCTCCAGTCAAATCACATGGAACATGTTTGTGCTGCTGGTCCTTGTCATTAGATCAGCTCATACACATCACTTTTAAACTTTAGCAAAGACCTGCGAGACTCTGACCATGTGCACGAGCCGTTGTTTGCTCCTAAAAAGTGTTAACCCGCAGCACAGGCGAATGGGAAGATTAAAAAAGCAGTTCTCTGTGCGCAAAGGTGCCGAAGCTGTTGCGGGTTTTGGCGGCGCTGTCTCGGCTCTGATCCAGTAGAAAGCAGAGCTGCACTTATGAGAAGTACGCGGCTCGAAATGGCTGTTATTTCAAAGAACGTGGAATATTTAAAACTACGCGGTTAACCGGTTTCAACCGGTTAATGAGGCTCGGTGGTCGGTCATGAAAATTCATAGTTTTTTACATCCCTACTCCTGTGTGCAGATCGTGATTGCCACTCCCGGTCGTCTCATCGATGTGTTGGAGAACCGTTACCTGGTGCTGAGTCGCTGCACGTACGTGGTCCTGGACGAGGCTGACAGGATGATTGACATGGGCTTCGAACCGGACGTCCAGAAGATCCTGGAGTACATCCCAGTGACCAACCAGAAGCCAGACACCGACGAGGCAGAGGACCCAGAGAAGATGATGGCCAACTTTGTGTCTGGGAAACATAAATACAGACAGGTTTGTGACGATGGCGAGTGGGATGGCGGAACATCAGTGTGTGGATGGAACATGAGGATTCTTAAGCTGTAGAGTTTACATGTTTTGTTATTTGATAGATGGACAACAGATACAGTTTAGTTTTCTTTGCTTTAAGTCTCTGTTGTTCTGTTTCCACCATTCCAAAGAGCCTGTAGTTTTAAATGTCTTTGGAGGGCTGAAAATATTTCTTGGTAACTATGGTAACTGTCAAAACTTAGAGCTCATGCTGGTCCAATCTTTAGATCCAGATATTCCACATCTTCTCTGTCAGTACGATATGGTCTAAGTATTTTCTCATAAAGGTGACTAAGTGGTGGCAATATTCAAAACATAGGCCTGATGTTGGCCAGTAGAAAGCACTTTCAGACATAAGTTTAATATATTTAATATGCCGCCTTTGTGAATCTACAAACAAGTAATGATCTGGAAAAACATTTGGACATTTTCAACTCTACATATAAATTGGCACTTTCTCTCCAATTAAAATTGAATTCTAGAACTTGTGCTGACCATTGCTCAAGGTTGTCCATAAAGTAGGTTCCCTGTGAAAGGAGTAGGGATGTATTGACAACAATATTTAATATTTATGTTTGTTGTTATTGGTGTATTTTGATATTGATATTGATGGTTGTGCAGAAACAAATACTTTTTTTGCTCAAATCTGCTTCAATAAGTGTTAGTTGAGGTTAAATGTTATATTGTTGTGTGATATTTCCCATCTCGAGCCTGTATTGAAAAGTCCCATGCATTACCAGCACTAATAATGGAAACTATGCTTGTGTGTGCTTGTGTGTATTTGCAGACGGTCATGTTCACAGCCACCATGCCTCCTGCTGTGGAGAGATTGGCGAGAAGTTACCTTCGGCGCCCCGCGGTGGTATACATCGGCTCTGCAGGCAAACCTCACGAGAGAGTGGAACAGAAAGTCCTGCTCATGGGAGAAGGAGAGAAAAGGTGGGTAATGAACTCAATCCAACAGGGAGCTCTGAATATGAGTATTAAAGTTGTATACCACCAGGAAAGTACAAGCTATGGTTGTAGATATAGTCTGTTCTATTTCAGCTTGTGTGGTTCATTTTTGTCACAATCCCCTTTTTATAAACCCCACAGAAAGAAGTTATTGGAAGTTTTGTCTCGTGGTTTCGAGCCTCCAATCATCATCTTTGTCAACCAGAAGAAGGGCTGCGACGTGCTGGCTAAATCCCTCGAGAAGATGGGGGTAAGACACTGCACCACTAACACACGTTTCTCCCATTCACAATTGTTTTACTGATTCTAATGATTAATGTCTCTCCCCGCCTCAGTACAATGCGTGTACGCTGCACGGTGGCAAAGGGCAGGAGCAGAGAGAGTTCGCTCTGTCCAACCTCAAAGCCGGAGCCAAAGACATCCTGGTGGCCACAGACGTTGCAGGTCGTGGTATCGATATCCATGACGTGTCGATGGTGATGAACTACGACATGGCCAAGAACATCGAAGGTAAAACTCTGGGTTTTGAAGGGGGTCGAGTGCACGGTATGACTGACAGGCAGGGGTGCTGGTATCGGGCTGTGATGATCCAGCACGTTAAAGGACCTTTATGGACATTGGTCATGCCTGCCCCTATGAACCATTGGGTGTTATGTGTTTGTTATTATTACATTTCCTGTGTTCAAACGTTTTGATACTCTTGATTTTCTGTTGCCGTAAGTCTATAACTTTGTATTGTCCTCCGCTACAACTTCAGGTCGTGATTTAGGGCTGTACAAAATACATGTAATTGAATAGGGCAAACCTCTATAGTGGGCATGGACCTTAGCTTAGGGAGGGATCTGGGTATTTGATTAAGTGCACAATTTTTTCCATGAAAGTGTTGTTTTTTCTTTGAGCATCCTGATGGTGCATTCAGACCGCAAACGCTCAAACGCTGAAGACCCGCTCACCAGACGCGCATTCTCTAGTTTTCAGACGCAGAGGACTTCACACCAGAACGTCCTGACGCGAGCCGGAAGTACCGGAAGTAGCCGGCCGTCTCTGATGCTAACAGACTATGCTAGCGGCTTCTTGTGTACAAATCTTCTCCAATATTCTGTTGCTCACAGACATTCCACGGGCTTAATATAACAGTAGTATGTGTTCACGGAGGTGCGGCATACGTTTTTTTTGTATTATTAAACGGTACTTCCGCATCGGCGAACACACTCAAAGCAGTTGCGTAAGGTCACGGGAGCATGACAACGCATATATTTACAAGCACACAGTCCCCCATTGTCAACCCTGGTTTAGTCCTGGTGTAGCTCCTGTTTTGGCTGTTCACAGTATGTTCAGTCTGCTCGCTCAGACCACCAATGTCCCCGTGACCACTTTGCGGCTCTCTGATTGGTCGCTGCACGTACGTCCCGAGGAAAAGTTGAGCAAAGTTTATCCCCTGTGGGCGTCCATTTTCCGCTCCTGCTCCTCCCTTTTCACTTTCCCGCCAAGTCCGTGCGGCTCTACTCAGCAGTCCCTAAGTGCGTGCCGAGAGGTCGGTGCGTTTTGACGCTGCAACGTGCGTCACCATAGACTTTGCATTGAGACCCGACGCTACGCATGATCCGGTCTGAACGCGCCATAAGTGTTAGCCACACCCACAGCCCCGCTTGTCGTGTTCCAGCTTCTTAACCTCTTCCCCTCTCTCCGCAGACTACATCCATCGTATCGGTCGTACGGGACGTGCCGGTAAGAGCGGTGTCGCCTTGACGTTCCTCACCAAAGAGGACGCAGCAGTTTTCTACGACCTCAAACAGGCCATTATGGAGAGTCCCGTGTCCACCTGCCCTCCAGAGCTGTCCAACCACCCAGAGGCCCAGCACAAACCTGGAACCATCCTCACCAAGAAGAGGAGAGAGGAAACCATATTCGCATAATTCCCCTTGTCGTTTTATTTTATTTTTATTAGTACTATTGATAAAACATTACCACGTCGGATTTTGTTACTTGCAGGACTTGTCTGTGTCTGATTAAAACCGCCAACAACACAATTACCATTATAAATGATTGTAAAGAGTTTGAACCGTCGCATGTGTCTATAAATATGTCGCTGTCGAACCCTTTGTTTATTACTTGATTTGAAATGGAAAAACTTTGATAAACTGCTATATTTCGCATATCCCACTTTCAATTATTGTTCTCTAGATTCATTTTAAACATACGTATAGTACTTGTATTGGATTTAAACTCTTGTAAATCTACTGTGTGAATCTTCAAAATGTGAAGTCATGTGCTGTTTTATAGTTTGACTCATAAAAGGAAAAGTAAAATGGGTATTTTTTTCATGGACTCGACAAAACAAATTACACATGAAGATAAAAATTAGAATAATGTTAAAAAGTCAATTTACTTTAGTAATTCAAATTAGAATGTGACACAAATGACTCCATTACATGCAAAGTTTGATGTATCAGTATTGATAGTTTTGTATTCATTTTCACAAAACTATCTCACACAAACTTACAACAACGGCATGGCAAATGTCACTTTGCATTTAATAAGTCTATCATTTGTTTTGAGTTGAAAGACTGAAATTAATGAACTTTTGAAGAATACTTTCCCAGTTCCATCTGTAGCTACATTGTAAATTTCCCACTGTGGGACGAATAAAGGATCTCTTAATCTTAATGGTAACTAAATTACATGTCTCCAGAATATTAAAACTACAAAAACGGCTGAGGTTATGGATTAGTATTTGAATTAGCCTTTTTATGTCTAATACTGATTGGAACACTGGCTTTCAATATCTGCAGATGCCCGATATGAACTGATGCCAGAGAAGGACCTGGAAAAACTAAAATCACAGCTATAGTTTGACATTAGTGTGTTTTTTAAGGATTATGCTGCATGTGACAGAACAACTTTGATAAGTTAAAACTGCTACATTTTAGGATAATTTCAGCCATTGAATAGTTTTATTACCTCACCTGAAAAACCATATCGGCTCAACTGAAATGAAACTGATAACTGATCAACAATATTTCTCCAATACCTGTGTATCGCTTGTTTAAACTATTACTTCTAGAATCCGGATTATTTAAAAGTCTATGGAAAGTTTGGCGAGAAATGTGCTGCTTGAAATACATCTTGATTAAACCATGAAAACCATGCTAATACTTGACCATTTCCATTTCATGTGTTATTTTTATAAGTGGTTTTTTGTTGTTTTTTTGCTGGTGGATAATAAACACAAAAGACCCAACAATTAAAAGTACATAAAATGTTATTTATTTTGTCATATTTTACTGAGCAGTGTAAATCTATTCTCAAATAGAAAGCATTCTATACAGCATCAGGCAGAAAACGTCTCATTTTTACACATTTTCCATCTCGTTTGCTTGCACGCTGTGGTCCGGGGGATACATCTATATTTAGTGCAGTTATTGCATCACAAAGCAACCATCCCAAAAACAAAGTAGTGCAATAGATATCTTTTTTTAATTTTTTTATAACTCACACAAAGGAAGTCCAGATGGTCTAAGGCGATCTTAAAGTCTTTTAATGTTCAGCTTAGTATTGCATAAAGAATAATACATGAAACTAAATTAGAACGGTTGTAAAAATTGTGCTTCGTAAATTGAAAAACCTCAACTGCTCTGGACAGTTGCAGCTAAATTGGTCCACTTTTGAAAACGTAAGTCTACTCTCATCTTGTGAAATCAGCTCATTGGCTAAACTAAAACATGCAGGGCTTCTATTTGCTAAATAAATGAGAAAAAAGGTGCAGGCCTCTTCAGTAAGGGACTGTTTTCTGTGAGTGATACAGTAGTCGCTCTGCAATAGGCTGCGTTCACCACTTTGAATTAGAACGTCCTTCCAGATGGAGGGCAGGGACTCTGGAAATAACCTCCACAACTAAACCTTTATATTCATTCATCAGGGACTAAATCCAAATATTGTCTCACACCTTTGTTGCAGAATAAACCCTCAATTATGAGAAAGCAGTCGTATTTCAAGTGCTGTTGTAAATAATTTTTCATTCCAAATGAGAATTTTCTTGTCTCTTTTAAAACCAGACTACACAGTTTTTGCTTGACTTTAAGCCGCTACTTTTTTCAAGTCCTTTTAACTCTGCTGCCCGCACGACGATGCAGCCAATGTGTATATTTTTATTCTGTTCGAGCTCCCCCTGGGGCACAGGAAGGGATCTGGACTCTTCTTTATCAGTCCAGATCAGCCTCCAGAGCTGAAGACGCAGCACACATTCCTGCTTCAGAGTGTTTATGTGAACAGCAGAAAAGTGTTGGGGAAATACACAGGACTTGCTTCTTTTTTGACTCAATTTTAGTAGGAGGTTTTAGTGGAATTGTTATGGTTAGAGTGCTTTGATCGTTATCATCAAATCATGTTGTGTCCAGTTAAAACAGTATCGGCTTTGTTTTCCAAATTTTGTTACGGTTTATATACAGGTGCGCTAATAGATAAGCTATTTTTCCCACTTTGTGCAATAATTTACCATTTATCAAGACACATTAGATTTAGTTTTATATAAATATAAACTCCCCCTGCCCTCCATCTTTAAAGCTTCACCGTGCAACTTTTCTGGGAAAGGGCTAACCATGCGACAAAGGTAATACATCATGTTACTACATAATAGTACACATTTTAGAACATTTTCAAGTATACGTGGTGTCAATTGGTATTCCATATTGACATCTCCAGGTCATCTCTGTAATACTGAGTCATTTTTAATCAAATGTAGTTTATAAATAAAGGATGTAAACAAATATACATCAACTAAACAAAGCACAATTAGTCTTCATCATAATGAGAAGCCTTCACAAGAAAAGTTGCATTCTGTTCCTTCCAGCTGTATAATTCTGAATAAGACATTTTGTGAACCCAGCCTATAGTCCACCCAAAACCAGCTGTTTTTGAGGTTAATTGGTCAAATAATGCGACCTGTCTTTCGTAAAAAGGTTTAAAGTGAATAGCCCCATAGGCAAGACTATTACTACAAGACAAACATGGAGAATCAAGATCAATGCATTTACTAAAATACTCAACTGGAAAAAGAAACAACCAGGTTTCATGCAACACTTGCATAGATTTTTTCATTTTTTTTTTAAAATCATGCTTTTTTTTTCTTGAAAATATATTCAACACTAATAGAGATTCCTGTGTGACATGGAAGCAGTAAACTCCTCATTCCCTTTTCATTTCTTTAGAGTTTCGATAGCAGAGTTCTCCCCCCTTTTTAAACTAATGGAGCAGGGACAAGCTGATGTAGGTGCTACTGCTGAAGTCAGATGAAAGACCACCAATAGGAATCGCAACTTGGCCTGTCACAATTATTATGTGGTTTGAAAAAATATATACAAATTACTAATGAATTATATTTTGGGGTTCAATATCACATGTATTCTCACTGTGCGGCAGGGCTTTCTGTATGTTATGACCTGTATATAGGAATTCAAACTACTACTATCTGAAATCATACCAAACAACTATTGTATGGTACTGTATTGTGTTGTCAGGGTAACACAAACTAGTTTTTATTGTGTTATTATGTGTATTATGTATTTATGTTCAAATAGAAAAGTCTGGTGGTTTCAAATAGGGCTCATCATACGTTGCAAATCCCATATTTACAAAAAATATTATATATCCAGATACGTGCCCTAAAACGGTTCTGAATTTAAAATGTAAAAAAGAAAAATCCTGAATAACATAATGTTTTGGGATTTTAGCAATTTTGATGTATGTATAACTTTATCATCTCTGTAAGAACTCTGTATGACAAGCATTTATTTGCATTAATTATGTTCTTCAGACGTCATTACGGAATAAAGAGCTAATAAAATAATAAAATACAAGATTGTAAAAACATTAGTCAGTATAACACAAGAATTGCAATGTAGATCTAAAAATATACTACAGACAATTTGCGTACAGCCTTAGTTTAAATATAAGTTAGGTGAATAGAATGGCTGTCGATGTGAGTACTATTCACAATATTTTTTAAGTAGTAAAATCCAACCGTGGTATTGGGACAGGCCGAGTTGCCGCATACATTTTGCCTCGTTTACATAAAATGCCCAGTTGTGTAAAAACGGTGATGGTGGACACCTGAGGATCTGCCTTATAAAACCTAAAGGTGCATTGACAATTGGTTCACACTTGCACACATCAAAAAACCAGGACTACATTGGAACTGAACCTGGACTATAGACCAACACGGCAAGTCTACACCAGGACTCAAGGGGGGAGCTCAAACCAAGTGTGAACCAAGCACCCTAAAATGCATCGTCTTAACTGCATGAGCGCTGTGTAAAAATCCCGTTTGATCACATTTGTGGTTCACGTCAGCGTGAGCCGGAGATGCTACAGTCTGTAACATGCTACAGTGGGGGTGTGGGGGCAGTCACTGGGGATGAAGGTGCAAAGGCATGCAAGCGTACATTCTCCGAAGCCTGGTAGACGTAAGAGCTGTGTGCTTGGGTTACAGTACAGTATGTGACGTCAAATAGACATAGAGGAACGTAGACAAGGGCCGTACGCTGTCTGAGATTGATGATGAAGAGAATATGCAGCTTTAGGAGAAGGAATGGACTGGGTTAAAGCTGGGGTATGTGCGTTTTTTCTTGTTAAAAGTTAATTGTTGCGACCAGTTCAGACCACAACCTGCTGTCTGCATTTCATTAATTGTTATTTATTTTTATGTAAGTCACTATTTGATGCGTTGGGCTCAGAGATGAGGATGTGAAAAGTGCTAAAGAAAATACAATGCGAAGACTTGTGATAGGGACATGGCTGAGTGGTTAGCAATTGCTTCTCATCAACAATATTCCGGGTGTGATGGGACCTTTCTGAGTGGAGTTTACATATTGTCGTGTCTGCGTAGGTTTCCTCTGGGTGCTCCAGTTTTCCCTCCCACTAAAACTTGCCAAATAGACACAATCCTCCATCTCTGGAAACCTAAGTGTACCTTGATCTTTATGTTAGAACCAAACTAACATTTCAATGAGAATTTATAAATGGAATCCAATTTATTCTTCACGCAACAAGTTCCAGATGCAATATTTGTGTATAATTGTTGTGATACTACGGAGGAAATGGACACCCAATACGACGTTAGTCTAGTTGCATTCGGAAAGTGAGGTACCCCAGCTTTAGTAGTGCATGAATCAAATCATTTTTTTCCCAAATTAATGTGATGTGATGTGTTTTTTTGATCTTGAGGGTGAGCTTTCAACCCATAATAATACTTCTACGTCGCAGACAACCTACGGCCCTCCTCTTACAGCAGTGTATAAAATGATGTATGTAAACAAGCGGTTTGTTCAGGAGAAACATTCCCTTCTTAGACGAGTACATTCTGTGTGCCCAGTTCAGATTTCAGAGGTGTTTATGTGATTGTGCAACAGCAAAGACAAAAGGTGACACTGACATTGTACTGCAGCTTGACCAGAGCTGAGGCCGCTCGGTTCACTGTGCCTTTGAAAAATGTCCTTTGAAATTAAGCAAAACGTATCAAATGAATTTAGGTTACGTTCACGACATTACCAAAGTGATGTCATTTCATGTTATGTTTCAGATGAAGGGCAAAGGCCTGTGATAGTGTGGCTCAATAGTGTAGCTCACCTATCCTCACAACAATCATAAGTCATCAAATTCCAGTGGAGAAAAATAAATCCAACGTATCGATCTTTCCCTCTGAGATTAAATAATAGTAGTTCTGATTTTGAAGTGCCTGCATAGTGGTCACATGTACTTTAAAACCTACCTCAAATTTGCGACCCGCCCTTCACCTTCTTTTTGAGACTGTGGAGTTTATGAGATAACGTGAACGCAACCGAAAAAAGCAATGGCAAAAACCATTTAACCCATTCAATATGTACATTGTAATGCATTACTATATCCCCATAAATGGTTTCAACAGTTAACAACATTCCTACATTATGTTATCTGTAAGATCATTCAGCTCCTGTTCTGACATTAATGTGCAAATTGTCCTAAAATAATAGATTTCTTTCATGCAATAGTTAAGAGAAAAGTCTAAGGAGTTTTAAGGCCAGAATCTGAGACATCCTACGACAGAGAAACCTTAGGCAGAGCAGCTAAAGTCTTTGTGTCTGTTAGTTTAAGCCTGGACCCGTTCCACTGCAGAGGTGACTAGCCCTGTTTATCACAATCTGAAGGACTCTCTACATTCATGCAATTTACCCTGCGAAAAACCACCAGAGAGAGAAGCTCACTTTGCTTGGAGTAAGCCATTCTATCTTGTTTTGAGTCACAATATGTTTGCAAGTAAGAGGGACTTCAATTACAACATTTCTTGAAATTTCTCGTAAAAAGTTTATCAAGACTACACTGGAAAAAAAGAAAAATTGTCTTACATCATGTCTGGCCTAAGTCAGGGGTTCCCAAAGTGGCGGTTGAGGAAGCCATAACATAATATATACTGTATATATTATAAGTGCTCCGTCCATCCCTATTCTTCCACTTTATCCGTTGCGGGGGCACACTGATCAGAGACCCCCAGACTTCCCTATCCCCACATGTCCTCCAGCTCATCTGGGGGATCCTAAGCTGTTTTTAGGCCAGCTGAGAGACTCTCTCTAACATGTCCTGGGTCTTCCCTGGGGTCTCTCCCCGGTGGGCCGTGCCCGCAATACCTCCCCAGGGAGGAGTTCAGAAGGTATGCGAAACAGATGCCCTGCCACCTTGGCTAGTTCCTCTCGACATGGAGAAGCAGCGGCTCTACTCCAAGCTTCTCCCATGTGATCCTACCCTATCTCTAAAGGAGCTCCCAGGCACTCTGCGAAAGAAGCTCATTTCAACAGCTTGAATTCGTGATCTCGTTCTTTCTGTCATTACCCAGAGCTTATGACCAGAAGTGAGGGTGGAGGTGTAGATTGACCGGTAAATCGGGAGCTTTGCCTTTCGGCTCACCTCCCTCTATACCACAACAATCTGATATAGCGACCGCATCACTGCACACACTGCACCGATTCAATCTCACGCTCCATCCTTCCCTCACTCATGAGCAAGACCCCTTGACAAGATACTTCAACTCCTCCACTTGAGGAAGGACCTCTCCACCACCTGGAGAGGGCAAGGGACCTTTTTCTGGTCGAGAATCATGATTGTTTAACAAACACACACACAACTAACTCAAATAAACATGATTGATTCTAACATGTTTTGGCGCTTCAAATTATTACCCTATGGCAGTGTCTCCCAAAGTGGGGTCCGCGGCCCCCTGGTGGGCCGCGAGGGTACTGCAGGGGGGCCGCGGGAGGTCATACAAAAAAAAAAATATATATATATAATTATTTAATGTTAAATTTATAATGTTTTGTTTGTAATATTAAAATATTTGTGTTCATTATTTGACTTGAATAATCCACTGTAATCATTTTTGTATTACAATGTTTGTAGCAGAGGCTATTTCCCCAAAATAAAATAACCAGAAGAGCATATTCTTAATGTTGTCTTCTTGGTTATTATTTTGGGGGGCCACGCAGACCCGTCAGATTTTTAAGGGGGCCTCGGTGTTACTGAGTTTGGAAATGGCTGCCCTATGGAATTGTTTGCATCAGTGGGTTTCAGTTTGGGAACCCATGGCTTGTGTAAAAATGACAAGCAAATTTAAGACATTACTGCTTGTCGCATTAGTAAGTCAGAATTTGCTGAAGTCAACATAAATGTATCAAGAAATGTAACAATTGTTTCATATTTTTTGCAGTGTAGTTTAAAAATCTAATTGCAATCTATCAAGATACAATACTTTCACTCAAGCTATTTTATTACATTTGAAGATACACTGTGTTTCTTCACTGGTGGAGGGTTTTTCCATGGGTGAGTGAGTATTGTTGTAACTAAGTATTGTGTAGTCTGGAATGTTCCACAGTATATTGGACTATATATATATATATATATATATATATATATATATATATATATATACATATATGTTATTTTTTCTAAATCATAACAATGTGATCCACTCCACCAGGAAAGTAGCACAGACATTTTTCCAGTGGTTCCACTGGTTATAAGAGAATGGGGCTCAAATGGTAAGCTAACGTTAGCCTAACGTTGTTTCTATGCTAACGTTACCCTACAGTTTATGGGGTATGCTAATGTTAGCCTATCGTTGTGGCTAAGCTAAAATTAGTCTACTGTTGTGGATAATGTTAGCCTACAGTTATTTTGCTCTGCTAACGTTAGCCTACATTGTGGCTATGCTAATGTTAGCCTACAGTTGTGGCTATGCTAACGGTAGCTCATCATTATGACTGTGCTAACGTTGGCCTACAGTTGTAGCTAAGCTAACATTAGCCTACCGTTGTGACTATGCTAACTTTATCTCTTCAGTACAGGTGTGCAGGCTGCAGGGGCTCAGTAGTTATCCCGGGGCCAGGGGCGGCTGCGTTGTGGGGGGTTTCTCTGGAGCAGCCGGTCCTGGGACTCGTGCCCGTTGGCGCTGTGGTCCCCTCCCCCGGGGGTGTTTCCGCAGTGACGGGGGTAGTCCCTGTACCCAAACTCGTGGTCGTGCTCCTCCCTCTCTCCGCGGGACAGGGAGTCGCTGGCCTCATCCGACGGCATCAGACTGTCCTGCTCCAGCGGTGAGTGGGCCTCCTCTGCCCCCTCCTCTTCCTCCTCCTCTTCCTCACAGGGCTGTGGAGGTGCAGGGTTCTGGTTCTGCAGGGATTACATACATGTTTATCCAATAGAACCTTTAAGAACATACAGCCACTAAAAATATCAGCTCATTTGTCTCTTATGTATGAGTGATATGTAAACATAACACAGATGGACATCTTTACAGTGACAAACACTTTTCCAACAACCAACACAGAACGACACAGAAAATAATATCTTGTTGTCAATCGCCAGTGGCTTGCAAAAGTACTGACACAGGCTGAACTTTTCCACAATTTGTCACATCAGAACCGCAATGGGCTCTATGCACGCACCACTTCCGCGTTTTAGCTAAAGCCCCACTTCACTTCCTGTTCGTGGGAAACGGCTTGAGTTTCACTGGAGTTCAGCAGTGGTTTACACGAGTTTCCCAAATAATGCTCAAACGGGAATTAAACTGTGAAGATACTGGGCATTTTTGGGACACAGCAGTGCTTTTTGATTGTGCTGTCATTATGCTTTTATAAAGATAACTAATCTCTCTGAGTGGCCACAGACGAAGCTCTACCTCAGAGAAAAAGCACAGCGACACTTTTGGGTCAGTTTCACAGCTGAATGTATCAATTTAATTACTAAAAAACGTCACTAAAACCCACCTAAAAGCCATAGGCAGGAAGTGAACGGGCTGTGCTTTGTTAACAGGAAATGACGTCACGCCTCCCCGTGCATACAGCCCATTATAAACTTACTATTTTTATCTTTTTGAGAAAGACCACTGTAAAGTGGCAGACAAATGCGAAGTCAAGAAAAATTATACATTATTTTATTGCTTACATTTCTCAAGCTTTGAACATATCACAGAACAATGTTTAATCCCAACATGTGGGAATGGAAATAGTATCAAATAGTATGGCACAACTGCAAACCTACCAAGACATGGGTATCTACCTAACTAACAGCTTAAGGAAGGAGATCACTGATCAGAGATGCAGATGAGATCAGTGGAATCTGTAGTAATACACTACACAAATATGGTCTTTATGGATCAGTCGTATATAGAAAGCCAGTGTTGAATTTTTAAGTCTCTAGGAATACAAATCTTACCTGAAAAGGGGTTCCACAAAGTATTAACTTTGTTTATCTTTGTATGTTGTGTTCACATTATCACAAAAAAAACAAAAAAAACAAATCATGTATAATTTCTCTTTTACTTCACAGTTGTCTCTTATTTTTTTGTAGTCTTTCATAAAAAAAAAAAATCTTTATGTTGGGGGTCATAAAATTAGAAAATTTGCAAAAGCTCAAGTTGATACTTTTGCAACCCACTGTATGTGGATGTAAAACCTCACTCATCCAGGAGGATTTCATGGTAGAAGTTTCAAATGTAACATCTGGGTAGTCTTTTAATATCGAGTTTCATCAAGAGTCTTTTTAATCTGAAGAAAAGATTGAGATGTTTGGAAAATGTTCTACTTTTACTCTCCTGGAAAAATCTGTATTTCAAGGCAAAAAGTTTTCCCATATCTCAGCCCAAATCTTTGATGCGAGCGTTGACTCCTGGAGTCAAAACAACTCAATTTCAAAAGTACAGTACGTGCTGGACTATCAAGCGCATACGTAAACCCCACCAGCTTAATTTGAAAAGACAGTACATTTTGTCCACATATTGGCCGCAGGTTTTCATGTTGTAAGATTTAACCGAACGCTAATAAAGAAAATAAAAGCAGATAGATGACAGTTTTAACTAGACACAACACGATTTAATGACAAGATGTTTTAATGCATTATTGACTTGTTATAGAGAAAGCTCGGTCAATCACACAATACATGAACTCACAATAGCTGTTAGATTTCATGTTGGGACTCATTTAGAAATCTATTTTAACGTTTTTGCGTCTTATAGCTACTAAACCTTGTTGGAGTAAAAATAGACTAGGCTGATAAACAAGTCCTTTGTATTCTGTGTATTTCCTCATGAACATAAACAACAGCTGATAGAGCTGTGACCAAATTCTTTCTAGTGCCTCAGGAGTTACTCTATCACAAAAAAAATACATACATTGGCCGCAGGGCTACAGAGGCGGCAGGGCTATAGAGGCGGCAGGGCTACAGAGGCCGCAGGGCTGCAGAGTCCGCAGGGCTGCAGAGGCGGCAGGGCTATAGAGGCCGCAGGGCTGCAGAGTCCGCAGGGCTATAGAGGCGGCAGGGCTATAGAGGCGGCAGGGCTATAGAGGCCGCAGGGCTGCAGAGGCGGCAGGGCTATAGAAGCCGCAGGGCTGCAGAGGCCGCAGGGCTACAGAGGCGGCAGGGCTACAGAGGCCGCAGGGCTACAGAGGCGGCAGGGCTACAGAGGCGGCAGGGCTACAGAGGCGGCAGGGCTGCAGAGGCCGCAGGGCTACAGAGGCGGCAGGGCTACAGAGGCGGCAGGGCTACAGAGGCCGCAGGGCTACAGAGGCCGTAGGGCTGCAGAGGCCGCAGGGCTATAGAGTCCGTAGGGCTGCAGAGGCCGCAGGGCTACAGAGTCCTGAAGAACATAAAAAAGTAGTGGCTTATAGTCCAGCATTTACGGTACATCTAGAAGACAAACTTTAACTTCTTCTACCACACTGAAATGTATTAAATGTCAGTGTGACTGCTCAGTCGACCCAGAAAATAGGTTCAAATTTGTACTTTTTTTTAGTACTATTTGGACTGTGTTTGAAAATGACACGTACAGTATGGGTGGGTGGTATTCATCGTATTTAAGTTTTTTTCTTGAGTGCAACAGAAATTGAACTCTTCAAACGTGGTCCAGACCTCATTTTTACCTTTGTGATTGTGTTGCGTAGTAGGGGTGTGACGATACTTTCTCCCGCGATTCGATTATCGATATGCATTTGCCAAGTATCAATATCAATTTAGTATCAATACTTAATATATGACTATATTACGTATCTCCATTCAATTTAACATGAAATAAAGTGTATTTTTTCACTTAACATTTTTATTTATTTATGCCATAAATTGGCATATGGTATATTTCTGACCAATATATCGATAATCGTTATAATGTGATATTATCGTTATAGTGAGCTTTGTATTGCGTATCGTATCATATCGTGAGGTACCCTTAGGTTCCCACCCCTATTGCATAGTTTATTTGTGCCTTTAGTGCATCCGGTGTGGATCAATGTGAACAAAGATGAATAATTCAGCTTGAGGAGAAATATTCTTAGAAGTGCACACCATGTAACTTTTCTGGTCTAGGAAGAATATGTCCCACAGTATATCATTAAACATAAACCTGAGCCAAACAGGTGCAACACTCCTATAGTTTAGTGTCATACTGCGGACACTCAAGGCCATACAGGAAAAGTTACAAAACGCAACTTGGGAAACAGCAACTGCAACTATATTTATACCCAGTATTGTTCAGTGGTTCTGTCTAAATATCTATAGCTGTGCACAAAGCCTCAGCAGACGGACACACCTACTTTCTTCACAAGCGAGAAGAAGTAGCCTGCATACACTTTAACCAACTAACAATCAACTAACTAAGGCTTAAAGCGGACATATTGTGCAGAATAGGAACTCATGTTAGTTTATATCCCAAGACGCAATTACTTTGATTATAAATTGTGTCACCCCGGTTGGTACATAGAACCAGGCCTAATAACTTTGCTTCTCTCCTCATTTATGACACACTTTCAGCAGCCTTGTGTA
Organism: Knipowitschia caucasica; assembly: GCA_964034765.1. NCBI lineage: Eukaryota > Metazoa > Chordata > Actinopteri > Gobiiformes > Gobiidae > Knipowitschia > Knipowitschia caucasica. The sequence goes on from OZ035827.1 coordinate 29,159,875, forward strand.
GTCATTTTGGATCCGTGAACTAATTCATTTTCGTATCACTAAGTTAAGAAGTTTGAGGTATTTTCCTATTTACTGATGCAAAATCTTAAAGGAGAGATACATACAGAGATTTATATGGTCATAGCTCTTAATAGACGATACTAAACGTAATTATTCATTTGTTACTAAACCCATGACCCAGGCTGCCTCCAAGGGACACGGGATGGGGTACTGTGACCGCTAGAATTCAGCATACATATCATTCCATACTTTCTTTTGTGGTTTGGAAGTTAGGTACCCAAGCTTTAATGTGACTGTATGTAATATGCACTCTCTGAGATCTACTAAAGTCGTTCCAATTTCAATCCAGCTTTTGTAGCCAGAATCTTCCTGCCTCTGACACATGTAGTGCCTACACACTGATTACTGATGCAATCCACCTTCTGGGGTTTAGCTAGAAACTGTACCAACTCTGTGTATTACGCATGACTACTTATTTGTTTACCTGTGTGTGGTTAAAAACATTTTTTGGGGGATTTTTGTTATTCAAAAAAGCGAACGAACAAGTGTAGGGCCAAAGCCAGCTAAATTTACAAACTTGCAACCCAAATAAGAAACTAATTCTGATCTCTGATTGGATAATGTGTTTTAAAACGGTATTGTAAATTAAGAATAATTCCACTTTTTGTTGAGAAAAGGCCAAATATTATGATTTGTGTACAAATATTTGTGATTTGTACATGTATATCTGATATCCAGGGACAAGATGTATGTGTAAATTTAAATGGAAAATATGACCGTTCCTTTGAGACATAAAAATAAGTGTTAAAATCTGTCACAGCGATCTACTGGTGTCCTGGTTTGTAGAATAGCAGGCAAAAGCACAATATGTCTTCTTTAAACGTTATTCTCATTCAATGCTTGGAAATTATTAATTGAGCATGCGGTGAAAAGGCACATCACCAACCAAAGCAGACCAGAGCAAAGTTTGTTCTTTTTTGCTTCACTGTGCAAAAAAGGGCGTCAATACTTTTGGTTATCTGGGTATGTTCAACAGAGGAAGGTGTGATGCGATAGAAAAGCATGTCACTATTAGGAAACTGAAAGGTGTAAATAAAACAATCGTGTTTTGGTGGTAAGTTAACGGCTGTACAAAAAAGGTGTCAAACAATGAACCCTACTACTCACCCCAAAGTTTAAGCCATCATTCAATTAATTCCTGTGTTTCAGAAAACTGCAAAAATGTCAGTCATGGATGAGTGAAGACAGACACGCGACTGCAGACAATCAAATCAAAACACAAGGTGAAAATGGAAAGAACTGAACAGCAAAGACACGGAATATGTACAGAAGTTTAGAGAAATATTCACAGGCTCGCACAAGTGTTAAAACTGCTGTAATCGTGGCCAGAGCACGTTAAGTACATTACTATGTTGTGATTTCGCTATTATATACATTTTTTTTTTACTATTAACTCCGTACAAAAACTTTTCTCAAACTTTTCCGACCTCTGATGTGTGGGTGAAATCAACTCGTGCCCTTCCCCACTGCTAAATTACCACGTAACCATTTGAAGCATCTCTATCCATACTTATGTGGTTTGTTTGAATTAATATTAGTGTTATTAGACCAACATTTACTGAAATTATCATGTTTTTTGTCAAATAGTTGAAATACTCTGTTTACTTTAGATTGCGCTGGAAAACGGCTGCAAGTCCTAAGTAGCTCTGAAACAGTTGTTGTTTTGTGCTTTATAATTTTTATTTTTATTGCTTTTTTCTACCTGAGAATATGAGAGGAGAGGATTCATGGTCCGAACCAAGTGGATCAGGAGAATATCCACTGGAGATATGCTAACTTTTTGAAAAATGCTAATGAAGCATTTAGCATTTTACTTTGGACTAGAGCAGAGAAAACGGTCTGAACCAAATGGCTACTCCACCTCTGCTGCTGTGACCTTTCCTGCTCCACCCAGAGGCTACATCTTTGCTGCTGCGAACTGAAGGCCTGTGGCTGATTAATACTATCATTAACTTTTTAGAATGATACATTTTATTTTTTCTGCTACTGGACACCTGAATTTCTCCTACAGGGATCAATAAAGTATCTATCTATCTATCTATCTAACTGCTACTCTGCAGAACGGAGCATTTTAAGAGATTCTTTGTTCCTTTTGTCATAAGACACAATCTTTCTGAGTTAACATGTGCACTTTCCCACTAAACATCCGACGTCCACTCAACCTCCAGATCACGTCAATATCGCGTCGGTCGGTCGTGACCTTTTATTTACGTCCAAACGACGTCTGTGCAAGGTGCGCATCTGGACGTAAAACAATGACCTCCCATATACGTGGATATGACGTTCAATCCCGACCTCCCCTAGACGTCGAAAACAGGTCATCGGCCGACCGACGCAGTACGTCTTGATCTAGCAATACAATATATAGGCTGTGAAGCAATCTCAGTGTACCTGACGGTAGTGTAGTGGTTAAGCAGATGTGTGCAGCCTTGGTTACGTGAGTTCGAGCCCACGTGTGTGTATTATTATCTTTACATATTTGTTTTGATTTTTAACGAACAATTTTTTTCTGTTTGGTTAAAGACTAATAAACACTCAACATAGGATTACGTAGTGGCTAATAATAAAACTTGTGAATGTATGCATTTGTTGTGCTAACAATCTCAAGTTTGCAAATAAGGGGTGAGCACTTCAGATTTTATGCAAATGCATGGGTTCACAAGTTTTATTATTAGCCACTACATAATCTTATGTTGAGTGTTTATTCGTTTTTAACCAAACAGAGAAATTGTTCGCTAAAAAGTGAAAAGTCAAAAGTTTTCCGACGGGGATTTGAACCCGCGTCGTTGGGACTTAGGCTTTACAGCCTGACACGTGAGTCGCTCGGTCGAGGACCTATTTTCCACGTCTAAACGACGTAAGGTGTGCATCTGGACGTAAAGCAATGTCTTCCCAGACGTTGATATGACGTTGAATCTGTACCTCTGTCGCTGCCCTGCTTTATTTACTTGGAATCACCCTCTCTAGTAAGTACACAGTCTGCACAGTTTTTAGATATAGATGTATCATTTCCACTTTAAAAGAGTTGGAGACAGAAAGTAAGTTGTTTTCTCACGTATACGTGGATTTTGTTAAGTATATTTTGTATATTATCTGTATTTTGAATTGCCAGTGCATGAATCTATAATAATAACGGCTGGCACTGCTCAGCTGAAAGGGAGACACCTTTTTTTGTTTTTAAGTTAAAGTTTAAAATACGATATTGTTTTTCATATTTCAAACTATTTTTAACACATTAGAATTCTTAGGTTAGACTGTCCAACAAACTATGTGTTAAAAAAGGTTAAGATTCTTGAGTTTTAAAATAATAATTCAATTCTAAAATGTAAAGTTACTGTATATTTCACAATGGTTTATAAACTGCAAAAAGACAACAGTACTTAGTAAACTAAGTTTAAAAACAGGGAGATCAGCTTTAATATTTGGGACACTCCCATCATTTAGACACCTGTGATGTCATCAGTTGGAGTTGAGTTCAGGTGTGGGACCATGTGGGACCATGTGGGACCATAGGAGCACACAGATGTTACCTGCTGCAGAAAGAGAGTTTAATGTTCATGTATTGCTTTGTTTAATAAATTGATTTAATGTCTTCCCAGGTCTTCAATGTCAGAGACTTTCACTTCTTCTCACTGTGGCTGTTTAAATGAGCCACTACAGTTGTTATTTTTGTTATTGTTAGCTGCAAATATTAAATATCCATTCATCTGCTGGTAGCAAGCTAACTAGCGCTTGCAACTCTATTCAATTTCTTACTTTTTCTTATAAACTTTAAAACCAGCCATATGTTAATTCAAATACATTTACCTTTGCTAATGCAGTCAATTATTGTGAAATCCATGAGTATAATTTCATGATTGTTGCAATAACTAATGTTCTATGTGTATTACTAATGTGTCATGTGTGTTTGAGTCTTACAGGTGTCAGACTGTGTTGAAGGTGTTCAAAGGTAAGAATCACACTCTCACACATTGATTGTTCTTCTGTATTATTATGTTGTTTTTAGAATAAACCATTATTTGGTGTATTCTCTTTGAAAACATCTATCTTTTTCTCAGATTGTTCAGCAACTCACTCAAGATGAGGGAAAAGAGCAACAAGGGGAAAATGCCCCCTCGGAAGTGCAACATGTGTAGAGTAATACAGGGTAAGTAGCTTTCAGGGCTCATTTGTGTCCATGTGCAAAATAAATGCACATTTGCAATTGTTTTTTACATGGAATTACTCCAATGACCAAAGCCTTATCCCAAGTTTCTCAGACGGAGTGTCTTCCAGTGTCTCGAGCTAGTGCAGTGCCAAGGTTTGTATCACATGGTGATGGATCGAGTGGTTTGAGGCATTAATAGAAAGTTATGTGTTGTTATATCACTTTGCCACATTATGTTGAAACTAAACATGTTCCACATTTTCAGGTGCTGTGCTTGGACCTTGTGATGAGAGACTGAAGACCAAGAGAGGACACATGTTGGAACCTCAACATTCAATAAATGCATTCTTCTGCCTTTCAGATTGTGTTTTTACATCTGGGGAACCTAGAGTGTAGCTTGTGCCTGTTTTAATACTGATCCAAACATAGGCGCTACAATCATGTTTTTTTACTTTGGCATGAACTGTTCAGTACAGTAGTGTTCATAACACTGTGCCCTGTGTGCTTTAACTTGTACTTTGATGTAGAGAAACATGATTTTTAATGCAGCTCCATTTGCAATAATGACTGATATCCTTCTACTACAGTTGTTCTAATGCTTTTTGAATGCTGTGTTTATCGTTTATTGCCCAGAGTCAGAACTAAACATGATATAGCTGCATTTCAGATTCACAAGGCTAAAATCTGGAACGGTCTTCCTGGAAATGTGAGACAGGCTTCTTCTTTGACAATGTTAAAATCCAGGTTTAAAACACTTCTGTTTCTGCTTCAACTGAGAGATTTTATGAGAGATTTTATTTGTATCTTTTTAATTTACTGTCAATATTTATAATTGTAATGCCTTGTTTGATTGTTTCTATCTTTTGTTCAGTGCTTTGAGTTTCCTTTTGTTTTGACTGTGCTATACAAATAAACTTGCCTTGCCTATTGCAAAAAGTATGTCTCGACCAGTGAGTGATTCTGCAGAGGTTAAGTAGGTCAATAGGACTGTAAATGGACGTCATATAAACGTCAATATTTTGGTCATATAAGACGTCGAGAGGACGTCGGACCCGACCGGTTCTGTACCACATTGCAACCTTGAATGAACGTCCAGATGACGTTGAAATTACGTTGTATTGACATCTGCTTGCTTAGTGGGAACAACGGAAAACGAACGTCATATGAAGGCAATATTTTGGTCATATAAGACGTTGATAGGACGTCGGACCCGACCGGTTCCGTACCACATTGCAACCTTGAATGAACGTCCAGATGACGTTGAAATGACATAGTTTTGACATCTGCTTGCTTAGTGGGAACGACTGAAAACGAACGTCATATAAACGTGAATATTTTGGTCATATGAGACGTTGATAGGACGTCAGACCCGACCGGTTCCGTACCACATTCAAACCTTGAATTGACGTGCCATCAACGTAACATTTGGAGGTTGAGGTGACGTCGGGAAACGACGTCGAGAAAACTTTTATTCTGCACCCACCAGTGACCTATATTCTACGTCGGACAACGACGTTCAAATTACGTTGATTCAACGTCGGCTTGCTTAGTGGGTTATTGCTATTTTTATTCACTTTTAGAATTCTGTATTGAGGATTTTTTGTATGGATGGGTGTGCTTCTGCTATTGGACACCTAAATACACTAGCATTTAGAATCTAATATGTTGATTTATTCTCATGCCTAGCTTAGCCCCCCCTCACTTTGAGAAGCACCAGTGTTAATGTTGTGAAATTAATATCATATATGTTAACAAAGGGTTTCACGGCACACTGATCCTGTTGTGAACGTGCAGGTCAGTCTCACCTGGAGGCTGGAGAGTGCAGAGGGTGGGCTCATCAGCGTCTGCTCTAACAGTGGGTTGAGGGGAGTGGACCCCGGCAGGTGGGTGGCCCTCCAGTACACCTCCAGAAACTCAGCCAAGTGCTCACACGCATCCTCCAGCTGGTTCTCATCCAGAATGACATCAAACATATCCTGCAAACATTAGGAAACAAAAGGAATTCAATCAAAAGAAGTCAAATGATACAATAAATAGATCAAATGTGAGCTGGTCTAATCTGTAAACAGCAGAGGACGTCGCAAGCTGATTCAAATACCACTGATATGACAATTATTATTTCTTCCCTGGGGAAGTTTTCCGGGCATATCTCGTCGGGAGGAGGCGCCGGGGAAGACCCAGGACAAGCTGGAGGGCTTACAGTGTGTCTCTGAGCTGTCCTGGGATTGTCTCAGGAACAAGTGTGTGTGAGGGAGATCTGTGCACGTCTGCTTTATAGGCCACTGCCTCCGCAACTCGGCAACGGATAAAGCAGAAGAATATGCATGGATGGATTATTATGGTACAAATAATTAATATCACATCTAATATTATTTTGATAGCTTGCTGAAGATGATCAGTATTATGATAGTGTCAGGTCTTAAATCCATATATATGCATCCTATTTTTCAATATAGCTTCACTACATTTAGGAGCTGTTTTGCATGTTTCACTTTGCAAAACCAACAATTCAAAAACTGTTATTGTCATTGCACTGTTCCATATTTACAACTGCAGATAATTATGCAGAGCTCACATTGGTGTAGTACAGGTTCATATGTTTTGGAGAACGTGAGTGGCGCTCACCGGGGGGCACTGAGAGAGTTTGTCTGCAGCCATCATCTGCACATTCAGGTGTTTGCTCTGAGACTTCCCTCTGGATTTGACCAGTCGATGAAGCACCTGAGGAGCATCACATCATCACTATAAGATTATAAAGATATCCAGGTATAACGCTGGTGTGTCCTCTGTACCTTTGGAGAGGTCACCTTGACGTAGACAATGATTGGAGCTAAGGAGGTTTTGGCGAGCTGAGCCGGGTGGTTAATCGTGTCTGCGTCCAAAATGACCAGTTGTAACGTTTTGGCCAGTTCAAATATCCTCTCGATCTCACTCTGCACCTCCGCTGCACAAGAACAACATGATCAGAGATGTCTTGGTTTGATATTATTCTTTGGATGCATAAGAAACTCTAAAAACTCATAATCAAAAAAATAAAAACTACCATAAATCTAATGGGTTTTCTAATGAGATTTTCCGATCTGCCGACCAATGATTGGTTGGACTGGCCAATATATCGGTCAGAAGGACCAATTTTGCATCAGTTAGTGTCTTTGACGAGTACCTGCATACTATTCACATCATACAGTATGTGTATTTGTATTTGTAATGAAAGCCTGATCTCTCCAGACCTCAGAAACTAAGTAGGATAGGGCCTGGTTAATATTCTGATGGGAGACCTCTAGAAACACCAGAGTGCCAATTCGCAACTGTGTCCTTGGGCAAGACACTTCATGAGTGCGTGTATGTGTGTGTGTGTGATTGGTAGCGGTCAGCCAACTCGATAGATAGTTCTAACCAAGTTTATGCTCTGAATAATTTGGCACTATGATAAATATTGTTTGGTTTTAGAGCTATTTATAGATCGCTTGTTTTAACCAACAACCACATCCAGATAAATTTGCAATTTATCTGGAGTTGAAAAAATATAGACTGTTTAAACCCTGTTATATTCATGAAGATTTTTAATATACATATTTTAAAGTAGTAATCAAATAACAAATCACCCTTATCGGCCCATGCAAACATAACCTCATTGTAGGCCTATGAGTCCTGTCCAGCCACAAGCTTCACTTCAAAACAGAATGATTAAAATAGCTGTCAAACTAATATAATAATTGATTAATCTATGTAATCTTGAAGCTAATATAGACTTAAACAGGCTGAGAAGAGGTTTTAGGTCTCAGATAATTCTATAATGACTACAGAGTGAATGTCTTTACAACACACTTTTATTCAAACAATTTAATGTGTAACAAGTCCTCTCTATGAATTTCTTCTCTGACCTTTCAGGATCTAAGCAACTAATGGAATAAAATTATGCATTAGCTAACAAATATGGATAATAACAGACCTAAAGGGCGGCGTGCTTACCCAGGCTGGAGCGTGTGTTGGACCTCTCCATCATGGGCCTTTTGTTCAGCACAGATCTTTTGGCTAATGACAGGTCGGCAGTGACTCGAGTGATTGAGATCCTAAAGACGTCACAGAAAAGGCACAAATGGTCAAAAGTGCGTTAACAAAGCTAAGAAATATTTGAAGAGTTGCACTTACCTGCCCTCAAATCTATGTTTTAGGAAGTCGAATAAAGCCTTCTGCATCATGTCTGTCACCTACACACAGATCCACTTTTTAGCACACTTATCAATCAATCATCCGTAACCCTAACCCTTACACAAGGCAACACAAAGCACCTCACAACCCATAACATGTCAAGCATAAATCACATCAACATTAAAATCTACAAATACATTAAAAAATACACATTAAGATCACGAGACTGTAATCTGATCGAGCTTTTGTCCTTGAATGCTTTTTAATCAAAACTCTGAGTTTTCAGGACGGCCTCAATTACCAGTAATTGTTTTTCTTGATTAGTGTAGTCTGTGTAGCTGACATTTTTACCGTAATTATAATTTTATCTGTCTGTTGTGGTTATGTGTAACTTTGCTGCCTCTTGACCAGGACCCCCTTGAAAAAGAGGTTCTTAATCACAATGGGATTTTTCCTGGTTAAAAAAGGTTAAATAAAATTAAAAAATACAATAATATTAAAAACATAGAATTAAATCAAGTAAGTACTTAAAAACCTTAAAACATTAAAAGAATAGGATTAAAACCATAAATAGCCACAGTGACTTGAAAAGAGTAAAGATAAAAATCCTTTGGTTGTATGCACAGCTGAACAAAACAATTTTTAACCTGGATTTAAAAACTGCCAGAGTAGAGGCCTGTCTCACATTTTCAGGAAGATTGCTCAAGATTCTAGCTGCATAAATCTGAAACGCTGCCTCCCCAGTTATAATGTAAATAATGTAAAGAAACACAATGGAACTACTTGTTTTATCTTGCCCCAATGGTGATCAACATGAAACATATTTTAGTGTTTTTGACAGCTTCCTTGACTGTGAAGGAGAAGGAGCCTGACCTCATAGCCCTTCAGAGAGGGTCCCACCAGCACCACCGGCCTCATGGAGGGCACCACATCGTAGGGAGGGACATGTTCCTGCTCAAAAATAGACGCGCAGAGAACAAACAAGGCATAGGGTGTGAGAGACAGTGGAAATATGTGCAGAAAAATAAACAGAAAGAAGTCTTAAATCGTGCTGGTTTTAGATACACCTACCTGCTTTTGCTTCAGTTTAGCTTGTGGAAATAACACAACAACATTTATCATGTGTAAAGAAACAGCGCTGACAGTTTTATCAGAGAGGAGGCCTGTGATACCTACTTTCACCTGCAGATGGTGGCGTGGTTCTCCAGTTTCCTGTGACCATGTCCCCTAAACTTGAAGAGTTTCCTCCTGACTTTCTGCAACGCAAGCACAGTACTGTCATGCAAGGTACTTTAGAAACATGGCAATAGCTACACATTACTCAGTTCCTCTAAACATGTATAGTTACAGAGAAAGAAACCAGTTGCATTACTTTGGGATTACTTTAGTCTTCATATAACTCAGTCATACAAAGGATTTGATGTTATATCTAAAATGTTTAAATAGCATAGAAGCATTGGCCTTAAGGCCAGAAGGTCGTGGGTTCAATTCCCACCTCTGTACCTTCTCCATCGACTCCCACTGATGACTGCTGTCGTTGTGTCCTTGGGCAAGACACTTAACCCCACTTTGCCCAAAAGCCCCCACTGAAAGATCAAGGCTATGCTCACACTCAGAGAGCAGCCGTCCTCCTGTGGACTCACCACCTGCAGAGGGTCAGTGAGGGGCTGGTGCTATGAGACTTGGGTGGCATCTCTGACTGCCACCCCCCTGACCCAGAAATGGATTAAAGGGTAGAAAATGGATGGATGGATATATCAGAGAATCAAACAGCTTGAACACATACATAGGAGCCACTGGTCCATAGGGAGCTGGACGACCAATGTCCATAATGTTAATAAATGTCCATAAATGCCTGTTCTTCATCACTGTAGACCGTCCTGCATCAGCGAGGAACCAATCAAAAGAAATAAACTGTTTTGGCCAAGTTTGTAATCTATAATTAAAGTAATGGCCACGTCACCCGTTTTAGTTAACTAATTGATCATCACAGAATTTGATGATCAATTTGATGAACCATACATTACATTGCATTTTGGAGTCATAATTAAAAAGGGATGCAACTGTTCATTTGGGCAAGACACTTAACCCACTTTGCCTGAAGCCCCTGCTGAATATTCAAGGCTCCTGTGGACTCACCACTTGCAGGAAGATCAGTGAGGGGCTGGTGCTCTGTGTACTGGGTGCAGCTCTGACTGCCCCCCCCGACCCAGAAATGGATTTAAGGGAAGAAAATGGATGGATGGAAGTTGAATAACTGAAAACTGACCATGCTCAAAGTTGCAATTTGATATTTGGAATACCACCTTCAAGGGATTTTGTTGCTTTTTCCACATTCACATCTACAGCAGCGTTTGTTAAAGTTGTGTGAACTAGTTTTGCAAGATACTAATAAACTTGAATATTATTATATTATTAATAACTGTAATCTATTCTCAAAGTAATGCATTACTCTTAAAATGTAATCTAATTACAGTAATAGTATTTGTAACCATGTTCTAAACAATTTGAAGCCCCAATGTATGATTATTTGACCCAAAAATAGACTAAAATACAGTTGTTTTTATTGCACTGAATCTTGATTGAATCACTATGATTTAAAACATTAATACAACCGGATGAGAACAGAATCACACTAAAATTTCCCGAGCCTCTGAACTAAAGAGAAACCAGGACTCAGCTCATAAACATGTTCTCGAGTTTATGTAACCTAAAAAGAAAATAAGTTTCAAACCTAGCATAACAAACTTTTGGCTAAGTGAAGCTCATTATGGTCCAGATCATGAGCTTCACTTAGCCAAAAGTTTGTTATGAAACTGAAATACCCACAAAAAAGTCAACTGTCTCCACAGCTCAGCCATGATCCAGGACCTAATGATGTATGAAGTATTTGTAAAGTACCTCTGCTTCTGCTCCTGCTTCAGTCTCATGGCCTCGAGGCGCAGGGGGCTGGGGATGAAGGCGATGTCTGCTCCCTCCTTCACCAGGCGGCCGATCCACCAGTCATTATTGTACTTCTGCGGACGACAGGTTGGCGGCATTTAGTCGGACTTCATTTTCTATTCCATTTACAGGAGACATATTATATAACATTAGCTTTGAGCTTTCACCGTGTTACAACATTGTTCTTTTATCACAAAATAAACTTGGAATTGTTTTTTTGCTTGAATCTGGCACGAACATGTAACTCTTCTTCTGTCTAAAAGCTCCTCAGTCCTGTAAGAGTATGATGTCATTGTACCACTATGACATCACCCTTTTAAAACAAAAGTAGTAGCCCATACATTTTTAAATTACTTTTTTACAACCACATGTCCGTGTTTGCAGCAGCTAATTTTCAAATTGGGATAAATATAAAACAAATTCAACTCCTCCCTCTGGTTGAAGCACAGGACGTCACAGGTAGATAGCGTTATTTAACCTTGATACAGTACATGCACAAATGATTACAGCTATTATTAGAAATACAGAAAGGGACATAATCATAATCTCTGGACAGAAGAGTAAATCTGAAACTTGAATTTGATATAATCATTATTATTATTGCAGGTTCACTAATCATAGAAATATACCATCTGATGTATGATAATCAATTAACTGTCATCATATTTAGTATAATCCTAAATTAACAGGGGAATACAGACAAACATACAACAACAAACCAACAAAATGTCAAAAGTATTAACCATTTCAGAGTTAGCTGCAAAAGCTCTCTTTTGAAATCTGGGAACAATGTTTTTAAACTGTCTCAGTGTGCAGTAGACATGGTTAGACTGTAATAATCATTCCAGTATTGAGACCGTCTTTAGTGACACGACACTGAGCTGCCTGAGCACAGATTTGTTCTGAGATAAATCTGTCCCGTTTAGAAGCAGCGTTTTGGCCTGAGCCCGTCCTCATCATCACTCACCTCTTTAATGTGCAGAAAGTCTTTGGCATCAAAATTGACTGCGGCTCCTTGGACGGGACACTCCTCATCCAGAGCTCCACAGTAACTCACATTGGTCTTCACTGCGAACGCTACAGGTTTGGACTGAGACAACAGGACACATTAGAACATGAGAAAGGATGGTTACATACTGTTTATGCCCTAAAGAAGCAAGAAGCCCCTTCAAACTGAGATGGAGCTCATATTTCACCTCACTTCACCTGGTGTATGAGTCTGGTGTGTGCGTGAATGATAAGTGGTGTCGGAGGGGCCGATGGCACAGACCGGGTGCTTCACTTCACTCAGTGTGCCCCAGGGCAGCAGTGGCTACAGTAATTGCTCATCACCAGTGTGAATTGAGTGAAAGTAATGCCGCGAGAAGGGCCTTTGAGAGTCCAAAAAAAGCCAAAGATTTAGAGCAATATATTGATTCTTTCACAGTGATACCTTAGCTCTGTCGAGCTGCAGCTGGGCCTGGCGCTCGGCTTCGCGCCGATACGCCTCGCGGTCCTCCTCGGCTGACAGGTCTGAGTCTGACGGGCGACTGGTGTAGGAATCAGCAGAGCCCTGGACACAGAGAAAAAGTAAATATTATTATCTCAGGAATAACATCTTTGCAAAAACACCATCATTATTTAAGCTAGGTCACGATTGGCATTTTATTACATACAGTAAGCCCTATATTCTTGTTCTTGATCTCATCAGACCTCAGAAGCTAAGCAGTGTGGGGCCCTGGTTTTACATGGATGAGAGACCACTGGGAATACCAGTTGCCACAGTGGTCTGCCAAAGTCACGTTGACTTGTTAAACACTAGAGGTCTTTTTAAACAAGATTTACAGAAGGAGCAGGTTTATTTACTTATTCTAACAATTCTCAGTAAATGTGGCATATTTGTAGAGTTTAGTTTAGAATCAAACAGTTGTCATTTCTCAGAGGCCCCCACTTGACTGAACACCTCCACCATGTTCCAAGTGCCACCGTTCCTCTTGTTTGTCTTGCGTCTCCACTAGTTCAGGTGTAAATGCAAATGCCTCTGTATTCATGCATTCAAACAATGCGCTACTCTCCTACAGCAACGTCTTGTTCTGCAATACCAAATATAGCACAAAGAGACACGGCTTCCTCTTCTGCCTGGCCCCAATCCATCCCATCATCCCCCACAGTGCTGCGCGTATAGAGCCCTGTTTATTCTCCAAGGACATATCCTCATTAGCAAAATATATGCCGCTGCTATCATTATTCACTGTAGAAGGACGCATTATCCAGAGGACGAGAGGGAGGATCACACAAACAGCACCTTTACAAGCGCACGTGTAAGGGGTGTCACCGTGTCAACATTTAAAGACGGCAAGGAATTCTGTGAGAGGAAACGTGATAAAAGCAATTTTACAATGCGCCGTACAGGAGCGGCATAGCACTACATACCAAGAGGTGATGGGAACTTTAGCCGCACAAAACAAAAACGATATCTGTTTTTTGCATAGAGCCCTTTACAACACTCAAGGGTTACAATAAAATCACGTCCAATCCATTAAAACATTCATGCAATAAAATTAATAAAAACATAAATACATAAATACATACATATATACATACTGTACATACACACATAAATACATACACGCCCAAACTTTTTGTGTGTATGTATTTATGTGTGTATGTACAGTATGTATATATGTATGTATTTATTTATTTATGTTTTTATTAATTTAAAAGTCGAATTTGGATTGCCTGATTAATTCTGTCAAAAGTTTGTCCAATTGAAATTGAATTGTTTATCTCATTATTAGTCAATTTCTCTACAACTATTTATGCATTAACCCGATGACTTTCTACCATGCGCTTGTACACACACATGTTTAAATGACTTGTACTATACTGTACAAAATGGAATACATATTTTACCATTGTATTTCATCCCTAGGTTAAATCATTTTCAACTTCACTGTCATTACAATGTTTAGCACAAGACAACAGAAGTTTAGCATCTAACCAGAAGTGCCATAGCTCAAGTATAGGATAGAATTTAAAACACAGATAAACAAATCTGCATACATGGAAGACTGTTCAAAGCTGCTCTAGAGTACATACATTAATTACATTATATTACTGTTGAATTATTTGAGAGAACGTCCCATTTGTTTGTCTGGCATAATGATCACTGGGTCCTAAACTTCTGTTAGATTTTGAACATAGCAATCGCATTATCACAATATTGAGAATCTTGCGATTTTCAGAAGATAATGTAAAAAATGGGCTCACATCCTTGGGGAAAGATTTACAGCTATAACTTTTTCTGCACGTGAAGTCAAATGTTCCTAAAGAAAAGTGCTCATTCTACAGTTCTACACGTGAACTTGTCCTCCAGAGCGTCATCCATCTCCCACATGAGCAGAACACGAGCTCTCAAGGCCCAATTACACGATGCATACAGTACATACAGCAGCGTCTTATCCTCACACACCGATATTATCACCACATTCGGTTAAGACATTTTACCAATAGTGAACCAACTACTGAACATTAGTTGCAGTCGTATGTGTCACGTTTAGTTCATTACTATCCATTAATTATTCATAATAGTTTTTTCTTCAATAGAAATAATTACACATTGTGTGTAATTGTGTAATTGACAAATAATCATCAATTTATCATAACATCAGCCTGCCCAGGGACTACGGGTGGAAATAAGCTCTTGATATATAACCTGGTACAATGCATCTTTCCCTTTCAGGTTAATGTTTATGGTACACTGTCCCTTTCATCTTAAATAAATAAACTAAACTAAACATAAAACCAGGGTACATAACCTAAAGTAATGATACTAATAATAATGTTACATGTTGCTTGTCCAACAGAAAGAGTCTTGTAAAAGTATAATGTAGTGAACAAATCAGTTCCACATTATGCTGTCTTCATCTTACTGTACTAGAAAACATGTTGTCGTTTGCTTGTACTTGTAAGAAAGAGCCCTGTGAGTCACTATTTGGGCTGAGAGTGAGGGTGGTCCTCTTTTTCTCACATTTTGGTCTGAAAAGCTGATCTAAATATCTGACAGAGGCCACACATGCGTGAAACCAGTGATAGATGGATTTCAATATAGTTTGATTGTTGTGGTTTGAAAGTTGGGGACTTCAGCTTTAAACCAATACATTTGTTCAATACCCCTTTTCTGGGTGTGTACATTGTTATCCTTGTGTGCACATACGTCTCATGGTTCACAGTGGAATGACTGAGATTGTAAAATACACTGAGTGTGATATGGCGGCTACATTAGACCGTGCCATAATAAAACGCAGTGGAGCAGGGCCCATATGGAGATGACACAGGTGCACACACAGAAAATGGGACACACGCTCCAGACTCCAGATAAAGCCCCAATGTCCTTGGCCATGAGAACTTATTTCATATTAAATTTATTCCAATTCCCTGTATGAGAGATAGTGAGCTATTGTGGGCACTGTGCAGGATAGAGCTAAAATTAAATATCCAAGTTGTTTATACAGAGGATATTATCACCTTTCCCGGGATCTTTTGCATATAAGAGGTGTCCTTGTTTTTAACAGATGGATTTGTTTGGTGGAATGTAGTCTTATCCGTAGGTTTCTATCTACATGATATAGAACTTTCCCAATTTGATTGAAAATGAAAGCATTGTCAAGCATCATACCATGTTTCACTGACTCTTGTTTACATTCTGGGGTCTGTATGACACTTATCTATTCAACCAGTGTGTCACAGTGGCAAAAGGAAATGAACCCAAAGTGCAAAACTGCTAAAATAATGGTTTTCATATTATGTAAAACAAAAGAAAACCCAGAGGAAACACAAATAGTAACCGGAAAAAACAGACACTGGATGACATTTGGGCGGCATGGTGGCTGAGTGGATAGCACTCTTGCCTCTTAGCAAGAAAGTCCTGGGTTCGAATCCTGTTTGGACCAGGCCCTTTCTGAGTGGAGTTTGCATGTTCTCCCCGTGTCTGCGTAGGTTTCCTCCGGGTTCTCCGGTTTCCCCTACCACTAAAAACATGTACAATACGTCTGGCATGTGCCTCCTGTATTGGCCCCGCTCCCATTTCTGTGTGGAGTGAGAGGACCCAAAAATAACAATTGTAAACCACTTTGTGACTCTGGTCTGTGAAAGGTGGTATATAAATAAACATTACTTACTTACATTGACAGAGCAGGGAGTGAAGGAACACGGAATAAGAATTAGCCAATGCTAACATATAGCATTAGGTGACCTCTCGAAAACGTCTTTACAGGATGGACCAAAAGTTGGCTCTTGGCCCAAAGCTCCGTTCCACATGTGTGTCAATGCTGAGGGGGGTGGATTTTTTTGGACCACTCTAGTTTACTCGCTGTGAATTTTTGAAGTCTCTCGTTTAAATGAATGGAGCTCGTGCCGACTGGCGCATGCACAGATGCGTCTTTTTCACATTTTCCAGCCCCCGTGGCCATTTTGAAATACTCCATGAGAGCCCAATTTTTGGCCCATTAGTTAGAACAGCGGAGATAGGCGTGACTACGTCCGTTAATATATACAATCTATGGTTTGAGTATGTAACAAAGTCCTTCTAATCCTCTGTCACATATTTATATCAAGCTTTTGAGACAGAAAAGTAAAAAAAGAGGACCGCCCTCGCTCAGCCAATCAGCTCTCAGCGCAAAGCGTCAAATAGTGACTCACGGGTCTCTTTCTTACATCCATCCATCCATCCATCCATTTTCTTCCGCTTTATCCGTTGCCGGGTCGCGGGGGCAGCAGTCTAAGCAGAGACGCCCAGACTTCCCTATCCACACACACCTCCTCCAGCTCGTCCGGGGGGACCCCAAGGCGTTCCCAGGCCAGCTGAGAGACATAGTCTCTCCAGCGTGTCCTGGGTCTTCCGCGGGGCCTCCTCCCGGTGGGACGTGCCCGGAACACCTCCCCAGGGAGGCGTCCAGGAGGCATCCGGAACAGATGCCCGAGCCACCTCAACTGGTTCCTCTCGACGTGGAGAAGCAGCGGCTCTACTCCGAGCTCCTCCCGTGTGACTGAGCTCCTCACCCTATCTCTAAGGGAGCGCCCAGCCACTCTGCGGAGGAAGCTCATTTCGACCGCTTGTATCCGCGATCTCGTTCTTTCGGTCATTACCCAAAGCTCATGACCATAGGTGAGGGAGGGAACGAAGATTGACCGGTAAATCGAGAGCTTTGCCTTTCGGCTCAGCTCCCTCTTCACCACAACGGTCCGATACAGCGACCGCATCACTGCGCACGCTGCACCGATCCGCCTGTCAATCTCACGCTCCATTCTTCCCTCACTCGTGAACAAGACCCCGAGATACTTGAACTCCTCCACTTGAGGAAGGACCTCTCCACCCACCTGCAAAGGGCAAGGCACCTTTTTCCGGTCGAGCACCATGGCCTCGGATTTGGAGGTGCTGATTCTCATCCCAGCCGCTTCACACTCGGCTGCAAACCGTCCCAGTGCATGCTGCAGGTCCTGGTTCGTTGGAGCCAACAGGACAACATCGTCCGCAAACAGCAGAGATGAAATCCTGTGGTCTCCGAACCGGACCCCCTCCGACCCCTGGCTGCGCCTAGATATTCTGTCCATAAATACAGTGAACAGAACCGGTGACAAAGGGCAGCCCTGTCGGAGGCCAACATTCACCGGGAACAGGTCTGACTTACTGCCGGCAATGCGAACACAGCTCTGGCTCTGGTCATACAGGGATCGGATGGCCCTCAGCAGAGGACCTCCGACCCCGTACTCCCGGAGAACCCCCCAAAGGACACCCCGGGGAACACAGTCGAACGCCTTCTCCAAATCCACAAAGCACATGTGGACAGGTTGGGCGAACTCCCATGAACCCTCGAGTATCCGATGGAGAGTATAGAGCTGGTCCAGTGTTCCGCGACCGGGACGAAAACCACACTGCTCCTCCTGGATCCGAGATTCGACCATCGGCCGTAACCTCCTCTCCAGTACCTTGGAGTAGACCTTAGGTCTTTCTTACAATATGCAAAATATAACAGGTTTCTAATAAGATAAAGACAGCATGTTGTGGTATGTTTTGTTCACCAAAATGGTACTTTTACAGGGCTCTTTCTGTTGGGAAAAACATGGAATATTTATGGAAACAAAATTGGGGAAAAAAATATCATTTTGAGCTGTAATGCAGTTTACAGCAAAAGTAACAAAGTTGGCGCATACAACTTGGAGGAGAGCCGTTTTGATCATATCTAGTGTTAGTATAAGTGGAGGTCTTTATTGCACAATTATTACAATGCAAGTTAAAGTGTATGAGTAATTAAAAACAATAGTGATGTCAAATAGAAGACATATAGTAAAGGTTATGATTTTTGCATAATTGAAGTAGTCCCAGCTTTGTATGAATAAAAGATCAAACATGAGACTCTTTAAGTACTCAATAATTAGGCCCAAACCAGATACAGCAACAAGACCAGGGTCATAAAGTGAAGTTGAATATTCTCTTTCAACTCAAACATTTCATATCTATATGGTCCATGTTCCTAACGTTCAAATTAAAATAAAAAACATTCAAGCCAGAAGATTATTTTTAATTTGACGCATGATAATGAAAAATCGAAATTCAAGCCATTTTATGATCTTCTTGCTTTTGATTTTATTTTTATTTTGATATATTGGTTCTCTTCCTGTCTGTTCCTAACATGCAGTTACATTTATTTAGGAGTCAGAAGAAACTGTGTGACTTGTGTGTCTCGCTGTGTATTCCTGTAGTCCCAGTCCTGCTCATGCCCCTCAGCGCGGTGTCCTCTGCAGCTGTATTTTACAGAGTACGCAGGGCTTTTGACAGCTGCGCTCATACCTACAGCAGTCGTGAGTTCAGGTGGTTAGAAAAGTATATAAAGTATGTGGTGAAGGGTTTTACAGCCTTAAAACATCCAGCTGCTACTTTGACAATTTTGCTTTTTGGGTAATTTTTAGAATCTAAACTTTCAATAAACACTGTCTTGTATTTTAATAATAATGCATCGATTTATATAGCGCCTTTTTGGACACTTTCAAGACGCTTCACATTTAATTATTCATTCACTCCATACACAGTGATGATAAACAACTACTGTAGCCACAGCTGCCCTGGGGCACACTGACAGAAGCGAGGCAATCTGTCTGGGCTCCTCCGACCACCACCAACCACTCACACACACACCAGACTCATTCTAGGCAATGTGGGTGAAGTGTCTTGCCTCAGGACACAACAATAGTTTGGCACTTTACAGCCGCAGCCGCCCCACTGTGGCACCTGGTGTTCCCAGAGGTCTCCCATCACAGTGCAAACCAGGCTCTGTCCAGCTTAGCTTCAGAGATATGTCGGGAGCTGGCTTTCACATGCGGTTTCATTTTGGGTCCTCCTTGAGTTTGGAATCACGACAGAATTGCTCAAATGCATCCGTCCACTCTCTTCTTCTCTCTAACATTTGGTGAGATGTCTTATTTTTCACTCTGGCTGCTGTCTGGAGGGATACTTTTAATTATGTGGCTCTGTCTTGGTTATGTGTGATTATTCTCGTCGCTGAAATCGTCCTCTCTGCAGGGAACCGGCCGCAGCAGCAAAGTGTGTCATCCATATGTGGACGGCCCCAGAGGCAAAGCACACAGAACATACGGGCCTTTTTCACATGCTTCCAGAACATATGTTGCACAGCGTTCACATGGCTGGGCTTTTGCTGGAAAACAGAGGTCATAGAAAAACTCAGATATTGCTGTGAACAGCAGTGGATATAGGTGTAGATTCATTGTAGTGGATATTCAGGTCTCATAGAATTGTATGAACTAAATAATATTCATTACAACAATTTTACACAGTACAAGTCATTTTGAGCTGGAGTTCCCAACCTTTTTGTTGCATATATTATACATGTTGTCTTTCCCAATAGAAAGAGCCTTGTTTCAGCAGCATTTTGGGATTGGTTGTGTGTGGGCTTGTACCCACCAAACCAAAAATAAAAATTATAATTAATTGGTTTTATATAGCGCTTTTCAGGAAACCCAAAGACGCTTCACATGACATTATTAATTCACTCCATACACGGTGGTGATATACTCCTGTAGCCACAGCTGCCCTGGGGCACACTGACAGAAATAAGGCATCCAACCTTGCCTAAGGACACAACTGTGGCACTGCACAGCCGCAGCTTCCCAACTGGTGTTCCCAGAGGTCTCCCATCACAGTACCAACCAGGCCCTGCCCTGCACAGCTTCCGAGGACTGACGGGATCTGGTTTTTGCTAGTATGGCCACAAAATACATGCACGTGTGATCACAAAGCTGAACACTGTATTCAGTATAAAACACAATTCAGCCTATAATTGTCAATTTTCTTAAATTATTCTCACAATAATCAAGGGATGTTACAATCGGAGTTTGATCTTTCTCTGTGCAGAAATGGTTCCCACTTATAACTGAGAAAATTTATTTGAAGAGGTTAAAACTACAGGCCATGAGCAAAGTTTGTTTGTAACTCAGTTACAATTTTGACTGTTATTTTCAGATGTTTTTTAGAAAATAGTGTGGTCATTACCTCCACAGTAGTTTGGTTACATGTTTTGCCAGTGTAGATTAGGAATTTTGGCACAAATGAATAAAACTTATGCTTCTCTCGTAATTTTAAGTATTGAAGGAAACTAGTTTGTTTCTTTCATTAATACACTTATGTCACCAATTATTGTCATCATCATCATTAAGATGTGGAACGTTCCCAATAGTAAATAATATTAAATCTGTAATCAAATACAGACTGACCACAATCTGGCCACACCTGCACGTGAAAGCCAGATCCCGTCAGACCTCTGTAGCTAAGCTGGCAGCGCCTAGTTAGTACTGTGATGGAAGACGTCTGGGAACACGTCTCCCATGTGTGTGTGAAGGGTTGGTGGGGGTCAGAGGGGCACATACTGATTGCCCCGCTTCTGTCAGTGTGCCCCAGGGCAGCTGGGGCTACTGTAGTTCATCACCACCGTGTTTGGAGTGAAAGAATAATGCGATGTGAAGCGAGTGTCTAAAAAAGCGCTAAATTATCCTGATGCATTATTATATAATTAATAATTGTGGTCAATGAGAATCCCACTCGTCCACTAGTAGAAGTCTGCACACACAAACCCATGCAAACACTATTGTGCGCAACAGCAGCATGTTGTTATTCTCACTGCGCTGAAAAAGTGCAAGCAGCAGCAAAGTGAAACTCCAGTGGCCAAATTTCACATTTTAAAAAGTGTTCGCTAAGCGGCGCTCATAATTCAGAGTCAGCAAAGTCTGCGGCCCTGGTCTAAACAAAGACCATACATCACTGCTCTGTTGTGACAATATCAAACACCAATCAGCTCTGTGGGACTGATCCGTGACTGGGAGAAAGAAATGTGATGACACTATAGGTATGAACATACCTATAGTGTCATCACATTTGCAGCATGACGTGGTCTGATTTGTTCACATCACTTTACTTTAGCACTTTATGTTCTTTTTTTCTAGATTATTCATGAGAAAAAAGTTAGGTACCCCAGCTTTAACTGGCTGCAACTGACGGTGTTTTTTTTAATTATCAGGTAGACTACTATATTCCCAAAGACAACAATTAGTAGAAGTGTTTTCCCTGTTTTACAAAAGCTAAATAATGTCAACAAGACAAAGGCATCCAGGCAAGTTTGTTTGAACAATCTACTAATTACCGTTTTTTAAGAGACGCTCTGGAAATGAAGAAAAGAAAACAAACTGTTGTAGTCAAACAATTAGTATGGTATCTTTATTGTATCTCAGAGATTTTAAAGAGTACATATTTTATTGGGCAGTTAATAATAATATTGATTTATGTTATGTCAATTTTTGCAAACTTTTGAGTCAAAGATAAATGAGTAATTTTACATATATGATCTATAGTAAGTCAAGTTCATTTAGATAGCGCATTTTACAGACCAATGTCACCCAAAACATTTTACTATATTTAGAGTTCAGAGTTTGTTCCCGAACCAACACCATCCATCCACTCACTCATATACATTCAGACCTATTGTGCATGTTTTTAGTGGTAGGGGAAACAGGAGCACCCGGAAGAAACCTTCACAGACACAGGGAGAACATGAAAACTCCACTCAGAAAGACCTGTTGGAATTGATACATCAATTTACGTCAATTTCACCACTTCTAATGTGTTGCCAAATAGAAGTCATAATTATTTGTTTCAAACTTACAACAAACAAGATACAGCAATACACAGTTACAGTGTTGATTTTCAGTGTCGATACGAAGTTAAAAAAAATCAAGAAAACATTTTTGATCGCCATTTACCACAGCAAGACCCCACCCTTTAAATAAAAATCAGATACATGGATTGAGATTTTGCCTCCATAATTGTCTCAAATATCAATCACTACACTGTATAATTTTAACCTAAAAGTAGGGTGCAAGTCTTTCTGAAGGACAGGTTGCAATAAATTCAAAGCGTCTAAGGAGATCAGGGGAAAATGTATCTATGCACAAAAACAATTCCAAGTTAATTTGACATTCTTGCATCTTTCAAGGAGTGAGAGCCCATCCACTGAGCATGTATTTTTAGCATCACTGCAAGCGAGCTAATGCATAGAACCACATATTTGCAGATGTCACGCAATTAGATCCTATACATAGTTAGTTCTCTGCATAGGACAATTCACCAGAGAAACTGCAGCAGCCTATTCTAAACCACCAGATACATACAATGTCAAGTATATTCTCTTCCCCCCAGCCCAAGTTCAGAGTCAATCTTTACCAGACAAAGCAAATCCAAAAATAGAAGTCATGCAAATGCGAAAGAGACGCATTCCTAAATCGACTTACTTGACAAATTGGATGCAGCCGCGTCTCTCCGTATGCTACATTCTGAACGCAGACCTGCGCTTTTGTCATGTCCCATTCCTCACCGGAGCCACCAGCGAAAAGCAGCAGCACCAAACCCCCCTGTTACAACCCCTGCCCCAACTCATCCTCTGCTACTACGCGGCAAAAACACGGCAACAACAAGCAGACGTCGATCCCTGCTTGCTTAAAAAAAAAGAAAGTCCACCTTACCGCGCATCGTTTACTCAATCCCAGTGCAAATGCGCAAATGTGGGAGTGTGCGGGGTAAAGAATGTCCCGCTTCTCTCATCCCAAAAGCAGGATGTCAGCAGCTATATCAGGGAAATACATCTACAGTAGACTTGTGGCAGTATTGTATCGTGCTGCAGAAATGAGTCATACTCCAGTGCTCCTCCATAGACAGGCACCCCACCCGGTCACACACACATCACGCTGTAGCCTCCAAAAGCACAGGGTAACAGCAAAGAGGGGAGCAGAAAACCAACCGGGGAGTATTTATAGCAACATGATCGTATGATAAAGGTGCATTTGGATGGCCTACCTGCGTTCCTCCATAAATAGGAACTGCTGAATCAACAGAAAGTCTAAACAACAAAAGCGCAGAAACATATGTCTTGGCCAGGATGTGGACAGGGATAATTGGTTTGAGGCCAGAGTCAAACATTCACAATTTATTTGGGGTAATTACAGTCTCAAATGTGGACTTGGATTGGTCCTTGTTTAGTTCTGATGGGGCTGCAAGAACGAGTCGTGACAAGTCTATTTCATTGTATTTTGATAACCATAGCTGTACCACTTCTACATATTATATACTATATGCTGAAGGTTATAACTAAGTAAATTGCATTATTATTTTGGCCTAGTTATAAAACAACTTTATTTGTTTACTTCAGTCACCTTTAAACTATTTGGTTAATAACATTCATTATACAAATGAAAACAATCACTGACTCACTTCCACCAGAGTAGCTCTCAGTCTGAAATCAAAATGTTTGGCTATAGTCAAGGGTATCCTCACAACTCATGTGTTCTACCAACATGTACATGTAAAACTACTCAGTTTCAACAATGCAATCTGAAAGACACACGTCATTGGTCCAATGACTGTTATCATAGACTACAAGAGAGCAAATACACTACACTAGAAATATTTTATAAAGTGAATCATAGGTTGTATATGACTATTGATATCTGAAAAATGTATTTGCAGATGCTGAAACTGTATTGGGGATGTGCAAGGATCACAATTTATCAAGGATGGACTGCAGTCTATGCATGGTACGTTGGTGTCCATCCTTTATTTCTCTCTAAATCATTTTCAAAATATTTATTTTACCTGCTGCTCTCGTGCTCGTTCTAAAGTCACATGTGTGCAGTTGCTGCAGATGCAGAGCATGTGGCTATGTGCTCGCGAGTCGCGACCACTTCAACACAGTCATAACTGAGCATGTGTTCCAATGGCTCCAATCTCCGCTCCACTCCAAGGCAGAGCGTAAAGCAAAGAGGTTGTGCACTCCTGATATGACATAAGGACATGTCTCAGTGGCTCTGGCTCAAACATGTACCACAGTATCTCCTCCTTAACACTTAACTTATTTGTACATCCACCTGCAAACACATCCTTATTGGGCCATCATTGAAAACTCTTCTTAAGTTCTACTATAGGAATACATCCTGCCTATGGGCATAGGCAGGATGCCCACATCACAGAATTCAGAATTGCAAATTAAGTTCCCCTTAAATCCACAAATCGCAAAGCAATCCCTCAGAAAACATGTGCAGCCAGAAATATGAGATTTGTTCATGGTCTTTTCCTAGAATCTTTTGGAGCTATTATAATCACTGAGCCCCAAACTACAAATCGAATCAAAATCATACAAACAAAGATTCAATATTGTCTCGAAATCATTCAGCTTTAACCGGCACACTGCCTGAGGCCCACGTATGAATATTTAATTGTGTGAAATATTGTAGTGGAAATGCGAGCGCTGTCATTAGTCTGGAGCAGGATAAATAATGTCCTTGTGGGGAAGGTGTGGGCTCAGCTATTCTCCTTACGCTCACCAACGCCTGGAGCTAAACCTGAAACACGCCAACAGTCTAATAGTCTCATCATGGATCTCAGAGAAAAAGCAGTGTCTGAATGATAGAGCCACAGAGAATAGAATATGTAGCAGTGGGAAGACCTTCAGACCACTGCGTTCCAGTTCAATCCAATAAGACACACACAATGTCACAATGCTGAATAAAACATTCAAATGGAGAAACCTTGTAATGTTGCTGAGGGATATTTCTCAGTGTTCATGTTCATTGTTTAGATGTTTTAATTTTATCTTCAAAGAGGAGGAGCCACCATCCCAATGCTGGTGTTGAATATTCTATGAACAAATCCAATAATCATTTCCGATCCTGAATATTTGGTTGGTTTAGGTATCAGTTTTATGATTTGTTTTGTTTTGGAACAGAAGACTGATCAGTTATTAGTGCAGTAAGTATTTTAGGCCCAAAAAGGAAAACAGTTAATGTGTAAGGAGCGTTTATTTTGAAATGAAAGTGAGTGGGAAGCAAATGTTTCCCATGAGCTCTTCCTTATTAGAGCAGATTTTCTTCCTCATACACAGACACTGGTCTGGTGTATTCAGACCACTCAATTGTGCCGTTTAAAATGAACCTGAAGTACTTTACTGGTAAATCCAAATCTATTTGCGGGTCTGAATAAAGACAAGTGGACGCAGCTGAAGAGGCGACCCACTTCTAAACAAACTTGTTTATGGTCAGAACAAAAACGACCACAATCCAATACAAACACACGACCTGCTGCTTTTTGAGCCTAAGGGGCCACCATCAGTGATCACGGTGCTTCCAACAGGACTGTGGACCAACGTGAGCGCATGGAGCAGCCGCCAGAATTCTGTCTGTTCTCAGGTGGAGTCCTCCTCTATATTTGGACGGTAAACATCAGTCTGGTTCAGACATGCGCGTCATTTCCATCGCAGGCACCTGCATCTACAACTCCACGACCTTAGGGTAACCAGGAGCTGTTCTGAGTTCAGTCTGGTCTGAATACATCCGTCCTGCTTACAGTAAATCATCTTATCCTGTTAGAACCCAAACAGGCTCATTTAAGAAATAGTTCTGAGTGAACACTATTAAGACAGGTACACTTTGTTAGATTGCTAAATGTTCTTATGCTGTCTGTTTCTGAGTTTGTACCAATCTAATTGATATTGGATGGATTAACCAATGTATTGGCTGTTTTTGATAACTTTTAGAACAACTTTTAGCTGCCACAATGAGGCGGCTGAGACTGTAAGTAACAAACTGCTGTTGTGTCCTTGGGCAAGACACTTCACCCTCATTTCCTAGTATGACTGGTGTGTACATAATGGTTTGTTACCAAATAGAGCAATAAAAAGGACCGCTAGGTGGTCAACCACCTAGCGGTCCTTTTTATAACTATTTTGGCCAGGATCATTTGGTCAGGTCTATTTCAAGATTTGTTGTTTTAACAATACAATTGGTCGGACTGATAACTACCAAGGAAGTGTAACCAGTTTTCAGTGTGGAAAGAAGGTTTTCCCACATATGCTTGACAAAACATTTTTTTAACTTCAAACCCTAGCAACGGTTGCTGGGGTTAATTGTTGGGGGCAGAGACGTGGGTTACATTAGTCGTTTGAGAATTTTGAGGTGTAATGACTTGAGAAATTCAGTGTTATATTGTTTTAAAACTGATTTTATATCTATGTTACAGACATTAACTGTATATAAAATGTGGTTTTGCTGTAAAATATCACTATTATGAATGTTATTCAAGCACGCTTTCGACAATATCTCTGACCCAACATGTGAATAAACTCTGATATGAGTTCATGAAACGTAGGGGCTCCCTCTGCTGGACTGAAACAATGCAGCACCATGGACAGCTCTCAGTCACAACACATACAACACAGTACTTTTATTTTGATTGTTTAGATTTTAATAACTATATTAAATCATGCTTTATTACTATGAACCTTACTTATCTACAAGTGTAATATTATAACTAAACTTATTCTCTCCATTCTCCATTTTCTGTTGATTTAGCATGTTGCTCAGGAGCATAAGAAGTAAATCAGGATCTAAATTTCAATCAAAATGTTTCTGAAAGCTATAATAATTGTAGCGTCAAGAAATGTGTACATTTTTGACAAGTCACTGCTAAAATTGCAGTTGTTTCCCTATCAGTCTGTTTATAATTCTAAGCTATAAGTATCAGCATTGCACCAACAAGTGCTGCTCAAATAAGCCAAAACTCATGATCATTTGGACATAAAAACAGGCCAAATATTTTTTTTCATGATTTGTGACACTTACTGCCTTATGACTTAAAAACTGCCTTAGACTAGAACCTTTGCGAAAATCCCAGTTAAGCACAGCCTTTGCAGATGTTTAAACAAGTGATAAACCAAAACAAAAAGTCTAAAAAATGCTCCGTAAAGGAATAGAAATAAGAAGTGTATGGACCTGTCTCTTGATGAAGCTGGAGGTTGTGTCTGAGGACGTGCTTCCATCGGAGCGTTTGAAGCGACTTTTCCTTTTGGGCAGCTTCCTGGGCAGCTGTGAAAATGACACAAAACACCAACTTATATTCAGCCGTTCATAAACTTTACACTTCTACAGCTGTTTACAGACAGAGGAGAATCTGTAGGTAATGTAGCAAGTAATAGTGCTGCTACTTTTGTTCAAATGATGGCTGTATTTGTCAAATCGTTGGGGCAAACATATTCAGTGATTAATCGAAATGAGAGATTTTCAAAATTTAAATTGACCAAAAAAAAGTAGAGACTATATGTAACACAATTTATTGATTTAGTATAAATACCTTAAAAACAGAATTCCATGTCATTCTGCCGTATTTACAGCTTTGTCAGAGTCATAAAACAGAGTTCCTCCTTGTCGATACAGGATGGTCTAAGGACATTTATGATACAGGACATTCATGGACATTTATTGACATTTTATGAACATTTATGACCATTTATGGACATTGGTCACCCAGCTCCCTATAAACTAATGGCTCCTATGTGTTTGTTATTATTGCATTTCCTGTGTTCAGACTGTTTCATTCTCTGATCTGTTGTTGACAGCTGTAGTCAGGGCTATACAAGAATAATGTAATTGAATTGAATCTGCTATGCATGTAGTGGTCCAGGTTTGGTTCAATAATATATTAATCATTTACTAAATTAGTTTCAATCAATTTCAATAATGTCGTAACAACCCTTGTTCACATTAGAACAACTGCACTGCATGGTCCTAATCATTGTTGACATCCCTAAGTAGATATTTTGTGTTTTAGGCGCTGCATAGAGATTGTTATTGACTAAAAAGAAATTGCAAATAACATCCGTGCCACTATGCTTTTCTGGTTCAAAACTTAGGGCACTTCATAATGAGCCCATTTAAAAATCCATGTAAGACTTTAAAGTGATGTATTGTCATGGAACATAACATTTGGCAATCACTTTACTTCTTCCAACGTGCTCCTTGAGATCATAAATGGATAAAGGCATTCTAGTGAACTGTATTATCCATATTTTGTAAGCAGAACTGGACTTGCCGAAAGCTTAAAGATTCTCTGGGAGGTCTACAGGTGGGCCTATATCTGCAGTCAACAGTCAACAGTGTGTCATCACTCAAACATAGCTGCTTGCCCATGCAGTATAGCCGCAGCAGGAGATGTATTGAAATAAATAATAAAATGCCAATAGGCCTGGGTTTGAGACAATAACACGCATTTAACTTGTCATTTGTGAACACAGCGACTATAAATAGAGAGATGGTCCTGCAGCAGTCTTTGCTCGCATCCACCTGCTGAGTCCCGTGCCATAAATCTGCAGTTTTCGGTAAATGGCAGGCGGAGGTTTCATAAAAAGTAGTGCCAAAACGCCTTCGACAACAAGTAGTAATTGATACGGGTGGATCAACACACAGTCTAATGTCTTTGTTTTAGGATTTGCGAGTGGGAGTTGGAGGACTTACCTGGAAATAATGCGACTGCGAGCCGGTTTCCACAGCCGACAGCGGGTCTATGGCTGATTTGGACATTTTGACTTGCACCATGTATCGAGAGCGCACGGAGACATGGGCAGCGAGGAACCAAAAACAAGGGATGCGAAATACATTTATAAATATGCGGTATCCAAAGCGGAGGTGGTGGATTAGAATGGGATATAATGCAAGAACAGCGCGCAGAAGAGTCCAGTGGATGAGCAGAAGGAGCGTTCGTCGTTCGCCCGTGCGTCTGGAGCGGGAGCGGGGAAAACACAGGAGGAGACGGTGTCATAAGCGCAGGCCTGGAGTACTGACGGAGGGGGCGAGAGGAGGAGACATGCACACACTCACACACACACTGCTTTGGTTCTGCTCATGGATCCGTATTGGCTATTTACATTTGGATTGTGGCATTTATACCCAAAACCTGTTTCTCACTCCTGAAAAAGTGATTTAATCCCTTTGACTTTATGATGGGCACACCAGAAATCAATTTGATTTAGGATGAGTACAGATAGACCTAAACTACAACAATCAGCCTATACCCCTGCAGTTTAGCCCTGGATTGATCATTATACATATTATACTTATATGTTTATCTTTGCTCATATACACATCATGTATGTGACTTGTATAGTTTTGTAAAGTTCTATTCGAAATATAGTTTTGTCTCTTTTCATTGAACTAACAAAATATTTTCAAAAAAACGTTATCAGTTTTCTTCCGCTTCATCTGTTTGCAGAGTTTTTGCGGCAGCCTGAGCAAAGTCCTGGCTCCCCAGGCCAGCTGTGAGACATAATCCCTGCAGCATGGGTCTTCTCCAGGGTCTCCTTCTAGCAGGACATGCCTGGAACACCTTCACACAGAGGCATTCGTAAATGATGCCTCAGCCATGCCCCTCAAATCTCAACATAGAAGAGCAGCAGTTCTTTCCCGAGCTCCCCAATGTTATTTAGCTGTGGACAAAATGATTTTTGATCGCTTGTATCATTTGATCTCAATCTTTTGGTCATTAAAGCTCATAGGTGAGGGAGGGACGTAGATTGACAGGTATATCGAAAGCTTTACCTTTCAACTCCCTCTTCACCACAACTGATACAATGACCGCATCACTGCACCGATCCGTCTGTCAATCTCATGCTCCATCCTTCCCTCACTCGCAAAGAAGACCCTGAGACACTTGAACATAGTCATCTTGAGGAAGGACCTTTCCTCTACATGTGAGGGCAAGGAACAGTGGGTGGGTCTAGAAAGACCTAACTCATCGAAAATGATATGTCGCACTTTAAATCTCATAAAGTTTCCTTGAAGTGTGGAGTCCCACAGTTTTAACTGAATGTGTATGTTTCAAATGTATTTGCACTGGTTTTATATTTCACTGTCTGTTTTTAATTGCTTGTACTTTGGGTTGCACTGCATTAATTGTGCTTTATAAATAGATTTGATTGATTATTATTATTATTAATATCAATAATAATATTAATTGAATAAAAATTGAACAATTATGTTTTATCATGTGCAATTAGGTAAAAACTGAATTGGTCATTACAGCAGTGTAAGTAGTAAGTAAGTAAGCTTTTATTTATATACCGCCTTTTCACTGCACATCGGAGTCTCAAAGCGGTTTACAATTGTTGGGTGGGGGTCGCCAGTACAGGAGGCACATGCCAGACCTATTGTACATATATTTAGTGATAGGGGAAACCGGAGCACCCGGAGGAAACCTATGCAGACACGGGGAGAACATGCAAACTCCACTCAGAAAGGCCCTGGTCCGACCGGGATTCGAACCCAGGACCTTCTTGCTGAGAGGCGAGAGTGCTATCCACTCAGCCACCGTGCCGTGTGCAGAAGTCAGTACTGTGAAACCTTTTTCATCTGATAGAACATTCTTCCAATCCTCTTCTGGATCATCCAAATGCTCTCCAGCAAACTTCAGACGGGCCCGAACATGTACTGGTGTAAGCAATTGGTCCCATTCTGCAATGGGACCAATATGATTGACCTGTTTTCTAGGAAAGAATGATTGAGTCTTTCAGCATGACAATGAAATACACACATCACCCGGGCAACGAAGGAGTGGCTTTTGTAGGAAGCTTTTCAAGGTCCTGGAGTATCTTTTCCAGTCTCCAGATCTCAACCCCATTGAAAATCTTTGGAGACATCTGCATGGAGGAATGGGCCAAAATAGCATCAACAGTGTGTGAAAACCTTGCAATTTCTCAGTTTATTTTCATTTTGTCTATCGTAGGAGGAATACCTACAGAATGATGAAAATTAAAGGTATCTTTCATATTTTTATTTGGAAG
This sequence comes from Knipowitschia caucasica, assembly GCA_964034765.1. Classification (NCBI taxonomy): domain Eukaryota; kingdom Metazoa; phylum Chordata; class Actinopteri; order Gobiiformes; family Gobiidae; genus Knipowitschia; species Knipowitschia caucasica. The sequence continues at coordinate 29,191,375 of OZ035827.1, forward strand.
GACTTTTACAATTGGTTGCTGACTAAATATGTTTTGTCTCACTGTATTTCTGATCTGAAATTGTGTACGGTCTCAGATCCTCGGACCTCAACCCTGTTGCCGTTCCTCGTGTGAGACAGGTGGGAGAAGCAGCTATCCCCCATTATGATTCTTGCAAATGGAACGGACATTTTCTCGTTGTTGTCTTCCTGTGATTTTTGTGTTGCACTGTTTTATTAAAGTGCCTTGAGTGGCAGTCCTGTATAAAATGGGAAATGCAAAAACATGCAGGTTCTGCGTTTGTTGGTGAATAACCGAGAAAAGTCAATCTTCTCTCATGTAGGCAAACATATGCAGACTATGACCAGCATGGTCTCACAGGACCTGACTTGGACACAGTGGAAGATCAGAGAGTGGGCAGAGCCTTAGTCAGGATCCCAACAGCCATCAACAGGGTCACATTCAATCTCCCTTTCTTGCCTATGTTAGAACTCTCGGGCGATAGATCAACAAGCCTTCACCCACTTATGGACACTTATATTGACCTAACTCATATCCTTTTAGAAATGTGATCCTTATCAGAATGTTGCAAACTAAAATTTCTCTGAATAAAAGATTGCTTTGATCCCTCAAAGTTCCAACAGGAAAATTATTGCAGATTGAAGTGAAAAAGTAGGCCTTTTTGTTATTTAGCAGTAATAAATATGGAAAGACTCAACAATTTGCAGATTTTTTAAATTTTGGCTCCCCTCCACAGATCTCTGCCAAACCGTAAAGTGTCTTACTTATGTGCAGCGAGTGTGTCTGGGGAAGAATGTCTCGGACTCTCGGATTATAAATACAGGAGCCCCACAGGGCTGTGTTCTTTCTCCCCTGCTCTTCTTCCTGTACACCAACCACTGCACCTCCAGCCACGACTCCGTGAAGCTGATCAAGTTCGTGGATGACACCACCCTCATTGGACTCATCTCCAACAACGATGAGTTTGCCTACAGGAGGGAGGTGGACCGGCTGGTGTCCTGGTGCAGTGGTAACAACCTGGAGCTGAACACCCAGAAGACAGTGGAGATGATTGTGGACTTCAGGAAGAGCACTGTCCCCCCGCCCCCACCCTCCGTGATGGACTCCCCCATCACCTCTGTGGAGTCCTTCCGTTTCCTGGGCACCACCATCACCCAGGACCTCAAGTGGGAGCCGACCATCAGCTCCCTCATCAAGAAGGCCCAGCAGAGGATGTACTTCCTGCGGCAGCTCAGGAAAGCCAAGCTGCCTGCACAGATGTTGGTGCAGTTCTACACGGCCATCATCGAGTCCATCCTCACCTCCTCCATCACCGTGTGGTTCGCTGGAGCCACAGTCAGGGACAAACAGAGACTACAGCGCATTGTGCGCTCTGCAGAGGAAGTGATCGGCCGCAGCCTTCCATCGCTGCAGGACCTGTACGTCGCCCGAGCTCGAGGCCGGGCTGGTCGTATCACAGCCGACCCCTCTCACTCTGCACATGGACTATTCCAACCACTCCCCTCAGGCAGGAGACTGCGGTCCATCAGGACTAGAACCTCCCGCCACAAGAACAGTTTCTTCCCCTCTGCTGTTGGACTCTTGAACACTTCTTAACCTGTCCCCCCGCCCTTTATAAAGTCACTTTACAGCCCCTCATACGTCACTTTACTTCACTGTACTGCTGTCACCTTACATTGTGTGCACCATGTGCACTTGTATATTGTAAATAGTAACTGTAACTCTATTTTAAATCTAAATTTATTCCTTAGAAGTGTTTTTTATTCTTTATTTTTATTATCTCTTTCTGACTGTTGCACTGAGCCAAAGCAATTTCCAAGTCTGTGACTTCCTGTTACTTACGTGGCAATAAAAATGATTCTGATTTATTTGGAAGGACATGATAATGTCTCTCATGCCTGACTGTAAACAGTTCTGGACTGTTGTTGTCATAATGTCTGACATCACACCATCACTGCTCTGTGAAAGGATCTTATATTTCTCAAAACTTAGGCCTCATCACAAGATCTATCTATACTATTATCTGTCCCACAGTGGGGGAATTCTGGTGGGAACAGAATAGGATTATAGTAAAGTATTATTATAAATCTATCGTACTTTTTCATAAACACAGTAAACACTTTGTTTAACACCTGTCTTGTGGGAATACAACAGCTACACATAGAACACAAAAAGTTTAATGCAATATATTACGATATAATAACATTCAATACAATATCATTTCCTATAGTACTCTCTGAGACCAAGTAACAATTTTCTCCCGGCTTCCATGATTCAATCCTGAAAATGACATTTAAAAAAGTGTTAGTGTCTTTTTTGTAAATCCACAAACTATACAAAATAAATACCTTTTTGACTCTTCAATAATGTCTTGCTCATCTGGGATGTAATCAGGGTCATCAGCTTCCTCTATGGTGAAATCCTCATCCTCATCACAGACTTCAAAACTATTTATTGAATAATCAGAGCTAGACACATTCTTGGATGGTAGAGTACACTGTATGGAAACGGTGCGCTGGCAGGGTCGAACTGAAACTCCTATATCAAAATATTTTTTTTTAGCTGAGATAAAACAATGCTAGAATAAATGAATACATAAGTAATATATATTATATATATATATGTACAGTATGTATGTATGTCTGTATATAACTGTCCCCACATACCTTTGCTCCTGTACGTTGACTTGTTTCTGAATGTGGCTTGTGTGGATTGATCCTTTACACTGGGAAGTGAAGGTGTAAAGGTGCCATCATCTTCACTTGAGGAGTCCGCTGATGTTGATGGAGAGACAGGATCCATGGCAGGACTAAGGAGATAATTTATCATCTGCAATAAAGAAAAGATCTCATTAACATCTGTCCATATCATAAAAAACTGAATTTAATAAGCTAAACTACTTTCCAATTGTGAGTTACTTGTTCTTGTTTCTACAGATTTCATCAAGGTCCTTTAAAGACTTATTTAAAGACTATTTCTTTAAAAACTCACTGAATATTTCTTTACTTAACATTCCTGAATCTATTGAAATTGTGGGTAAACAGCAACAGACTAAACCAGGAGGACCAAACCCAGGACTAAACTCAGACAAAGCCAGAGCTAAAACAAGAATAAAATCAAGCCAACTAAACCAGAGCCAATAATGGACTAAACCCTGACTAAGACCAGAACTAAAGTCAAATAGCCTTAAACAAAACCAAGCCAGAACTAAACCAGGACTCATAGGCTTAAAATAAGCCTATGAGTTCGGTTTTTAACTAAAACAAATGAACAATAAATTGAACAACAAAAAGGCATGATTTACCCTGCGGTGTTCAAGCTTGTGGATCAGAAGTGTGCGTCTGTCTGTCCTTGCGGGAGTTTGGGAAGCCTCGCTCTGCCCCTTCCGTTTGAAGACTGTTGGGACGGCATCAGGTTTTAATGTAGCCTTAGTCTTGTATCCCAAAGACGCTGCCACCGAATTAATGTGTTCAAACGAGTCCTGGGTGAAGTGGTCAGCACAGACAACACAGGACCTCCACGCAGCAGACAGATAGGGAAGCGGAGGGCCGGTCCAATCAAGACGCGTCCGTCTGACTTGTTTGTTCCACTGGTCAAATCGCTGCTTCTGCGTTGTGGGGTTTGGGAAGTTGTGCAAAGACACGCCATTCTTATTTATATTAGTACAGCCGTAAACGATGCACCTTTTCCCCATCTTCATTGGCAATAAGGCGAAGAAAAGTAAAAAAAAAGCTGTTGAGTAGCTAAGTGTACAGTATAGTACAGAGTAGACGCGTGTTTACACTCTATGGCCATTCACCTACGTCACTTCTTCTTCTTCCAATTATTTCCGGTAGACTGTGCGCCGGCGCAATGCTGACCTACGTCACACATCACGTGGCATGTTTTTTAAGGTGATTTCTAAAAAATGTAGTAATTTACATGTTTTTCTTTTTTCCGTTTTATTTCCCCCCCCAAATTTTGTATATGGCTCTAACCTAACAAAAACTGCTATTAAATTGAGGACAATACTCTTCTTGCTGTAGGTCTGTCACCCGTCCACTAGAGGGAGCGCCGAGTTTCCAAAAGTGGCCAAAGTGTTGAGCATCAAACTCGCAGCACCGTGGACAGGAAGTGTGTTTCAATATAAGACCTGAGCATCAGGGGAGGTATTTATGACATGAAAACCAGGACATTTGTTGAACTGAGAGTTATTTATGTTCAGAAGAGTAGCTATGTCATGGGGATAAAAATCCTTTGTCGAATCTATCCTCTTTGTTATAGTGACTAAACAGAGCTATATCTTCAGGATGGACTCTTGAGGAATCCCTTCAGAGCCAGACTTCAGGCTTTACTATGAAAGGACAAACTCACACGTATCTGACGCTTGCTGCTTCCGCTGTGAGAGTGGTGCTTGGAGCCGAGAGGGTCAGGGGGAGGAGAGGCTTGGGAGTGGAGCGAGAAGACGATAGGAGGAGACCCGCGGGTGACCACTGTGCACCATCACCCGGACACGCGCTCCTCCGCCGGACACTTCCATCCACTTCTGTGGCCCCTGCTGCGGCCGCTCGGACTACTTACTACATGATGACGGGTGAGTCCAGGCTGGCACCAGTGCAGCTGCACTCTGCAGGCCACATATATATGATATATGTGATATTTGTGATGTATGTGAGGACATGTGTGTTTGTCACGGACTCGCGGCGGCGTGGACCTGTACGCGCTGGGCAGCCTGCTGTCGGACTGACGGGCTGGAGATGTGGCCAGGCCTCTGCTCACACTGGTGATAAGAATAGGACATGTTTTCCACAACATCCGCGTGGTCAGTGGATGTGTCCAGTGCGTAAATGTGGCTTATCCCGCTGACAGCCTACACTGGACTGTCAGTGGACTCCATCTACTGATGTGGACCAGTTTGCGCTTTGCTGCAATTCACACGCGCCTCTGATAGTGACATAACTTTGGGGGATACGCGGTTTTCCACAATAGCCTCTATTCCACTGTTTACACGCACTGCGCCTCTATAAACGCAAACATGTCCATTCTGAGCTCCTTCAGGAATGTGGAGTGTCTTTATTTGTGTTTATTTGCCACAGCGAAGTATCGCTCTGTGGCTCATCCTCTGTTCGCTGCATCCCACAGAATGAAATAAACGCAGAATAAATGGCTGTCAGCGCTTTGCTGCTCGCACTGACTCTGGCCACACTGGACGCAGCGGAACGGTTTCATGGTCCCAGCTATGGTTGTCACATAGGCCACGGTGTTATGTAACTGGAAGCCTACGCTGTTTGAATGCGGGCCTCTCTCACGGCCTGTGCGTGGCATTTTTACACCAGAGCGCAAACAGCACATGATGCAAAGACGCGCACCGATTGCGTGTACATAATTGCATTATCTCTGTGCAATATTTCACTGTCCTATTATTCCCACGTGTGCAGCCTGTCGTGTGGGTTACAGCATAAGCAGCACAGACAGCTGCATCTGCGCTGCTCATGTGGAGTGATGTGAGTGTAGCGTTTGTCCGATTGAAAATGCCCCTCCACACCTTCCCCTTCCCTCCTAAAGCAGAGCAGAGCAGAGCAGCACCAAAGCCAGAGCCAGTGCTGTACACAAGCTGCTCGACCTTGTGTGGGGGGGAGTGAGTGAGGGACGCATGCAGCCTGGGAGGAGGAGAGGAGAGGGAAGGTCTGCTTCTCCTTGTCGAGGGGAGGACAGAGGATGCGTGCCAGAACGAAGACAGGCGAGATCTTGCGAGGAAATGCTATTTTTCGCCTGAGCCGACCCAGCATGGCTCTGTCCGCGTTGGGAGAGCCGGTGTTGGGGATGGGAGGTGGAGGCGGCTGCGCTGGTGTCTGCAAAAGGCTCAGTGAAATCAGATTGTTGCACTTAGTCACATTAGGGACATTTGGGCTGCGCGCATGGGCCAAAACTAACAGTCTCTAATATTACACCATGACATGCTGTAAGGAGATTATAGCGGGTATTAATAGCATGTTAGAAAATGCCACAAACCCACAGCTGTAGCTACAAAAATATCCCCGGACACTGATAATTAGGTGGATATGGGGGATAAAAACCGCATAACGCCCTGGAATTATGCAGAGCAGTACTTTTACATTGACATGCACCAGGAAATGTGACAATAGACAGACTTTCCCTGTGTGTGTGCAGCATGTTCCCAGTGTGTGTTTATAACTGCTGCAAACTTCCTTCCACCATATGGCCGAACCTGTTCCATCCAGGAAGCTTTGTTTGTGTATGTTGTTATAGCACTGAAATTATATGACATGCTCTCATTGCAAAACCTCTCTACGTGCAGTGCAACTTATAGCCTGGCTGGTGGCGATTGCTTGTGTCTGTAGAAATGCATTCCACGGACCAGGATTCATGCTTTTACTCAAGAGAGCCTTCATGTCGTGGAGTTCAAAACAGCTACTGAAAAAGTGGGATTTATGAAGACATACTGTATGGTAATTTTCTTGTCATATTGTTGGCTATATGCAAAAAATGGTGACCAAAATCTAGAAGCGCTGTTTCCTGGTCTTTCACACTGAGCGACCCTGGCAGGCATGACAAAACAACTTGATTATTAACCCTCCTAAAACCCTACTCTTATTTCCACGGCGTGCTCAGTGTGAACACCCCAACAAAATTTAGAGGGGAATATACAATAGTGAAAAATTTTTAGAACAGTATAACAAAAGTCAAGCTCTCACCATAAAAGTCTGGGTCTTTACATGTATTGTTCTTTCCCTCACTGCTGAAGTTGTCCTTGTAAAGAATATGTTATAAAGCGTCTGTTCCTCTGCATTCACTTAAAAAAAATTGTTTTGAAAGTTGGAAATTGTTTTTACTCTTTAACATTCCTGTCTTTTCCATGGTGCAAAGTTGACACGGTTCCAAACAACTCTCCAAGCACTTTGTCTCCCATGTCGACACGCCATTCGGTCCTGGACACATACAAGGATCTTTATGATTTATTTTGAACTTTTTATATTTCAATATTGATCTAAAATGGTTTGATAAACAAAAATAGTCTGCTTGCCTTTTTCTGATGAACACTGCACATCCACATAATCACAACAATGTGCTGTCATAGCAGCACATGGGCGCTAGATCAGGGTTCCCCAAATTTACAGACAGACCCGCAAAATAAGCAGAAACCTGACTCCCCTACAGAACAAAAGTCAGAACAGGAATAATTTCAAGCATCAAAACATTAACATTAACATTCACTGTAAAATGTGGCTTGTTTGAATCATGTATTGTGTTATTTGACCACATTTCTCGAATGTGTATATTATTTTAAGAATGGACAAAATAGAATAGTTTGTTAATCATCTCACAACCCCCCACTTTGGGAACCACTGGGCATGGAAAAACACAAAGACAAAGTAAACATCTGCATATAGTTGTGCTGAAAACATGGGACTATAAGAGTGATGTCATAAATGTCCTCAAATATGAAACATAGTCCCTCTAAAGCAACTTCAATACTGTATTATTTTACTTTTAAATGTCCTTAGAAACTAAATGTTCAAGGTCATTTGAAGGAATAAAGTTGATGACAACAACACACACATTACTCCCAGATGACGTGTTAGATTTGGAGGGAGAATCTGAATGACGTCTCATCTCTGTGGCTTTGAACAGTTGCCCGTAGCTTCAGGGCTCCAGTTCCAGAGCTGTCATGCTGTTTGTATTACTCAGCTTCTTGATAATTGTCTTGACAGTGTCCTGTTGTTTTTGGCATTTATCCAGATTTATTACTGATCCACAATCATTGATCGTGATATTTAGTCTGAGTCTGGGAGCAGTCACTGTTATCTGACCAAGTTACTGTCAAACGTCATGTGCCAGGCTGAAGAGGATTGTAAACAAAAGACCTCTGTGGGAAAAAGAACTGGTACAGAAATAACATTGTTTTTTGTTCTGCGATGGGTAAGATCCAGTGTTGTAATGCAAAGTTCAAGGGTGGCACAATGGCTGAGTTAGTAGTTCTTGTAGAAATAAGCTAGATCATGGGTTTGATTCCCCAGGCCTTTTTATGTAGTACTTACAACCACTCTGACTCCCACATGTCTGAGTGGCTTTACAGGTGACAATTCTCTAGCAAAGACATACGTGAATATTTTACTATTATAAATAATAATTATTTTATAATTATTTTTTTCATACTATCATAAATCACACATGATAATAAAATGATTCTCCAGACTTACTGATGAAGATTGCTGCACTTAAATTAAACAAGTGCAGGACTCCCAGGCAAAAAGTACTGCAACAAGTATAACCAGAATACATGGGAGAAAGGTGGAAAACAAATATTAGCATAAGATTGTATAATACGACACAAGAATACAACTTACTTAATAGAGTCAAAATACTATTTGATGATCAGGGTAAGCAACCTGGAAACCTGAGAATGATTGTGATATTGACATTCCATTAAACGGAATTCAATGCCCATCTTTATCAGAGGCCGACAAAAAACCACAGGAGGAACCTCTAAAATAAAGGAAATCCAAAAAGCTATTATATCATTTGCTAAAAATGAGTCGTCGGGCCCAGGCGGCTATAACGCAGAATTTTATCAAACATTCTGCGATAATCTCCAGGATTTTTATTTTTGTATTATTGTTTATTTGATTTGGAGAGTGGATGTTAATGAACAGACAATTTCCATCCTTTGTCCCACACTCTCATTCACCCCCCAAAAAAGATAAAGATGGCAAACATGACATCTGGCTAATATTACCAAAGACATTTTCTGTGGTGATTTCTGTATGTCTTCATCACAATAATAATTAGTATAAACTTTATACTGTTTAGTGTTTCACCTTTACACTACTTTCATTTTTTATTATCTTCAAACTGTGGGAAGCTATGTTGCCACAGCTGCCCTGGCATAGACTGATGGATGCGAGGCTGCCAATTCAGTGCCACCTGATTGCTCTGAATGTATCTTTGATTGGGTGAATGTGAAGAGCTCTTCAAAGTGACTAAATGTCCTGTGCATGTTGCTGTTAGCAGACGCAGTGGAGGTCCTGGATTCAGGCCTGGCAGGGCACAGGGCGGGTCGCCTTCGGCCCCGTGTTTGAGTGTCTGCTGTGGACATCTGGAGCTCTCCACGCTGCTGCCTGCGGTGTGGCCTCACAAACCTCATCTTAAACCTCCACCCACTGGGATAAATGAGTGATCCGAAAGGAAGGACCAGGTCTGGGACATGTACCAGAACCGCAACAGGTAATGCCTTATATTACTTTGAACATTTGTGTTTTAAATCGTGAATTTAGAGAGTTTTGTCTATTAAAAGGAGACACAGTAGGTTAACTGTGCTTTGCAGACTTTCTTGCTACTACCTCTACAAGTCCATCAATGTTTTATGAAAACAAAATACTATATACTATTATTTTGACAACTATATTTGCAAGATTAAACGTGATACTTGTAAGAATGTATATATCTGACCACTCTCACTTCACTCTCTTCCCAATTTGAGAAGTAACATTGTATTTTCATATACATTCCAATACATGTGCATACAAATATAGTGTATATCTGTATGCACAAATATAATTTAAAAATTGTGAAGAGAGAGAAGACAAGCTCTGGTTGGACCCACCCATGCTCACCCCTGCCTCTGCTGCTCCCTGATTGGTCAAAATCAATTCAAATCTTTGAAACCCCTTGTCATTGGTTTGACTATTCTCCTCCGGCAGATATTACTGGTTGAAGAGGAGGGACTGTTTTAAAAATATTGTTAGACAGAACCTACTGTAATAGCACAGTGTCCCATGGTTAGAAACATACATTCTTTTAAAAATGACACACAATATAACTTGTTGACATCACCGTTAACCACCACATTCTTTCCCCCCCACCACAGAATGTCCTGGTTCAGTGGATTCCTAGTTGCCAGAGTTGACGATCGGAAAACAGCGTGGGGGGAGCGCAATGGCAAGAAGTCCAAACGGAAGGGAGCCTCATCTCTCTGCAACCCGCGTTACATGAGCTGCCTGCGGGACCCCGATGCCATGGAGCCCCCTTCTACCGCCCCCCTCCACCACCACCACCACCACCAGCGGGGAGGGGGCAACTTCGGCGTGCGCTGCGTCTGGCAAGAGGACCACTACGGCAAGCGACCCGGCGAAGGCGTGGGTCTCAAATCGGTCGACTTGGGCTTTGAAGACGGCGACTTGAAAGGGCGGAAAAGCGGCGAGACGGGGGAGGACGGCGGCGGGATCGTCACGGCGGCGGACTGCTGGTTGCGAGTGGTGCGCGTTTTCCAGTCCAAAAAGTTCCAGTCGCGGAAACTGGAGCGGCTTTACCAGCGTTACTTCTTCAGACTGAACCAGAGTTCGCTGACGATGCTCATGGGAGTGTTGGTGATCGTGTGCGGGATCATGCTAACCTTCCACTGTGTGCACGCCGCGCCGCACGTGGCCTATTCGTCGGTGTTGTCCGTGGCGATGGCGCTCTTCTTGGCTCTCATGATCGTGTGCAACCGCAACGGGTTCCACCAGGACTACATGTGGATGGTCAGTTACCTGGTCATCGGCGTCTTGCTGCTGGTGCAGGTGTTCGGCGTGCTCATGGTGGCGCCGCGCAGTGCCTCGGAAGGCATTTGGTGGTCGGTGTTTTTCATCTACATAATCTACACGCTGCTGCCGGTGCGCATGCGAGCGGCCGTGCTCAGCGGAGTCCTGCTGTCCGTCATCCACGTGGTCAGCACCTGGCACATAAATCAGGAAGACACGTTCCTCTGGAAACAGGTACGCATTCCATCGTCAGTTTGGTGTCGCTGTTTTATTGCTATGTTTGTATGATAATATTTGTATTATTTTTTATTTTTCTTGATGCATATATTTACTATCAACAATATTTTGACTCCAAATTTAAACCTGTGTCTTCAGCGCGTCTTTGGAGCGTAAACACAAATAGTATTTTCATTGTGGTTCCCGAAAGTTCATCTTGTCCTCTTAGTAGAATAAAGTTATTTGGTTCTTCAAGTTAAATGTTATAGCGATGTTATTACCGTGTCATGTTTCAATGGTCGTCCTCAGAGGCGGTAGAAGGTGAGAAGGTAATGACATTGGTGACTTTCTATTTTATGGTATAGAGGAATCTTTGCATTGTGATGAGTCTGACAATTTATACCAGCAGTGAAATACGCATACAACGGAAATATCTATAAAACGAGCGTATAGCGAGCAGCGTGGCAGACCCTGGCTCGTCTCGGTGAGGAAGACGATAAAAAGAAGCCGTTGGGCGTAGAATGAGCAGCTGGTTAAATTTAACACAAAATAATCCACTTGTGTATTCAAGTAGAGCAAAGTTGTAGAACTGAGGTAGATCCGCAATTCATCTTCAACCTTTCTTTTAGATTTTTCCCCTGTTTGATTCTCTCCACTGAATCAAAATAGCGTATTTTTAGGTTGGGTCGGTAACATCTCTCTGGTGATGTCATCATTTTTTTTTTTTTTTTTTTTAATTCTTTATTTGAATTGGGACAGTGCACATTAATCAACATGTGTTTTTTCAACATGTAAATGCGCCGGAGTTAGCCATATAGGCTAATTTTCATCCGTAGTCCCATGGCAGGTTGATGTCAAGATAGGTAGTATAGGACATACAACAGGCACAAACATACAGCAGAAACACCATCACAGAGACATAAAAAGACAGTGAAAGAAGAATACAACATATAGTTAAAAATGCAAGGAATATATAAGAATTTGTTCAACTAAAAATTCAGAAAGGGACAATATACACAACACCAAAATCCTCCACAGCAAGACATGTATCAGTGTTTGGTGACTTTAGTTCATGTTGTGTTCACATGTCTGATTGTCCAAAAGCCACTTCTTCACAGAGTTCCTAAAAATGTGAAATGAGGTCAGGTTCCTCAATTCTGTTGGAATCAAGTTCCAGGAATGTGCTGCGCGTACTGAGTAGGCAGATTGTCCAAATGAAGTCTTTCTAAATGGGATTCTACAGTCTCCTCTGCTTGATGAGCGCGTGTTTGTATTTACATTCAGCTGTATAAACTCCTGTAATGGAGGCGGTGCAAGTCCATTTAGGATTTTATAGACCATAATTACATCAGAGTACATTATCAACTGATCCCACTTTAAGAAATTATGTTTGGTAAAAACTTTACAGTGGTGATATGAATTATTCTTTTTGTCTAATGTTTTTACTGTCTGCTTATAAAGTCTTTCTATGGGCAACAGTGTAGTCTTGTTGGCCTGAGACCAACTCGTCATACAGTAATTAATATGCGAGAGAATTGTGGCGTTTAGGTATAATTTTGAAACATCAGTTGTTAAGTTATTTCTAATGTGTTTAAAATTCACTAAATTGAATTTAATTTTGTTCCTCAATTTCTTAACATGTTTTTTAAATGATAATTGAGAATCCATGGTGACACCTAAATACTTGTACTCTTGCACCACTTGTAGTGCTTGCCCATTCACCAAAACTATTGGATCGCTCTCTTTAGTTGCCGACTTAGAGAAGAACATACACATAGTTTTATCAGTATTTAAGTGTAATTTTGAATTTTTTAACCAGTCACAGACTGACACCATTACAGATGACAGCTTCTCTGCCGCCAGCTGTTTCGTTTTTGCGTGAACATAAATGATGGTGTCGTCAGCATATAACTGACATGATGCTTCAGAACATACATCAGGTAAATCATTGATAAATAAACTGAAGAGTAAAGGGCCAAGGGTTGAGCCCTTCATAACCAAGAAGTAAAATTTAAGGATAAAATGATGGAAAAACTGGAATGCTTCTTATAAATATGTATCTTGACTTTGTGAAATATAAGGTTAGGTAAAAACATTGTGAGAAACATTTGTGAGATAGATGTTGAGCAGTAGTAAAAATGTCGACTTTATTGATTGACTGCGGAACTTTCCGCAGTCAACCATTGGTTTTGTATTTCTTTATTCCGTCATTTTTTTTGACACGTTTCACAGCTTTCACATTTTCAACAATTTCCACAAGTTATACATCAAAACGTTCCACATGTTTGGGAGATTATTGCTATTACTTTTGGGACTTCAGCGATTTCCGGTTTTTCCGCAATCGGACAAAAATCTGCATTGAGAATTCTGCAATGCATTTTAATAGGCCCATGCATTTTAATAGGACTTCAGCTCTTTCAGACATTTCTACAGTTTCAATGATTCAACAGTTTCAAGGATTCAACAGTTTCAAGGACTTCAGCAGTTTCAAGATTTCAAGAGTTTCAAGGACTTCAACAGTTTCAAGGACTTCAGCAGTTTCAAGGACTTCAGCAGTTTCAAGGACTTCAGCAGTTTCAAGGACTTCAGTGTAATCATGCAACCTAATAGGGATTTTTCCATGTAAACCAGTATAATGCAACTTAATAGGGATTTTTCCATGTAAACCAGTATAATGCAACTTAATAGGGTTTTTTCATGTAAACCAGTATAATGCAACTTAATAGGGTTTTTTTTCATGTAAACCAGTATAATGCAACTTAATGGGGATTTTTCCATGTAAACCAGTATAATGCAACTTAATAGGGGTTTTTACATGTAAACCAGTATAATGCAACTTAATAGGGTTTTTTCCATGTAAACCAGTATAATGCAACTTAATAGGGTTTTTTCCATGTAAACCAGTACAATGCAACTTAATAGGGATTTTTCCATGTAAACCAGTATAATGCAACTTAATGGGGATTTTTCCATGTAAACCAGTATAATGCAACTTAATGGGGATTTTTCCATGTAAACCAGTATTATGCAACTTAATAGGGATTTTTCCATGTAAACCAGTATAATGCAACTTAATAGGGATTTTTCCATGTAAACCAGTATAATGCAACTTAATGGGGATTTTTCCATGTAAACCAGTATTATGCAACTTAATAGGGATTTTTCCATGTAAACCAGTATAATGCAACTTAATAGGGTTTTTTTCATGTAAACCAGTATAATGCAACTTAATAGGGTTTTTACATGTAAACCAGTATAATGGAACTTAATAGGGGTTTTTACATGTAAACCAGTATAATGGAACTTAATAGGGGTTTTTACATGTAAACCAGTATAATGCAACTTAATAAGGATTTTTACATGTAAACCACTATAATGTAACCTAATAGGGGTTTTTACATGTAAACCAGTATAAAGCAACTTAATAGGGATTTGTACATGTAAACCAGTATAATGCAACCTAATAGGGATTTTTCCATGTAAACCAGTATAATGCAACTTAATAGGGATTTTTCCATGTAAACCAGTATAATGCAACTTAATAGGGATTTTTCCATGTAAACCAGTATAATGCAACTTAATAGGGATTTTTCCATGTAAACCAGTATAATGCAACTTAATAGGGATTTTTCCATGTAAACCAGTATAATGCAACTTAATAGGGATTTTTCCATGTAAACCAGTATAATGCAACTTAATAGGGGTTTTTACATGTAAACCAGTATAATGCAACTTAATAGGGTTTTTTTCATGTAAACCAGTATAATGCAACTTAATAGGGATTTTTCCATGTAAACCAGTACAATGCAACTTAATAGGGATTTTTCCATGTAAACCAGTATAATGCAACTTAATAGGGTTTTTTTCATGTAAACCAGTATAATGCAACTTAATAGGGATTTTTCCATGTAAACCAGTATAATGCAACTTAATAGGGTTTTTTACATGTAAACCAGTATAATGCAACTTAATGGGGATTTTTCCATGTAAACCAGTATTATGCAACTTAATAGGGATTTTTCCATGTAAACCAGTATAATGCAACTTAATAGGGATTTTTCCATGTAAACCAGTATAATGCAACTTAATGGGGTTTTTTTCATGTAAACCAGTATAATGCAACTTAATGGGGATTTTTCCATGTAAACCAGTATTATGCAACTTAATAGGGATTTTTCCATGTAAACCAGTATAATGCAACTTAATAGGGTTTTTACATGTAAACCAGTATAATGGAACTTAATAGGGGTTTTTACATGTAAACCAGTATAATGCAACTTAATAAGGATTTTTACATGTAAACCACTATAATGTAACCTAATAGGGGTTTTTACATGTAAACCAGTATAAAGCAACTTAATAGGGATTTGTACATGTAAACCAGTATAATGCAACCTAATAGGGATTTTTCCATGTAAACCAGTATAATGCAACTTAATAGAGATTTTTCCATGTAAACCAGTATAATGCAACTTAATAGGGATTTTTCCATGTAAACCAGTATAATGCAACCTAATAGGGATTTTTCCATGTAAACCAGTATAATGCAACCTAATAGGGATTTTTCCATGTAAACCAGTATAATGCAACCTAATAGGTTGCATTATACCACCAGACCAAGACCCAAACGAAGACTCAGACCACCACCAGATAATGACCACAGACCAGGTTTCCTTAGTTACAGGAACCAAATTGTTTCAGCGGTGAGGGGATTTTTCAGTTTCAAGGACACTTTCAATACATTCAGTAGTTTCAAGGATTTCAACTGTTTAAGAATTTAACCAGTTTCAAGGATATCAGGAGGTTCAAGGATTTCAGGAGTTTCCACACTTTCAACAGTTTCCAGGTTTAAAAAAGTTTCAAGGATTTCAGGAGTTTCAATGTTTCAACAGTTTCAAGGATTTCAGGAGTTTAAAGGTTTCAACAATTTCAAGGACTTCAGGAGTTTCAAATATCTATCAAGTATTTTAACAGTTTCAAGGCCTTTTAAAGGATTTCAAGGATTTTTTTTAGCAGATTTCCACATTAGATCTGTTCCGCAGTCAATCGCAATGGCTTCAGCCATTGCAAGTTTCTAGTTGATAATTGATGACGTAAGCTAACGCCACACGCTAGGCTAACAGCTGATTGTTTAGCACACTGCTAACGTCAACAACCCTCAGAATAGAATACAGGTGAGGACAGCGTTAAAGTGGAACCAGTGACGAGTAATGTACATGAATGACAGAATTAAGCAGATGGTCTGTCCTTTTGTTTACTATTAGCATTAGCCTGCAGCTAACGCAAGTGCAGCGTTTTGGACTGATAAATGGGTGAAAATGTAGTTATTGTGCTAAACTGTTTTCTGACATTGAGTACAGCAATATGAGCTGTTCTACTGAAATTAAATATGTAATATAAATCTTCTGAAATAGACCTATTCTGTCAACTTTTTGGAAAGGTCAAAAACAGTCAAGTTAACTATTTGTACACTACACTTCTTTATTTGATTGATTGGTTGCTCCTTGTATGCACTCATTATATTCCATTGTGTATGTTTTAGTCTATTATCAACAATACCAGTGTCATAAAAGATATACAGTTTTTTAATGCGATCTTCACATGCCACAGTAAAACGTACTACAGATTTGAATACATTGTTTAAACCAACAAAATAACCTCGACTCAAATAGGCTCAGATATCTGCAGACTGCCTCAAATGTTACTTTTAGTTCATTTGTACTTTTGTTGTTGCCCTAAAAAAAATCTACTTTCCATTGCAACACTTTGTTCTAAAATTGCACTGGTGACCCTGGCTGTTCTCGGTAGTCGGCCTGAACATACTGTATTATGGAAACATTTACTTCTTTGCAGAACTTGAGACCTTGTTATCATTATTTTCACCTCATAATACTTTTACTCAGATACAGTGAGTGAATCATCATGTTGGTTATGTGCTTTCTGTTGGAAGTTTTTTAAAGTGCAGTACAGTGTGTGAAGGACCTATGGCCATGTCAGGGTCAGAGTGAGGGTCAGGGTTCCAAATCATTACAGACCAAACTGTTGAAAAAAAAGACCTGCAAAAATAAGCCCAAACCCGGTAACCAGATATTTATGAACATATACAAAAGGAAAATCTTAGTTTCACTATTAGAAGAGCAGACAAACAAGGCTTTCTTACTTGTTCTTACTATTATTGAACTCTGTCACTATCATACCCCATTTTAATATTTTGTTTCTTTGCGGTCGGACAGTGTGTTTTTTCCCTGGGCCTGTACTGATATTTAGTCATCAAGGAGCTGATATTTATTTTCATAAAATATAAAAGTGGAAATATTGGTGTTTAAATGTTTAATAATAACAATATTTTACATAAAAGTGCAGTAAGCGATTGTTTTAGCTTAGCCGTAGCACCAACTCGAAACCACTCCCCCTCCCCTCGCCTCTCCACCAAACCAAACATCCAGCATTTCCTTTTCTTTGTCACAACAAGGAGAGTGGGTGGCACACATGAAATTGGCATTTTCTGTTCAGCCCTTTTAGGTTTTAGATAATCTGATAAATTAGGTGCGCACACTCGCGAGAAACAGGAAGGGGGTAAACGGTCGGTCAGCTTCAAAATATGTTTTATTATTCTTTGGAGACAATAGGCATCTGGTCAATTCCATTACTATTTGGAACATGATAACTTAACTACTTTTAGGGTTTAGGGACGTTTTCCCACAATATTTAAAAAAAAAATGCATCTGGAAAAAATCACTGACTGCATCTTTAATTTTGTTGAAGTGCCTGAAGCGCGTGTATTGAACCAATGTCTGTTCATATATGTCTATAGCAGCAGAGTTGGATGGCTCTCCCAGGCAACAGCTGGGGTTTGTAGTTGATGTGATTTCGTCCAAATGAAGCGTCCTTTATTTAAGTTAATCATGACGTAAATAAACTGCTAGTCTGAACTAAACTATTCAGAGAGAGCCTTGTTTACGTACGGGAAATAGGACTGTGTTACAAATGAAGGCACAGCTGTTGTGTTGTGCCGTAGACATATGTTCGTACAGTATTGAATAATAAATTTAGCGATAACGATTTATATTGATTGGCGAAAATTGGTGCAGTTAATTGTTCACTATTTTTTTACGGATCTAAAAACGGCTCAATAATGGATATAAACAGGTGCTTTTAATGTAAACAAACTGGCAACTTTCCAAAATAGATTATTGTTTGCTTTTTTATCACTTTATTGTGTCGTTTTCATCATTTTCATCATCTTTTCCTCCACTATCTTCCCCTTGTGTTAAATTAATAAATAGAAAGCAAATCCTACATAATAATAGTCACAAAAAAGGAGAACAAAATCATAACACGCTAAGAACAATAGATTATGAGTATTCCTATAATGTATGATATCACATAAAATATAAAATAGAAAAATTAAGAAACATACTTGGCATAACGCTGTCTTTACTATATTATTTTTCAACCTAATATTTTGTGAAGAAATGCATCATACTTGTACCTGTGCTCTGGTTTCCTCTGTGGGACATTGTTGCGGTGAGATGTCTGTTCCACGTCTTGAGTTTCCCTCTGGGACCGGTGCGAAAGGGAAGATCGTTAGAGAAACAATTGAGGGATATCACTTCAGTGTTCTGTGGGTGCAGCATGTTCCTCCTGTTGCAATCAGTAATAATTATTTCAGCAGCTTAAAAGTACGACTATATTTTCTAAATTGAGATTGTGTTGTTCATTTTCATCTTCTTTGGGACTTCCAGATGTGCAGTTACAGTTATGGTGGGAGGACAAGAAGTTCAGTTTCCTCGACATTTTAAATCAATATTAACAATTGTTTTGCCAAATTTCACAAATCAATTATTTCAAGTAACAAACAAAGCTTATTTATATTTCTACAAGGTACAATCATTACTACAAAGTGCCGACATCAAATTTGTTTTCACTTCACCAAATCCGACCATCATTGCTGGGGAAAAATGGGGGCGGTGGGAGCAATTGCACGGCAAATCAGATTTGGGAGATTTTTAAAAAACAACTCAAACATACATGAATCATTAGGGCTTTCAGTCTTTTGTCGTTGAGTCGATTAATCAGTTTACAACGTCATTGTCAGCCAAACATTTTATAGGAAAACTGCTCATTTGCTCCATGGCTTTGTATTCTTGCTGAAGATTCAGGTATTCACTTTGATTTGTGTGACTACCTCCTTTTTTAATCTGTATCAATGCATGTTTGTATGTGTACATTTGTCTGTCTGTCTATCAAACTCTTTGCATGTCCCTGCGTTTCACGATATGTGGCCCTCTGCCTTACTAACACTAAGTAGCCATTGAGAACATAACAATAAGCTCACAGTGTCATCCAGCCAACTTCAGCTTCACCAATATGTGCATGCTTTACCTCGCAAGGCTCAGAACTTGTGGAATTCAGTCGTTGACTTTATCTATATATGCAGACATTTGTTTTTGATTTGGCACTATTTTACATCCTTTTAACTTTGGGGGCGACAGTGGCTGAGTTGGGAGAGCATTGGCCTTTGAGCCCGAAGGTTGCGGGTTCGAGCCCACCTCGAGACCTTCTCCACCGACTCCACTGATGTCTGCTGTCGTTGTGGCCTTGGGCAAGACACTTAACCCACTTTGCCTATAAGGAGCGCGGAAGTGATGTTTGCTGCTTGCCTTGATGTATATGTGTATGTGTATGCATCAAACTGAAATTTCCCCATTGTGAGACGAATAAAGGACCTTCTTCTTCTTCAACTTCAGCTTTGTCAAATGTGAATAAATATGGATATGGCATACTTCAGAACCTATGAAAACTGTTTTACCAGCCATGTTGTCTGCCCCTAGACCATTTTGTTGAGCTTAAGTAGCCTCTTACTAGAAGGTATGAACATAACTGATTGATAACACCTTCTCTTTGTGTTTTTAGTCATTCTATCGACCAAGAATGTATTATTGGGTCAATTACAGCCCTAGTTGAGTCACATAAACAATTAGTGGACTTTGGCACAACACGTCCCCTTTAACCATACAGCCAAGGACATGTTACAATGTTATTTTTCACCCACTGCTCTCAGCTGAAGTTGCCGTCATTAGGCCAAGGCTGAGAGACTCTGCTCGGACACGCGTGGTCCTCCTCAGTGCGACCCATCACAGACGCTCACTTTGTTTGGCAGCCTTACATGAATGAATGTCATGAGATTCTAGAGCCCCGTCAGGCCGAGCGGCTGATCCCTGAGCTCCTTTGTGTTCGGAGAGTTACAGTGACATCAATCACCCCACGCAGTAAACGGGTATTTCCTCTTTCACCAATAACTTATTAACTTCACTGGGGTTTCCTGGAAGTAGCTGAATAAATCATGAGTGCTGTTTGTTTTTGCCACTTTTGTTGTTGAAGCGAGGAGTAATCAGGTTCTTTGTTCCGACTGGAGAAGATGGAGGTGATGGGAGACGGTTCAAAGTCGAAATATAGCAAAAAAATATACAGCGTAAATATGGAAAATTATTACTTTTATATAGTAATAATTTTAAGAAGCCTTATATCTATTATTACTTATAACTTGCCAAAACAAATTCCCAGTTTGTCACTTCTTGTTACTCACTGGTAATAAAATGATGCTGAAATAACTATAATAAGCATTTGAACAGTATAAGAATACATTTTGATATGAAATGATTTATTTCAGTCTTTTAGTAGCGGTATAGAATAAAAAAACGACACAGCTACAACACTGTTATTTATGATTGATGTACTAAGATTTTGAAACCCAAATCTTTATATTTGATAATGATTTTATTTAAAACAGTTTGTAATAAAACCAAATGAGTGCTTTCTGTGTCTACAATAAGAATGCATGCAATAACTTATAACTACCATAATATCAAAAGCGAGGCAGTTCCATTCCCTGAAAAAAATCCTGAAAAAATAAAATTATTATCCCAATAATTTATAAATTTATTTGGGTGTTGCATGCTTGTGTGCACTTCAGCAGTGAGACAGTGAATATAGTAAGTTTTGGAAAATAATGTATAATGTACTGGAATGAAACAGAAACAGTTATGGGTGCATAAGGAGGGCAATTTGAATGTAAACTAGCTGGAGCAAATGTCCTTATATGGGCATGTTACAGCGGTATGACCAACGTGTTGCCAAGACGGTTGCTAAGGCAAGCTGGAGTTTCACCCACAAATGAAGGAAATCTGATGGTCAAGCCGTATTACTCATATCTGGATTTACAAAGTCAATATCAAAATAAAAACCCCAGGATCATAGAGATCTCTAAACCACAGATTTTTTAAATCCCAAAACCGTGAGTGTGACACCAACAGTTACTGTGCTTGCGGAGTTTACTTTTCAATGTAAGTCAATAGAAGCCAGAGCGAGTTGGAGCTAAACTTCGTCCACAAGCACTTCCTTATTGGGCTTCATTGAGCAACAGGGTGTTAGCATTGTCCATCTATATACAGTCAATGAAGGAGACATAAGCTGCACAGAACACAACACATACTCCTCACTGCACCCATATTTGTGGTTGCATTCGGTTTGATGAAGAACAGAAAGAGCTTCAGGTTTGGCAGAGCAGGGACAAAGGGTTTCACTGAAGTAACTTTTCACTTTCCTCTGAACGCGTGTCCTGCGCTCTCTCCGTCTGGATGTGCGCTTTGAAGAAGGACGAGGAGGGAGGCAGATGGAGAGAGCAGAAACATATTCCTTTAAAAAATCCTGCGGAGATCTGGTTTCTTCTCCAAAATGTAATCACTTGTTTATTGTGCCTTCAATTTTGTCCCTATCCTCCCATAACGTTTTGAGTTATTCCACAAAATAACTACCTGTTGAACAAACAAACCCAGGCAATCACAATACTTCTACCCCCGCTAATACTGGGGTGGAGGAAAATACATTTGAGAATCGTAATCAGAATTATTGTTATTGCCATTGTATGTAACAGGAAGTCAACAAAAAAGGAATGGGCGTTTGAACAGGTTGCAAACAATAATACATAGTAGAGAATAGATATAAAGGCATGCATAAAGAACCTATATTCTACTAAAAATATATTTAAGTTATTGACTGAATTAGCTTCGTGAAATCAAACTGAAAGATGACATACCATGTGAGAGTAACTCTGGAAATACATTTTAGTTTTTCTAGTCCTTGTATAGACTCATAGTGACTTATTTTTTCCTACAGATTTTAAATAAAGCTTTGTTGATTCAAAATGGGCGTTTGCTCTGGTGACAGGTTTGTCATGTGAGTTTGTGTCAAACGTGCAGAGGTCGTGCTCTTGTTGCATCACAGCCTTATCTGAGTCAGCGTAACAGGATAACCTCCGTCTCACCAGGCAGCTTTCGTTATCTGCAACACACAAGTGCACACATTCAAAAGTCTTCAACACAGAACACAGCCCTAGTGAAGCTAATAATCACAATATATATATATTTTTTTACCTTGACATTAATGCAGAGTAAGGAAATTATATAATGAACTTCCTTATTTTAGTCTGTAGGTCTCACCTCAAGTGTCCAAACAGTCCTGCATGTGAGAGCTAGAAACATGTACAGGGGCATACATTCACTCTCCTTAAACACACTGGGCCGGTGGGTCAAAACGACTCCCCTTTGAACCTGCCTGTGACCTACTCTTTTTGAGTGTTAAGTGTGAACACTCCAACCAAATATAGCAGTAATTTAGACAGCAATAAAACCAGACTGTTTTATAGCACAGGAGTCGAGCTGCATATTTTACAGCTGTGCAACTGTATAAGAGTGAAGCTTTTACTTTTAAAGTCTTAAAGCTTTGTGCTGCTCCTTTTGTTTTAGTAGTCCTTGTAAGTAATATGTTTGATCTTTACTTCTACTTCTACTACTCCGCCGTTCTAACTAATGGGCCAAAAATTGTGCTCTACTGGAGCTATCCAAAATGGCCGCGAGTGGTCCCGCTCACAACAAAATTGTGAAAAAACGCATCTGCGCATGCGTCAGCCGGCGCAGCTCCATTCATTTGAACGAGAGACTTAAAAAATTCACAGTAAATAAACTAGAGTGGTCCAATAAAATTCACCCCCCTCAGCATTGACACACATGTGGAACGGAGCTTTGGGCCAAGAGCCAACTTTTGGTCCATCCTTTAAAGACGTTTTCGAGAGGTCTGCCAATGCTATATGTTAGCATTGGCTAATTCTTCTTCTGGGTCCACCCCCATCGGCCCGGGGTGGTATTGCAAGCATGTCAGCGCACGTCATTTTGGCCACTTTTGAGCTGGGACCCGCCCCCCCTGGTTTGAATATCTACATTAAATGATAAGCTTGCTGTAGTAAAAAATTATTCGATTCGCTGAGTTTTGAAGACTGATATTGAAAGTTGGAGTTTAAGCTTCGATTCTTCCATTTTGACACGTTCCTGTCCCATGTGTACGGATTGTACTAAACTAAAATGAATCAAACTTTATGGATACGAATTATGCCGTGCTTCCATTGAGTTCAGAGTGATGCAAATTGAGGACTGTTGCCTTATCTATCCATCCATCCATCCATTTTCTACCCTTTAATCCATTTCTGGGTCAGGGGGGTGACAGTCAGAGATGCCACCCAAGTCTCATAGCACCAGCCCCTCACTGATCCTCTGCAGGTGGTGAGTCCACAGGAGGACGGCTGCTCTCTGAGTGTGAGCATAGCCTTGATCTTTCAGTGGGGGCTTTGGGCAAAGTGGGGTTAAGTGTCTTGCCCAAGGACACAACGACAGCAGTCATCAGTGGGAGCGTTGCCTTATCTGACAATTCAAATTCAAAGTGTTATCTCTGTAATAGGAAATGGATCCTCAGATTGTTGCATGGAACAGGAGGCTCAAACACATGGGCAGTTTCTCTAGTTACATGGCACCTGTTGGCGACACCTGCACTTTTTAGCTTCAAATCAAAGACGTGTTTAAAAACGCCCTGTTTCGCTGCACCTCTGCACGACAATCAAGATTAAAGATCATTTATTTGTCCCACTCTGGGGAAAGTTCAGTGTTGCATCACAAGTTACAGAACAGAAGAGAATGAGCAGCACACAACACACAATAAGTGAATATTAACACTTCCTTCAAATGATGAAAATAAAATCTCTATATCTCTAAATCTCTAAAGAAACAAGGTATAAAAGGTGTACGCACAAGGGGTATAATCCTGTATACTCTGAAGAAATATATACTTATTTATAGATACATCTGTAATATACTTTAGTCCAGGAAGTAATAAGTCATGAGTTCTGTGGGTTCAAATATTCACAGTGATTAAACTACTGTACATGTTAGCAGCACAAGGCTAAATGTGACTAAGTAAAGTGGCAGTGGATAAATATTGCACATTATTACACAGATGTGTGGCATTTGAAGTTAGGTCATAGGCATTGTTCTTCAGTCTTCGTTGTACAGTCTGACAGCAGCAGGGAGGAAAGCCCAACAATCCACTTCTACACAATCACACGTCTCCAGGGAAGAAGGGAGGGAATAAAGAGAATGGGATATTCTGCCCATCGCTCTCAATAAATAATGTTTTTAATGCAGCAGCAGCATTTTAATCAAGCACCTGTCACTATAGCAGGGAAGCATGGCATTTACATAGCTTTGTGATCCAAGAAAACAAAATAAACATGAAGAGATGAGAGAAACGTGGAGATAACTTAAAACTATGTAAAAAAAAATTCATACTATATTGACATTATTTCAATAGAAATATTCCGACCATAACCTATAAAAATATATATAACATTACAACATGAAAACCTGTGTATGCGTATGTTAACATTTACTTGCTTTTCAAATTTACCTGGTGCAGTTTATTTACAGACGTGCTTAAGAGTCCAGCAAGTATGTTTTTTTTCTTCTTTTTACAAAGGGTTTAATCGGAAACTTGTAGTATTTAGTATTTAGTAAACCTATTTCCCCACACAAGGCACAATATTTCTTACTGGAGTTTGGACCAATCACAGGCCGTGAAGGGGATCTGAGGTTCAGCATCACTTCTGAGAAAGAGAGGGTGAGGTGAATAAACAGCTCCAACAGCCGTTACCGGGGAAACTACTACTCAAAACAGCCTGAGCCCGACCAGCCTCTCCATCCTCGACAAGGGAAGAATACTCCAAGATCACAGTCATTAATGGTTTTACAGACTTTTGGCAATATGAGTGTCAGGTTAACATACACTGTAATATTTTAACTAACATGAATTAAGTAAGAATGGAGGTGTTTTAATTAAAGCAATAACACCTAAGATTAGATTTTAGATAAGATTTTCAGGTGAAACGTGGACAATTAGAATGTCTCACTTTGCGTGTGATGAGTCTGTCATTAATTAGTTTCACATTGTTAGTTGAATTACTGAAGGAAATGGACTTTAGAAAGATATTTTAATACGTCAAGTTTCACCTGTATTTCAAACATGCATCTACAGTATGAGTACATTATGTTACTCTACAAGCACTAATATTACTATTGAGGCGGCACAGTGGTTAGCGCTCCTGGGTTCGATTCCACCTCCAGGCCTTTCTGTGTGTTTGCATGTTCTCCCCGTGTCTGCATAGGTTTCCTCCGGGTGCTCTGGTTTCCCCCAACACTAAAAACACGTACAATAGGTCTGGCATGCACCTCCTGTACTGGCGACCCCGCCCCAATTTCTGTGTGGAGTGAGAGAAAAAATTGTGACTCTGGTCTGTGAAAGGCGCTATATAGATAAAGATGACTTACTTACCGGTACTTACTTACTAGAGAGAGACCTCAAAAGTGTATGGCAAAGACAATACATGCAAGTACAAAGAGACAAAGATACATGCCTGAAAATAAGTGGGAAGAAGTAAAAATCATTCCCAGCGGCAACATTATTATTACATATTCAATGTATTGTTCCTCTCGCTCACATTGTAGCTGGACTAAATAAAACAACTAGTACTGTAACTTTTAACAGCCTGCCACTGGTTTGTCTCTTTGGATATGTTCTGAATCTGCCACTATTCTATCTCCTAATGATATTGTGGAGGGTTTGATCTGGTAAAAAAAATACTCACTGTGATTTGGTCCACATATATTTGCTTTGTGATAAAGTGTGCATACAGTTTGTGTGTGTGTGTGTGTGTGTGTGTGTTTGTGTGTGTGTGTGTGTGTGTTTCAAACCTGTGAACATGAAAATCAATAAAACAACTGGATGCAAAATGAATAAACAGTTAGAAAATTAAAAGAACAGTATTGTAGGGGGAAGGATCACTGCTCTTCTAGCGATATTAAAACATAATCTTATTTAATTTGGGATTGTACTGCGGGTCTAACTTTAAACATATATTCTGTGAAAAGCATATTTATTTAGCCTTTGTGTGATTGTAAGACTTTTAAGAAGATGTTTCTCATTGCAGATGCTCAGTAAAGTTGACAGTTGGATTAGAAAAACAAGTGAAATAGACAAGATAAACAAAATGCACACACTGAGCACACCTCAAATAGTTGATTTACAGAAACAAATAATTTGGAGAGAAAATTTTAATTGTATGAGTTTGACCTGCTAACCCTACATGTATTGTTTTAGCTTTTTCAATACAAAACCGATCTCAAATCTCTTGAGCAGAATGCGTCTGTCGGTGGAACATTTTCATTTTCACACAGGCTCTGCAGAAGTCACACCTCTCCGGTTGCCAACAGCGACGTGTTTGGTGTAGTTTTCAGTGTGAGGACCCCAGCGTGGATCAGAGCATATTTACTGCGTCCGACTGAGGATTTAAACTGGGTTAGTTCCCCCCATAGTGACGGCTCAATGGTGGATCCAGGACAGATGGAGCCAAACGGTTACATTCAACATATTTGGAGATGGATGCATAGGACTGTGATTCTTGATGACCGACTGAGGTGTAAAAAGTAAATGCTGGAACTACAGTGATGTGTGATAGAGAAAAATATTAATACAAAAACCTGACTTTTATGTTGTAAAACTCTGAAACCAATGAACTCGATGGCACAGCGGTTTTGTGCTTGTGCTTCAGAGTGAGAAGGTGCTGGGTTTGATTCCACCACATGCTGTTCTTTGTGAAGTTCTTGTGTCTGCGTAGGTTTTCTCCAGGTGCTCCGGTTTCCCCTACCACCAAAAACATGTACTTTTGTTACCTGTCTGTGGCATGTACTACATCCTAATATGAAGAAAGACTTACAGTGTGATCATAAGACTTCAGATCAAATTGTAAGTTTAACCATGAGTCATTCTTAAGAGACTATTTTTACTGTTTTATCATTTTTCCTGTTAATTACAGAATCTAATTGTAAGCCCTTTTCATAACTTTCAAGAGTTCTGTAAAGCCCTTCAGCAAAGGTTTTTGACTGATCCAAGCATCAACATTGTTCTGGTGGGATGAAGGATGGGTCAACTGCAGAGTCCTTGGACATTTTATTTGTGTAATAAATCTAAATCAATTCTATTAATCAACTTAGTGAAAAGATAGCATAAAATGTTCCGCCTTTGCTTCTCAAAGAGCGAGTTTTTAGAAAAGGAAAAACTTGCATCAGCTTCTGTACAGAACATATATGATCAGTTTTGAGAAAAAAAGAAGCAAAATTGCCCAACTTTTTAGACGAAAAAGTAAAAAGTATCCCGCTCCACCATCAGTTCTCAACCAAAAGCCTCAAATTGTGACTCGCAAAGTTCGTTCTTACAGGTTTGTGGACAAAAAAAAAAAGGTTCTTGATAACATAATTTTACTCTTTCTTTGAGTCTTTGTTTTAGGAGGAATAAAAAGTATTTTCTATGAAACCAAAACAGGTGCGCACCTAAAGAAATATTGAAGAAAAGAGAATATTAGAAATAATAAAAACATATATTTTAATGCCCATCCCTCCATTGTATCACTACCTATTTTATTTTATTAATCATAATGGAACCAAAACTTATTTAGGATTCAGCAACAACAGAAAATGTAGAGATTTAGATGTGGAGGGTCTCTCTGTGTCTGGGTGGGTTAACTCTGGGTGCTCCCTTTCACTCCTTTGACATTGTATAGATCTATCCTCCATTCAGGCCGCGGACAGGACAGGGCACTTGGACTCTTGGTTGTGTTGTGGAGAGGCGTGGCGTGGGCTCCTGCTCTGCTCAGATAAGGCCCCTGGGAGCTGGTGTGTGCGGGGCGACCCAGGCCTGAGTACACAAGCAGCCCACCACTGTAAATAAACCCAGCCCCCACAGAGAACACAAGACCACAGCTAAGTAGTAACATGGGCAGTATAATACCACGAGCAGACAATATGGGAATGGAGCATATACTTGTACATTCAGGCAATTATGTCTTGGCATCAACAGTAGGGTTTGAGTTATTGTGAGTTTTGTTTGATGAAGCTATAAATGTTATTTGTGTAGCACTTAATTAAATCCAGGACTTGATCAAGACTAAATTAAACAACATTTTAGAAAATCAAAGATGTGAGAAATGTGAACATTGTAAAATAGAGGTCAGGAATAATGTGAAAGTTTCTTCTCGGGGCTTCTGTGGTTTAGTCGAGTCGTCCTGTACGAGTTTGTGCAACAACACACAAAAAAGAGAAGATAACATGGATTATATTATTTCAGATGTCGGAGTCTGGACAATACTGTACTTTTATCATTGTTTGGGATAAAAAAAGTGTATGTTTATATACAATAAAAATATATACTAAAGTTTTCTCCATTAGACAGTTTGGACTTATACATCAATTTCAATTTGTAATCATCCAAAAGAGACAAAAAAATCAACATTTAAATGTGTCACAATATTGCTTATTCCTACATTTTTCTTAATCAGGAGAAACCTATTACACTATGCATATTTTTTGGCTAGCGATTAGTAGCCACCTCCCTCTGGGGCAAATATCTGTGGTCAATCAATATAATAATCACAACCTGCTCATTTCTATGGAGATGCTTTATTGTATTTCCAATTTTTTCCTGCACTGTTGGTTAACAAGTTTCACTAATATTGAGGAATATTTTCATTGGAGTATTATTCTACATTCCCATGTAGTGGCAGACCCTCCAAAGTTACACATTACACATTAGTCCTTTCAGTCTGTCCACTAATATACTGTCTATCTGTCTGTCTGTCTATAGACCGGATATTAGTAGAGGACTGACTGAGTGCTGACGTCATCATAGTGTTTACCGAGCGTGGAAAAAGCTGATTTGAACAGAAGCTAGCTGGAGCCAATTTCCTTAAATGGACATTTGTTCCAACGGTGGTAGCTTCATGCCGTAACGGGCAGACTAAGGTGTTGCTAAGGTGGTTGCTAAGGAAAGCTGGAGTTTACCCCGCAAATGAAGGCATCTGATTGGTCAATCCTTATATGGCTCATATGTATCTTTAACAATATTAAAACTTTTTCCATGAGCACGTCCCTTTTGGACTTTATTGAGCTAGAGGGTTTGTATTGTCCATCTATATACAGTCTATCGTTTCACTTCAAAGCACATTCTAAAGAGAGTTCTCAGAGAATTGTTAAATGTAAAGTTAATTGGTTTCTGTAAATTGAATTGACGCAGCTGTAGTGGCTGATTCACCACAGAGTCCATGTTGAGTCATGATCACGATTGTGACAAAAAGTGAGAATTAAAGTAATTATAGAGTTCAGGAATCTACGTCACAAAGCACCATTTTGGGAACATTCAATTGTTTTAGATTGTGTTACTATGTGCCCACTCGTCCCAAAATACCACTCATTCCCATCTCAAAGTGCTTTGTTTCAATCCAGCCCAATGTCAAATGTTCTTGTTTGTGAAGTAGAAACGCTGTTTTTGGTCCATCATGGATTTAAATACGCTTCTTTCACCATCTTATAACAATACTTGATTTCTGTATTTCTATCATTTACAGCTGGGCTCATATTGTTATTCTTCATTTACAAACTCAAACTACTGTAAATGAATAAGAATAATAAAGTATTTCTTGCACTAGAGCCTACAGTATATTACACTTTATTTTTTAAGCTGGAGATAGAATCTTATTTTATTTATATCATACCTAATATTCACTTATCCTGTGTGCTCCTCATTCCTACTGTTCTGTAACTTGTGATGCAACACTGATATTTCTCCACTGTGGGATGAATAAAGGATCTCTTAATGATGCAGCGATTTTATATAGCACTTTTAGGACACTCAAAAATGCTTCACATGTCATTATTCTTTCACTCCATATACAGTGGTGATAAACTAGTCACAGCTGCCCTCGGGCACACTGACAGAAGCGAGGCAACCAATATCTGCCATCAGCCCCTCCGACCACCACCAACCATTCACACACATGACAGATTAATTCGAGGCAATTTGGGTAAAGTGTCTTGCCCAGGGACACAACGCAAGTTTGGCAATTTACCTGGTGTTCCCAGAGGTCTCCCATCACAGAACTAGCCAGGCCCTGCCCTGCTTAGCTTCAGATGTCTGACAGGATTTGGCTTTCACATGCAGGCGGTGCGTTTAATATTTGTTCACTCTTTCCCTTCTCTGATGCAGAGATTCCTTATTTCCGAATTTATTTTTAATAAAAAGGTGTGTGTGTGTGTGTGTGTGTGTGTGCATCTGTTTGTGTGTGTGTGCATCTACGTGTGTGTGTGCATCTACGTGTGTGTGCATCTGTGTGTGTGTGTGTGTGCGTCTGTTTGTGTGTGTGTGTGTGCATCTGTTTGTGTGTGTGTGTGTGTGTGTGTGTGGTCAGTAGGGCCAGGAGGAGTAGCGTCATCAGCGAATAAACATGACTCAAACTGCATAAATCACTGTTAATACCACGTCATAAAGGATTTGGCGACAAAAGTTAACGCGGCTGACTCCTCACACTAGACATTTAGACATTTAGACATTTAGACATTTAGACATTTAGACATTTAGACATTTCCACATTTTCAAAAAAGTTAGGTACATTGTTTTCAAATGAAATGAAATATGCGTTGAATCAATATCACAAATTACAACAGTAACAAAACAAACAAAATACAACTTTTACACAACAATTATTGAAAAGAAACAACTACAACATACATAAATTAGGAAATAAAAATGCTGGGGTTTTTTTCTGTCCAGAATTGTTCTCATATGTTTTGTCTTGTGTTGTCTTTCATCTCACAAGATTCACATTTAGTCATTTACACAAGCTATTCTCAATCTTTATCATATTGTTAGTTTTTATGCTCCCTGTTTGTCCCTGAGTCTTATCAAAGTAAAATGTTGTGAACAAATCAGACAACATGCTGCTTTCATCTTGTCAGAAAGAACCCTGTGAGTCACTATTTGATGATTTGGGCTGAGAGCTGAATTGGCTGAGCGAGGGTGGTCTTTTTCCCCCTTATTATGCTAAAGTCAGGGGTTTTTTGTACTTCTTCATCATGCTGAAGTTGGAGATTGTATTACTTATTCCCTTATCATGCTAAAGATAGAGATGTTTTACTGCTTCTTTATATATATTTATATTTTATATATTTTATACAGTTATTGAATTTTATTTTAGTACAGAGTTGTTATTCATTTATCTTGTGCTGTGTGCTCCTCATTCCTTGTGATGCAACACTGAAATTTTATCTTAATTGTTTCTGTCTGAAAAAGATGATCTAATGATTTGACAGAAGCCAAAAATACATGTACGGGAAAGCTCGCAATAGAACCAAATTGTTTTGAGATCAAAATGAGATGAATTTTATTTCATAGTTCAATTGTTATAAAAGTGAGGTCCCCCAGCTTTAATTGCTTCTTTGACGCTGGTTGTTTGTGAGTCCGGCTGCAGCAGTGGGATGGACCGTGTCAGCGAGGTTTTCTGCCGCACTAGGGTCACCGCGCTTCTTACATAATGCCATTTTGATATGGAGGATTAGGCCAAGGTCCCCTCCGCAGACCGGACACAGTTTTCAGGTGAAAAATAAACCAGATCAGATTGAGGCGACTGCGGCGGCGGCTTTAACGTAGGCTGATGTAATCTGAGGTGAATGAAGCCTACGCATTATCTGCGCTCAAAGAAACTCAGGTCTCTGCAAAAACAAACACGTTCTATAGAAATACTTTGGCTCTCTGTGGTGCCAGTACGATCCACATCATGTACGACATTTGAAAGACACATATGAAAGAAAATATGTGGTTTGTTCAAAATCACAAAAAGTGTGACATTGAATTAGCTGCAGCTGGCGCCTACACTGTTATTTTTTTGGTGTATTGAAATCTCCATGATGCTGTTATTTTTAAGCTTGGATTTCTTTATAGTGTTATGAAAAACATTAAATGCCCTGTAGGCTTTTAGGTATGCAATAACTCTTGAGAAAAGTTCTGTTTTTACTGACTAATGATGGCACTTCTCAATCTGGTAATTGACTAATGTAGCTGGAACCGGTCATTTTGAACAGAATTCTTATATATACTTGTCCCGGCTAAGGCAATGATGTATGTAACCCTTGGAATGGGATGGTTGTTACAAAATAATACTTCAACTACTACTACCACTACAACTACTACTTAATAATGATGATAACAATAATAATAATAATAACAATACAACATGTCATAATTATTATATAACTGTAATATTTTGTTGTAAAAGATAAATACTTAATTGTTATATAGATTAGGACTGTGCAATTAATCATTGTGTGATTTTGTCTATAATCAAGCGGCCCTTGTTAAGGAGGTTGTAAAGGAGGCTGGAGCACTCTTCTCTTAGTAGGTCAATTGTCCGTATCGGCTCCTAATGATAATGTCCCCTTTGTCTGGTGGTTCTCAGGGCTCTTGTGATGTCTGATTTTGGTCCTGCCTTAGTCCTTGTTCAAATCGGGTTTCTTTCCTGGTTTAGTTTAGTTTATACCTGGTAAAGTTTGTACCATGAACAGTAGTGCTTGTTGAAATTCACACCAGGGAAATCTCATCTGTCTGAGTTGAGACCGTGTGGGTTTGGCCTTGGATTTATTCTTCATTCATTGTGGAAATTTTGCCTGGTATTTTATGAGATGAATCACTTAGGCCTGTTACAATAAAGAAATGGAGCGCCATAATATTGTACTTTGCTAAAGAGAGATATTAGCCGTTAACTAGTCCCTATTGTCCCCAGTTCCTATTTAGTCAGAGGAACCAACCAGTACCAAACTTGAAATAATTTTTATAGTTATAATCACATCTCTGAGTAATATGTTTGTTTCATTTAACTAACCGTTTTATTGCATCCGCCAGTTTTATGAGCAGGTTTTATGCTGTGAAATATAAATAAATAAATCTAATAAACAAGTGTGGCCCCATTTCTCTAGTTCCTATTATATGTGAACTCAAAAATGGCTCCTACAGTGCAAATCTGCTTTACTATGGATTATTTATGACTGTCTCTATCTTGTTTTGTTCAGCCCTTTGAGTTGCCATGTGTATGAATTGTGCTCGCCTTGCCTTAAACTGTAAGATTGATACATCTGATACAATAAATCAGGATCACTAAAAGACCTGAGCTCCCATTAGAAGAGACACATTCAAGTTCTTAGTCACGGTAGTAATTAGGAACACACTTGTGAAATCCTACTTAAAGCTGTGGTACCTAACTTTTCTTTCTTTCATACATAATCCATTGTTATTATTACAACAGAAAGAGTATTAAGTATTTTAAAAGTCATTCTTTTCAACACATTAAGTCATTTGGAGCCAGAGCAAGCGGAGCAAAACTTTGTTCATGAGCACTTCCCTATTGGGCTTCATTGAGCTATAGGGGGCTAACATTGTCCATCTATGTACAGCTCCATTCTTTCCCCTGACACTGAGGCCAGCCGTGTGCAGCAGGTGAGCTCTGACTGCTGCGCTTTTGCTTGAACAGTGAGAGTAATGTCAACAGTCGCTTCGTGCCGGAGCATCTGCCTCTCGTCACTCTCTTTTCTTCCTCTTGTCGGCCATGTTTGTGTGTGTGTGTGTCTTGTGCAGCTTCCAACCACTCACTTCCTTCCTACACTCAACATCTGTCAATCACACTTATCTATTGTCGGCCATAATGCAGCTTAGTCTATTTTGGGAGTTTGGTGAAAATCCCTGTCAAGTAGAATCGTGTGGAAGTTGGTTTGGTGTTTGTCAGTGTTTATCACAGACACATTAAGATGAAGAAATACTTTAGCTTTGTAGGTTCAAATGTTCACAGTGATGGTGCTACGGTACATGTTAGCAGCATGAGGATGTGGGATTAAGGTGACAGTGGACACATGTTGTCCCATATTGCACATTCTGACATTAATGCACATTATTGCACACATTCATGACATGTGATTTCAGGTCAGCAGTGTTCATCAGTCGTTATTGTTCATTGTACAGTCTGACATTTGTGTATTGACCCCCACTTCTACTGTTATTAAGGCATAGACAGACAGCAGGTTACATTATGAACAGCAGTACAAGGTCTAGTTTGGAGTAATCCCCCATAGTGCACTTGCATTTGTAACCACAAGATGGCAATGATAAGTAATATAGTTCTGGAAAAGGAGACAACAAAAACAGAATTATAATTAAGTAGAAGTATAATGTTTTTTCACTAGAACATGTTAGAAATAGCCAGGGTTTTAAAGAGACTTGAGAGTAATTTGGTTTCAGCAGCACAGTACTATCCTAGTCCTTCTTCAAGCACTCGACACAAATTTGCTACTACTATTATATGTCGATCTATATCTGGGGCTGGAGTGCCTATTTTTCTCTTAAGAATGTTGTTTTTCCAGACATGAGTTGTCTGTAAAAGTAAAAATGTATTTAAATCAGTGTGCAATATGCATCTATATCAGAGAAATCTCCCTGTAAGTGACTTTTTGACACTTTTGGGTGAGTCTAAAAAAGCTGATGAATTACATGCATGTGAAAACTAGTGATAGAACCAGTGATAACCGCTAGTTACATAGATTTCATTACAGATTTCAATGTTTTGTAGTTGGAAAGTTAGGAACCCTTAATATTGATATCACAATACTATATAAATCTATATTTTGTTCTATGCTGAAGATCATTTGAATCCTCTTCCTGCCTTATGTTTCCTTTCTGCAGACAGAGCTTCAACCTTTAGTCTTTTGAGTTTTGTCTCTGGAGAGTAGAACTTTAAACTTGTGACGTAAACACCAGCCGCCTTTTGAGGAAGTGACGATGACAAAACATAAAGCATTCCCACCAAGATTTTCTAGGACACCAGAGAACTATGACTTAGATAATGGACTTAAGGTGACCACCTGTCCCTCTTCAGGTCGTCCTGAACAACGACAAGACCACTATCGCACTAATGTAGAGGTTTTCTATGCTTTTCATTGAGTTGTGAGACATTAGGCCCTGAAATGCTGATGTTTCCTTCGGCTGTAATCTTCCACAATATGATATGAACAATTATTTCAACTTCGAATAATGTTTTACAGTATGTTAGAACTATGACTTTAACATTGACATCCCAGCACTGCTCCTGGTCATAGAAGTGATCAGGTTGTTTTTTTGTCTATTTAATGGTATTATTTTGTTGAAAAGAGGTGGAAATCAAATGCATCTATTGAGCATAACCACCAAAAAGGTAGGCTTGCTGTATAGATAGAACAATCCAAACAATTAGAAAACGTATTTATTTGTAAATCTATCAGTAAAACATTCCGACCCATTTAAATAAGAGGCAAATAACTATTATTTTGATAATCGAAAAGTCGGTTGATTATTCTCATGATTAATCAATTAGTTGTTTAGAGCTGAACATTTTACCAAAACAAAGCTGTAGTGATGCCCCTGGAGAGAGCAAACAAAGACATTTCTGTGGTTGCCAGTTAGTTTTCCAGTTTTCTCTCGTGTAAATATAGCGGTGTGATTTGTTGCACATTTCTATTGATTTGTCTCAGGAGAATTCTAGTTTCCTACAGCTACGTGCAGAAGGACACATTCACAACACACTGAGATGAACTAACATTCATTCAATTCAATTCATTTTTGTACAGCCTTCAATTACAACAGCTGTCGTCTCGGAGGACTTTACAAAATTGTTCATTCACATTAAAAAACACAGGAAATACAATAATAACAAACATATAGGAGCCATTGGTCCATAGGGAGTGGGATGTAATAGAACACGCTGCCTCAGTTACACTAATTTCATGTTATAGTTAAGGTGTAGTTTATGGTCCCGATAGAGCAGTCACTATTTTCTCTCTGCCCAAGAAGTTAAATAGTGACTCCCAGGGCTCTTTCTTACAAGTATTATAGATTCATGTTTTCTAATAAGATTTAGCTTGCATGTTTTCTGGTGGAAAAGCCATAAAATGTATAATTTTTTAACACAATGTTTGGGCAAAACAAGACATGTTTTATGATATTTCCAATGTACTCATAATATACTCAGACCAATTGCATATTCTTGTTAATATTTATATCATATTTGCAGTTCAGCACAACTTTGTCTTGCTCTAAATAAAAAAGGAAATAAGTTATCAAAAATAATCGTGTGTTACAGCCCTGATGAGCTGCGGGAATCTTGCACTTCAATTCCATTCGATGTATTCTTGTATAGCCCTAAATCACAACAGTAGCGATTTAGCAGTGAATTGTGTCCAGGGCTCCAGACAAACCTTTTCCTCTGTATCCCCTGATCCCTGTGCCTTTGTGTCGGTGTCTCCAGGTGAGCGCTAACGTCCTGATCTTCCTGTGCACAAACATCATTGGGATCTGCACTCACTACCCCGCAGAAGTGTCCCAGCGCCAGGCCTTCCAGGAGACCAGGGGCTACATCCAGGCGCGGCTACATCTGCAGAGGGAGAACCAACAACAGGTACACACCGCCCACATAACAATAACACCAGACATCACAAGAATAACTCATGAGGCCGGGGGGAGGGGGTGTCAAACTGGTCCTCAAAGGGCTCCACCCACTTCCCCTTGTGAGTCTAGTCTTGACCTGAAGACTTGAGGAAATGGGTGGAGTCTGGGGTGTGCCTGCTTGGTTGGAATTAAATCCTGGAGCCAACCTTTCTGGAATCGGTTTTTCATCCGTCCTGTAGAAAGGACTCCAAGAAGTCTAATTGGTCAAGTTTGAATTGGAATAGTAAAAATAATAATAATAATAATGATAATGCATCGGTTTTATATAGCGCTTTTTTGAACACTCAAAGACGCTTTACATGTCATAAACTACTACTGTAGCCACAGCTGCCCCGGGGCACACTGACAGACTGACATTTAGAAAATTCACAATAGCAAAACACTATTCATATGCGCTCTAATTTATTATTTTTTTCTCCTAGCGACGCGCATAACGTAATGTAAGCGTGGTGTATGGATACTCGCATGAATATGATTGTGTTTGATTTTCACCAGCCGCTTTTTCTATGCCTTTCTTACTTTCCCCGGAGATACGTTGATTGCGTAAAAAAATGTATTGTAATTGTAAGTCATCTTTATCTATGTAGTGCACACACACAAAAACACACTGGAGTGGTAGGGGAAACCGGAGCATTCTGAGGAAACCTATGCAGACACAGGGATAACATGTAAACTCCACACAAGAAACCCTGTCGCGAGGTGGAATTGAACAATCGCTAAATATTTCACAGCTGGTGTAAATTGTCAGAATCATTGACCAATTGCGGTCGCGGCCCCGCAGATGTGCCGAAGACGCTCGGTGTAAATTGGGAGTTGTATAAAGTTTAGGTAGAGTCACAGCTGTGTCTAGACATTTGTGGTTGTAATAATGTTATTATATCGATTAAAGTAAGTGTCAGTGAGTAAGTAAGCCACCTTTCACAAAGCGCATTTCCCCCCTTTCAAGGCAACACAAAGCATTTTTTGGAGTACCGATATTTTTTCCATTCTTTCCACAATTTGATTACAGCGACACGCCGGACACACATCAAAGCCTCATTAACTCTATAGCACATGTTTTTATTGCTAGGGTAAAGCGGAGCACCCGTTGGTAGCCTACACATACACGAGGAGAACATGCAAACTCCACGCAGACCGACCCTGTAAAGACTCAGGTTGTCTTTTCCTTCAGCTGCAGTGAGACCAGTCCTGTCCATGCCTGTAAAAGCACTTTGAATGAGCCGTGGATTTCCTCTTGACTCTCACTCACATGTACCCACAAAAAATACATTTGTAAAATCAGACTGGATTATGTCATGACCACGACATCACGTGCACAAAGCAAAGCCCTGTCATGAACATCACTATAACATACAATAAGCTGTGTGTCATGTCTGCCTTTTATTTACTAACGGGAACATTCTTATTTTTTTGTTTCTTCATTTCTTCCCACAGAGGATAGAATAATTCACTTCTATGACTCACTAATGATTGGATGATGGTTGGAAGCTCATGTTTTTATGAAGAAGAAGATTATTATGAGATTTGATGGAACCTCCTGCATATCTTACTATTGTCATTACGTCACTATATCAACCTTCAAATTAGATATTGTTAAATGTCAAGTGCAAAGAAGAATACTGAATGATGAGACAACATTTAGAATTATAGAATTATATTATTTCTAAAGGAAATTTCATTTACTTAACTGCATTAATAGCAGGTTTGTTTTTAATCTATCTAAGTTCATAGACTGAATATTAGGAGTGGAGTGACCAAGCGCTAGCCTTAATGTGGAAGAAGCTGTGTTGCTAAGGAGGTTGCTCAGGCCAGCTTGGATCTCCCCTGCGAATGAGGGCATTTGATTGGTCCTTATATGGCTCATATCTGAATTTACAAAGACAATGTCACAATATAAACCACGGATTGTTTTTTTTAAAATCCCCAAATAGTGATTTTGGCACAAACTGTTAGTGAGCAAGAGGAGTTTACTTTTCAATTTCTAAGTCAATAGGAGCAAGAGCCAGTTGGGGAAAAACTTTGTCCGTGAGCACTTCCCTATAGGGCTTCAGTGAGCATTGTCCATGTACACTATAATTTAGAATTAGGCTTGATTCAATTTTATATATATTTTTATACCTGATTGCAATAATAGCAGGTTTGTTTTAAATATGTAAGATAGGGCTCAAACTTCTAATACTAGAAATAATGACCCCCTTTACTGCCCCCTTGTGGCTGGTCCTGTCACATGTTTGTACTTGCTGAAGTGCAACTGTTTCCCTGTGGGACAATAACGTTTAATTGATTTAAAAGCTGTTTCCTCTGAGCCGCGCTGAACTGAAATGAACTGGTAAAACACACACACATATTTAATATTTTAGTTAGATAATACAATTAGGGTGACCACCTGTCCCTCTCCGGGTCGTCTTGGACAACCATGAGGCCCCTCTTGCATTGAGTTGTGTGACATTAAGGGCCTAAAACGGGACGGTGGCTGAATGGATATAGCATACTCGCTTCTAAGAAGGTCCTGGGTTTAAATCCCAGTTAGGAACAGGGTCTTTCTAAGTGGAGTTTGCATGTTCTCCCCATGTCTGCGTAGGTTTCCTCCGGGTGCTCTGGTTTCCCCTAT
Organism: Knipowitschia caucasica; assembly: GCA_964034765.1. NCBI lineage: Eukaryota > Metazoa > Chordata > Actinopteri > Gobiiformes > Gobiidae > Knipowitschia > Knipowitschia caucasica. The sequence goes on from OZ035827.1 coordinate 29,230,510, forward strand.
AGCTAAAAACATATCCCATAGGTCTGGTATGCGCCTCCTGTACTGGCAACCTCGGTCCCATCTCTGTGTGGAGTGAGAGATAAATGCCCTCAACTATTGTAAAGCTCTTTGTGACTCAATGTATCTTTGAATAGAGAGGTTATAAAGGGGAGGTTCCTGTGTGTGTGTGTGTGTGTGTGTCCGGTAGATCTGAAGTATAAAAATGAGATATAATGCATCAACAGTGTTATATTAAGGGTCATAGGACTTTATTTTTAACTGAATTGTACCGTATTGTTTAGAACTGTATCAAATCATATGAATGATCCCCAACCAGAGTCATAAATGGCCAAAAAGGACTGAACTCAGGCTCAAATGTTCCTTTAAACTGTGAATGTTCTAAACTCTGTTGGACTTTCTAATTGAACTTGAAGTTATTTTACTGTAACACACTCTTGAGACTGGACTAAAGAGAACGTTTCAGAAATGTCACTCTGAGTTGTTAGTGAAAGCCTACATTATTGTGTTTGGATGATTTAATATACAAGTACTAAGTCTGCTCCGTACGTTAAGTTTATCGTGTAGCACAGCTCATGCATAGGGGAATGTGGGGCTTTCCTTAATAAGGAATATTAAATCTGGATGCATATTTGATACGACTTTATAAAGAGGCAAGATTTCCAAATACAAGCAGGCTGCATGTTTTTATGAATGAAAGAATGGCCCTCAGATGTTACCGCGGTGGAAAATAAGAGCGTGCTCAGTCTGGACATGAGAGGGAGATGCTGTTGTTATGAATGACACGATGATCTGCATTTTGTTGCTGTTTCCAGGAACGGCTGCTGCTCTCCGTGTTGCCTAGGCACGTCGCCATGGAGATGAAGGCTGACATCAATGCCAAGAAGGAAGACATGATGTTCCATAAGATCTATATCCAGAAACACGACAACGTCAGGTCAGCGTCTGTCTGTCACCGCGAGGAAGTTTGAGACGTATACGTACATAAGTGCAAGTCACATACACGCCATGTTTGAATGTAACACTTAGGGATGTCGGAATTCAGATATTCTTAGTACATTAAAAAGAAAGATACAAATATTAAATCCCTGTTGTATGCACAACCTGGATTTAAACATTGTCAGACTAGAGGCCTGTCTCACATCTTCAGAAAGACTGTCCCAGATTTTAGCTGCATGAATCTGGAATGCTGCCTCCCCATGTTTAGTTCTGACTCTGGGCTACAGCAGGAGTCCAGACCCTGTAAAATGTGTACATATTTAAAATGTTCTACACTTTTAAATTTTAGATCCAAGTCACCTTCTTCTCTCACTATTCACTATTCACACCACATACATTAACTCAAGTCAAAGTGCTGAACACAACAATACAGAAACAATCACAAAAGGCATTCAAATCATAAATAGTCATTAAAAAGATTTGTATCCACAGCTAAACAGATCCGTTTATAACCTGGATTTGAACTCAGACCACTTTAAAACTCCTGCTTTAAAACTATTCTATCATGAGGGACTCCAGGACGAATGAGAGACCACGTATAAACATTTGGAACATATACTGTATTTGTGAAAGGCAAAGAGCTACACGTCTTGTTTCTGTAATTTCCCCGTTGTGGGGCTAAAAGGTATTATTCATTCATTCATATTGTTGAGCTATTTTTACTAGATTTTGAAGAAAATGTAAAAACTCACATGGCATTTCATTCTTTCCGTAACCATGTGCTTCTCAAAGTGGTAAAGTACTTTTTTTACAAATTAAATTAATAATACTTATACTAATCGTGTCATTCTCATTGATAAGGATAGAAGGTTACGGGTTTATGTTTTTGGGGAGCTCTGAGGAGTCTTTGGTCTGGTTGGGGGGTCCAGGTGCAAATGACTGCCCCCCTCATTTTAAATTGTTTGGATAATATTGTTGCTAAAGGAGAATTATAGCCTCTTTCTTTCTTCTACACATGTTACAACATTGTTCCTCATCGAAAACAAACTTGAATATGTATCATTGTACCACTATGACATGACGCTCAGAGCTATTAAAACAACATCAACATCACATGACTGTCTTTGCAGCCACTAATTTCAAAATGTTGATAACAATAAAAAAAAACAAAAAAAAAAGAACTCCTCCCTCTGGTGGTAGCATAGGGAGTTGTTGGCAGAAAGCATTTTTTTACCCTTCGTACTTCCTTTACCATATATTTTGAACTCATGATATTATTTCTTATTTAAAGTATCCTTATTATTCGTTTTTACGGCCAGAAAACGGTCCTATTTTTCGTCTTTCCGATCCAGACTGCCGTAACCAGAACCAGGCATAAAATGATGTCTCCCCAACTCCAGAAAACATGTGATATCTTAGCCACTGTTTAGACATGTGATGTTTCTTCTTTCTCCATGTTGTGTCCTCTTGCGTGCATTACTTCCCTCGGTGACACCTGCAGAGATGATAAACATCAGAATGAAATCCAATTGCTGATGCCGGATGTAACACATGACATTTGAATAATCTGATAAGTGCAGAAATCAGTCAGCGTTCAGGTTTTCGGTCTATACCTCGATACAAACAGCAGCAGCGTGTAGGTGTGTGCGTTGTGGCTTCAGCTCACAACGCACGCTCAGTGCAGGAACAGGGCTTTGGCAAAGTGGAGCCTAATTAACACTAGTGAGGGAATACTTAATCACCCAGTGCCAGGATCAGAAAATCCCCAAAGATGGGAGCTCCTCTGCACACTTTCAATTACAGACTCTCTCCCTGCGCTCGGAGCTGCGCAAGATCCTCAAGGTCACGACACACGCCACGGACTCGCCAAACAAGAAGCCGACACAAGTCACAATGAATGTTTGGTTCGAGCTGTAAGAATAGACTCAACCGCAATAACCTCGATTTACCTTGTGCATGTTGTGTTCAATGTCAAATACTGAATGTGCTTTTTTTTATAGATCAGTGTATTCAGATTACCCAGAGCCCTATATCCTACTGCGCATCGTGGCTAAGTCGAACTAAGAAATATGATCTGGATGACGGGGACTAACATGTGCTGCTTTTAGCCCAAAGTCGGCAATGGAAAATCCTTAATGTACAGTGCAGCGTATGGAGAGTGTGAATAATAAGTAACAGGCAGAAGCATGTGCAGTGGATTTAAACATTATTCAGATGCTTTTGTTTGATAAATCTGGGTAAAATGTACACCTACGTATTTTTATTATTGTTTACTATCGGATCATTTACATCTGGAGAGACTACAAGAGACAAGATGCATTGAAAGATTTATTGATTTTAGGTTTGTTTGTAGTTTATCAGTTTGGCGCATAGTTCTGTGAGGATCGATGCTTGAGTGCAGATTACGATCCACCGGGGCCGAAGCACTGGTGGTGGCAAAAGGGCAGGGTGGACGTGAGCGTGCGATGAAATCCTGAGGCGGAGATGGGGAGGAGGTGGTTGCGGCTTAAAAGGTTGTTTGGTGCGCGGTGTCCTGCTTTTAAGCGCTGGCTTGATTTGCCACGGCTGACAGTTGAGGAAGCTGTCGTGAAAGGCTGAAGAAGGAGGGGCTAGCCTGGTGCGATGACGCCCATGGGTAGTCTACCAGTCTGAAGTTTCACTTAAGCTGCATCACTGGGAATGAGTCTTATCAAACACACACAGACATACACAACCACGCTCAAATGCACAAACTGACAAATTTCATGTTTTAGAATGTAAAATGTTCTCTTAATATACAATTATATAGTGAAGCACGTATGATGGGTGAATAATGCTTTCTGCCTGTAACTCCATCTGCTGCCCCTAAATTTCGACATTTGGAAAAATTAGCAGCTGCGAACACAGTCATGTGATTGTTAAGTGCATAAGTTTACTTTCAAATAACTTATGGTCAATACTTTGGTTTTAATAGGCGAAAAAACAGAGACAGGAAAATTTAGACAGATGGGTTGGAGTTACATGTTCCTGATATTAGCGTGGATGGATCTCAAAAACAACTCTCAGCTTGTTTTTTTATGAGGGAATAATGTTGGAATAATGTGAATTAAAAGCTCAAAGCGTATTATTTATTGTGTTTATATGTGTCCTTTGTGTCAGTGCCTTTGCTGCGTAGCCCTGACCCCTAACGTTAGCATGTCATGTGTCTGTGTGGTGCAGTATTCTGTTTGCCGACATCGAGGGCTTCACCAGTCTGGCCTCTCAGTGCACGGCTCAGGAGCTCGTCATGACGCTCAACGAACTCTTTGCTCGATTCGACAAACTGGCATCGGTAAGACATGTCCATGGTATATACTTTATAGAGTATTTCACACAAACTGTAAGTCTGACGTGTAGAGGAATGAGAGCTGGAGCAGTGTGTCCAAGTAAAAGTACAGTTACAGTATATTGACAAAACAATACAACAACAAGTGCAATGATTATTTCCAGACCTCACTCTCCATTTTCTTTCTGTTTCATTCTCAGGAGAACCACTGTCTGCGTATTAAAATCTTGGGGGATTGTTACTACTGTGTGTCTGGGTTACCGGAGCCGCGAGCCGATCACGCTCACTGCTGCGTAGAGATGGGCGTGGACATGATAGAGGCCATCTCGTGAGTACTGCGCTTTGGGTGACCTCGGTCTGTAAATCTGTGCTATATAAATAAACATTACGTTCTTACTGCTGTTGGACAAGTGTAGGAAATGTGTAAATATCACTGCGCAATGTTATTCTTGTGTAAGTCGTGCAAAACAATGTAATATTCAAAACTGATGGACAGCAACTTCAATTGTATTTAATTTACGTGCTCTGCCCTCTAGTTAAGAAATATTTATTTATATAGTCGCTGGTGATGATAAGGATTTGAATTACTTTTATCCAATCAGGAAGCTGTGAGGGTGAGCATGGGCGGGTCTAACGTGTGTCTCTCTCTTCACTAGTTAAAAGGCTTAGGAGTTTATACCATCATTTTTTGGTTAAAAAGGTGTACAACTTGGAGAGTCCACCTTCTTCTTGGTTGCTCATCAAGACCATTCAGTAGTTAAGAGTCCTATTTGTAGAGAAGCAAAGTTGACCAATGTAAGATTCAGGTTTTTGACCAGTAAAAACATGTATGAACTGCCGTGTAAATGTTCATAGTGAGGGACAGACATAGCATCTCCATGGCAACAAGCAGGAGAAAGCCCCATCAGAAAACCTATGTTCTGCACCTTTTACCGGTTAACTTCTAACTTCTGAACCCAAAACCGGTCCCAATAGCTTACACCAGTAATGTGTTGTTTGTTTGTGTTGCTCCCCTCAGGCTTGTCCGTGAGGTGACCGGGGTGAACGTGAACATGCGGGTGGGCATCCACAGCGGCCGGGTGCACTGCGGGGTCCTGGGGCTGCGGAAGTGGCAGTTTGACGTCTGGTCCAACGACGTCACTCTAGCCAATCACATGGAGGCGGGAGGCAAAGCAGGGTGAGCCCTTCATCACACCTTGCTCACTGAAAATTTTATTTTTTACTTATGCACTAAAGGCTAAAAAGGAGAATATAAAGTATTAAGAGTGCACAGTACAAACTATGCAATGACAAAACATTGATTTTGAGTCTGAAGTGCACTTGAAATTATAATTGAATTGACAAATTTTCAGAAATAGCATTACACTAAAGTAAACATAAACAACTGACATACACTGCAGAACATTCATATATAAGCTTTCAGAAAGTAAAATCAGAAATCTCTTGTTTGACTACTGAGGACACATCCCATTGGGCAAAGTTTAGGCTTTGTGACATGTGAATAATGGGGGCTACAGAAATAGAACCACTATGTATACAGACCTGCTGTCCTTTCTTATTGAGCTATAATTGTCTTCCCTATTATGGTAAAAGTATTGTATGGTGAAAGGTAGAGCTGCACACTGTTGGAAGATCATTTATCAGTCGAGTGTATGTGTTGAGGACTGTGTTAACGATATATATTACAAAATGTTCCATCTTCAAATGAATGAATATTGATTTTGAAAGTTCTGAGCTGTTTGTGCATCGTTCTTCCCAGCCGCTGCACCAGGACAGTCTGAAGATATTTGATATTGCACCCCTTTTGCAATATCCATATTACACTTGCCCTGATTGCGATTCATGTTTGTAATGAAAGGTGTTATTTGGCCTCAGTCAGTTCATCAACATGTAATATCAGTGACATCCTGAGGACTAGGGTTTAATATTTTTCCCGAAAATGAGACGTATCAAATCCCGGGAAAAGACGACGCCTTTCCCGGGAAATCCCGGGAAATAGCTGTTGTTTGTAGTTGTTGTTTTTAGCCCAAGTAATGTATGATATCACTCAAATATATAATCCAACAAAAGCTGCCATCTCCACTAGTGTTTCACCAAGTGACTTGCTAGCTTTGCTAAAGTAGCCATAGCGTTTTCAGACGTTTTGTTGATGGGCTTTCTTCAGGAATTTCACTATTATGAGATTCTAAATGTCTGCACAATCCACTTGTCGACCAGTGACGTGCGGTGTGGTTTGGAGGCACTGACTTCAGCCCTGTCAGATGAACATATATCATAAAAATCAACAGAACCTACAAAGCGGCTTATTCATAATTAGTTTGGCTACAGCAGAATGTTTTCCATGGCCCGCATTGTTTGCTCAAACAAAACGCAAACGTTCGTAAAAGGCAGATTTCCAATTGTGTTATGGGTTTTACCTTAGTTATTAATGAACAGCACAGACCACTTCAGTTCAGACCAGTTTCATGTTTAAGTCCAGATAATAGTTTGAGCGCAGATATGTAATCCCCCATTTGGAAATAAGCCCAAAGAGTTTTAAAGCGTAAAACAAAACGGGTGCCACCTCCATAAACTCCTCCGTGTGTTCGCTGCAGCCGGCTCTCGGGCGCATCCAATTTCTAATATCAAGCTTCTTACCCTTCTCCTCTCTTCCTTATCATTCCTATCGTCACTGGAAGCAGAACATTACCCTAAATGCATTTTATATGATCTTAAAATGTGTTATATGTATGTTAGCCAAACCTGTTGCTGCCCTTAGCAGATGGAAAAAAAAGAAAGGAGCTTTCTGATAGAATTGGACGTAGCCAAATTCTGGGCTCTCATGTGCCCCGTACCCTGAGGCTGGCCTCATTACAAGTCGTGGTTTAGCGCGATTAAGACCCATATTTGTTGTCAAAAACACAATTTATGAGCCATCCTCTCAGCTGTAGACATGTTGATTGTAAATGAAATATGTTTCAACTTTGAACAACAATAAACGTGCTCTATAATTGGAGCGCACTGGATTTTTTTTTTAACTGTAATTTCCCGGTTCCCGTCATAACATTTCCCGGGAATCGGGATATAGTTTTGATCAGATTTCCCGGGAATCCCGTGTCTCGGGATTAAACCCTACTGAGGACTGGTGCATTGTTCCTTCAGTCTAATGTGCAGCATAAATTCAATTCTGTATGTGTGTGTGTGTGTGTGTGTGTGTGTGCATGTGTGTGTGTGTGTGTGTGTGTTGTGCTGCCAGGCGCATCCACATCACCAAAGCCACGCTGCAGTACTTGAACGGGGATTACGAGGTGGAGCCGGGCTTCGGAGGAGAGAGAAACGCCTACCTGAAGGAGAACAGCATCGAGACCTTCTTAGTCCTCGGCTGCAGCCAGAAACGGGTCAGAGCGACACACACGCTGCGGTTTGCAAGTGCAGTATGTGGTGTTTGCAGCCAAGGCTCTAACATTCTATCACGGCTCGGGATATCGTGACGTGTCCTTTTTGTGATTTTACATGGTCATATTTATTACTCATGTGCAGTTTTTAGCGAATAAATCATCTCTAGAAGCATCTCAGCTGATCATTTACAGGTTATTGCAAAAACTGAAGTATTACATTGTTTGAATCAGACCACATTTATATTTACGTATTTGAGTAGATTTTTACTGTATTAAAACTAGATTTTCTAATGGGACGAGCAGAAGTCAAGCAGAGACAAGAACATTTTCTCCTTTTGGACTATTAATAAAGTGCAACTGTACATGGAATAAGAGTGCTTGTCCATAGGAAATTTGGTATTTAAAAATATTCAGTTATTTTGCATAGGCATAAATCATAAATCGGCACCAACAGAATCAAACCATTCAAACACAGCAAATACAATAATAACAAACACATAGGAGCCATTGGGCCATAGGGGGATGACCAATATCCATAAATATGAATTCATGTCCATAAATGTCACTGTCCTCAGACTACATCAGATAAACAGACCACAGCTGTTTTATAATCTTGTTTTAAGACCGTGAATGTACAATCTACTTAATTCAAGATAAAACACATTTCATCCATGCATTTATTATAGTTTTTGCAGTGCTACGGTTTTAATAAGACTGTATTATTGGAAAGTTACAAAGTGCCTCTTTAGTGTGTAATCCATGGTACAACATATATTACATTTAAGCATCAATCAATAAGACGTTGGATTTGGTCTTGGTCATATACAGCATTTACTTTCGGTACTTTCTCAGGATTACCAGAAAGGCAGTTCAATTTGGTTCTAGTGTTTGTGATAAAAAATGCAACACATAATTGACTTGACTTTATGCCCAGTCCTGTTTTGAGAGAGTCGTAATAATTCATACATTCGCTTGTTTTTGTGAGCAGAAGGAGGAGAAGGCGATGATGGCAAAGATGCAGCGGACGAGAGCCAACTCCAACGAGGGTCTGATGCCACGCTGGGTCCCGGACCGGACTTTCTCTAGGACTAAAGACTCCAAAGTCTTCAGACAAATGGTGAAGCTGCGCCCCACATGTCTCCTGTCCCAGTGGATCTAGCTCTTTAATCACATCTGTCATCTCTCCTGCAGGGAATCGATGAGACTTCCAGTAAAGACAAGTAAGTTTATGACAATACTGACTTATTGCGACGTGAAGGAGACGCCTGGTATGGAAAGAAATGACGTTAATTAGATAAAACGGTTTATGCTGTGAAATCTAATCAAAGGAGCTACAACAAATACATAGTGGGGTTTGGTTATTGGTCTAATCCAGTGGTGGTTAATTTATATAGATTAAGATTAAGAGAGATTAAGATTACAAACTTTTATTCGTCCTTCAGTGGGGTAATGTCAGTATAATGACCATATGACCCCTTTGTGCTGTGTAGAGCTCTGGAGTTTTTTTTTCATATAAACAATACATTTATGTGTTAAATTAATTTTCTCAATTATAAATGAGAAAAACATTGGAAATTAGGTCCAGACCCCGACAGCCGTCTGAAATTCCAATGTGGCCCTCGGGAGGAAACGTTTGCCCATGTCTGGTCTAAACCATACCAAGCAATGTGCTGCAAATAAGAAAAGCTACTATTTGTGGACATATGATACAGCTCTGGTGCAGTTTAATATTCTACAACAACAATTGTAGTCTTTTCTTTGGAGATACCAGAATCTGCAATCCATGACATATACTTTGTTTTTATCTGGAAAATCCTGGTTAGAAAAAAACAGATATTCAAATGTTCTGTAGAGATTGTATTGTTTATATATATATATATATACTGTACATATATTTTGTATGTATCGTATTGAATGGAAGGCCCTTGGCTCTGAAAGAAACCCTGCCCCCGAAGTGATGTGGTCTATATGATTAAAGCTGGAGTTACCTAATATTTTAGTTTGTTTCATAGATGTGTTCAAGAGTCTTGTTTGAGTAACAATTTCAGAGCAAATCAGACAGCTCAACATGCATGTCTTTATCTTCTTAGAACATATTTTAACTGGCTGAGTGAGGGCTGGTATAGAAGAAAAAGGTCTGTTTGAGTATTTATGGCTGTGAATGTAAATAATCTTCATTAATATACATCAGATTATGTCCAGACAAAATGATAATAATAAAGATATTTTTACATCTGTACCTCAGTAATATTTATTATAGAGTCCTGGTGGTCACTTATACGTTCATGAGTCATGTCCCCTGTGTCCCCTGTGCTCTGTGCCTGTGCAGCCGTGGGGCCCAGGAGACCATGAACCCGGAGGATGAGGTGGATGAGTTTTTGGGACGGGCCATCGACGCTCGCAGCATCGACCAGCTCCGGAAAGACCACGTCAAGAAGTTTCTGCTCACCTTCCAGACCTCCTCTCTAGAGAAAAAGGTCTGTACTCGTGTTGACACTATGGGATGTAACATTGATTACAAACTGAGAGAAATATAAAGCTACACTTTAAATTTTAGTAAGAGGCCAACTTGAACTTGAACTTGATTCAAAAACTATTGTGACTGGATTGGGGCTGTTTTTGCCAGAGACAGAATGTTGAAATACAATCAAAAGAAAAATGTTTGCATATGTAAATAAACACTGAATTCCAGAGGGTCTGAGCTTTACAACGAGGTATAACATATTAGCTGAAGTTGGCTGGATGACACTGTGAACTCGTGTTTCTCAAAGACTTATTCATGTTAGCAGCAGAGGACCACATACAATGACACAGAGTTTGGGTGTGAGTTTGAGTTTGGACATGCCTTCTCTAAAGATACACAATTCGCAACACAATTCGTAAGCTCAATATTGAAACAAACGTATCACCAGTGAATTCTGTTGCTCATTGACATTATGAATAGAGATTCTGATTCTGAGGTGAGACTAACGACAGTATCTCGGACACCCTGAGATACCGGAGTAATGTTGTGGAGATTTACTATTTTACAACAGGATTTACTTTAGCAATAAACCACTGTATAATTTCAAGTAAGATGTGTGTATTTGAAGAGTTCATATGCAAAACACAAAACTACTTGGGAAAGAGAAAATTGTAAGTTTTTCTGATATGTTTCCAATGGCACTTATCTGTTTTTGCATATAAACTATTCCTTTGTATTTCAAAGTGAAGACACTTTAAAAAAACGTAGAAATACTTGGAAATATGCACATGTATTAGCGCTGATGGTCTTCCTCAGGGTCAAAAACACCTGTATTTCTAGTCACGCCTGCCTTGGATTTGTTCTGTTTCGAAGAATTCATTATGTTTTTCTCAGAATATGTTCTCCAATTGAGTTCAAGGCTTTACTTCTTTCAATATTAAGTCATACACCAAGTACTTGTTATATTTGAGGACCAGTGTATAATACAGTATGTGCAGAACTCCTTCACCGTTCTTCCTTTCATAGTACTTTTATTCAAGCAGATATTTGACTTGTTATATAAAAGTTCTTACATTTCCATAGAACCTCTCTCAGATTAAGATCAGTCTGGTTTTAAACTGTTTTTCCTTATAATAAAAAGTGCTCATACATCAACAATCTTCAATATTTTTGCAAAGCTTTTGTGGCCATAAATTCACAAGTTATACATTTTAATGGAACTGTTTATTTTGCAGTAATCAATCAATCAATCAAAGTTTATTTGTAGAGCGCCTTTCATACACATGGCAACACAAAGCGCTTCACAGTCCACATCACAAATCATCACATAAAACAAACACCAGAATCACAATTAAAACATTAAAATCACACAAAAGATTAAAACACAATTAAAACATTAAAATCACACAAAAGAATAAAACCATTAAAACTTTCAAAATTACACAAGAAATTTAAATAAATAAATAAATGACAGCAGTGCATTAAAAATGGAGATAAAATCCTTCAGTTGTATGCACAGGCAAACAGAACAGTCTTTAACCTGGATTTGAACATTGACAGAGTAGACGCCTCCCTCACATTTTCAGGGAGATTGTTCCAGATCTTAGCTGCATGGATCTGAAACGCAGCCTCCCCATGTTTGGTTCTCACTCTGGGCACCAGCAGGAGGCCAGTCCCTGTGCTCCTCAGAGTCCGGGCTGGTTCATATGACACCAACATGTCACTAATGTATTCTGGTGCAAGGCCATGGAGAGACTTGTACACAAGCAGAGCCGTTTTAAAATCTATTCTTTGAGCCACAGGAAGCCAGTGCAGAGACCTGAGGACCGGACTAATATGGTCATACTTCCTGGTTCCTGTCAGGACTCTAGCTGCTGCATTTTGGATGTACTGCAGCTGCTTACAGGTCTGTTTGGACAGACCTGTAAGCAGGCCATTGCAGTAGTCTAGCCTGCTGGAGACAAATGCATGGACAAGAATCTCCAAGTCTGCCCTGGACACTATATTTCTAACTTTGGCAATGTTCTTTCAGATGGTAAAAAGCTGTTGATGTTATTGATTTTATGTGGCTATTGAAATTTAGGTCTGAGTCCAGTATTACCCCCAAATTTCTGACCTTGTCTGAAGGAAGTAGGGAGAGAGACTGAAGTTGACAAATGACGCCCTCTCTTTGTTTCTGGGGACCAAAGACAATGATTTCGGTTTTGTCTGTATTTAGCTGGAGGAAATTATTTTGCATCCAGTCACTGATCTGTTGGATACAGTGAAGGAGCAAATCCAGTGGTCCATGTTCTCCTGCAGTCAGTGAGACATAGATCTGAGTGTCGTCAGCGTAATTGTGGTAGGACACTTTGTTTCTTTGTATTAACTGACCTAACGGCAGCATGTAGAGATTAAATAGGAGAGGTCCCAGGATCGACCCCTGTGGTACACCACAGGTCAGGGCCACATCATCTGAGACGCAGTCTCCAATCTCCACAGAGTACTTCCTATCCTCCAGGTAAGACCTAAACCAGTCTAGGGCTGTGCCAGTGACACCAGCCCAGTCCTCCAGTCTCTGCATGAGGATCTCATGGTCGACAGTGTCGAACGCGGCACTAAGATCTAACATGACCAAAACTGTGACTTTACCTGCATCAGTGTGAAGTCGAATGTCGTTTGTTACCTTCACTAGAGCGGTCTCAGTGCTGTGGTGGGGTCTAAACCCAGACTGGAACATATCAAAAGAATTATTCATTGTTAAAAATTCAGTAAGTTGTTGGGAGGCCACTTTTTCAAGAATTTTTCCAATAAACGGCAGATTCGATATGGGGCGATAATTTTGAAGTCCCGCAGGATCCAGACTGCTCTTTTTTAGGAGAGGTCTTATGACTGCTGTTTTTAGGGCCATAGGAAATGTTCCTGACGACAGAGACATGTTTACTATTTGTGTCAGTGAAGGTAACAAACTGCTCAGGACGGACTTCAGAAATTTAGAGGGCAATATATCCAGGCTACATGTGGAGGAGCTCAGACTCATGATTATCTTTTTGACAGTTTCAGTATCCACAGGTGCAAAGTGAGTTAGCTCAGAAAGCTTCTCTGGCTGTTGCATTGTTATACGTGCTGTGGAGGTGATAGTGTTTTTGATTCCTTGTACTTTGTCATCGAAAAACTGTGCGAACTCATTACACCTAGATTTAGAGGAAAATTCTAGGGGCAACTTTACAGGGGGGTTCGTTAATCTACCAACTGTTGAAAACATAACACGAAAATTGTTACTGCAACCTCCAATAATGTCAGAAAAATACATTTCTCTTGTTCTACGTAGAACCCGGTTAAATTCACCCAACTCATCTTTAAAGATTTCATAATCGCCCTGGAAATTGGACTTTCGCCACTTCCGTTCGGCCCTCCGGCACTCTTGCTTCTGTGCCCTAACCGAGTCTGCCTTAGTCCATGGGGCCTTTTTCTTACTGGTAACTATTTTAACCGTCACAGGAGCAATGGCGTCCAGAACAGTCAGAACACTGGTGGTGACAGAGTTATACAATTCATCAACAGTAGAGCATGGAGTTTTCTCAAAATTTAGCATTCCCATGAACAGTTCACTTGTGTTTTCATGTATGTGTCTTCTTCTAACAGTTGTAAATTCAGCTGGTGGTTTGCTAGCAAAACACATGTCAAAAAATACACAGAAATGATCTGACAAAGCAACATCAACTACATTAACATTTGATACATTAACCCCCTTTGTAATTAGCAGGTCAAGAGTGTGCCCCCTGCTGTGGGTGGGGCCACTCACATGCTGAATGAAACCAAAGGTCTCAAATACAGAAGCCAGCTCCTTTGCATTTCTGTCATCAACATTATCAACATGTACATTAAAATCACCTGTAATAACTAAACTATCAAAATCTGTGCACACGAATGAAAGTAGTTCAGTAAAATGGTCAATAAAATCGCAACATGACTGTGGTGGCCTGTACAGGACAATGAAAAGAGTAGAAGATTGCTTTTGTTCCATTTTAAAAGAAATATACTCAAACGATGAAAAATTTCCAAGGGGCATTCTATGGGAGACAAAGTGCTCTCTAAAAACTGCAGCTATGCCTCCCCCCCTTTTGTTTTCTCGTATTTCGGATTCGAATTTAAAATTGGGTGGTGTTGCTTCTATTAGAACTGCATTTCCTGTATTTTGGTCCAGCCATGTTTCAGCCATAAGCATAAAATCAAGATCATAAGAAGTGATAAAATTATTAATTAAAAATGATTTGTTACATAGAGATCTGACATTAAGCATAGCAAGTTTAAAAATAACGTCAGAGTCGATTAATGTGGTTGATTGATTTCTACAGGGAACAGAAATTAGATTTGCAGAGTTGGACCGTCTAACTGCTGTCCTGTTTTGATTTCGTTTTTTAGAATTTAAAAACATTTTTGAGCTGGTGCGAGGAACACACACAGTCTCAATTGGCCTAAAATGTGAAAACCCTTGTTGTTCTTTAGCTCCCAGAGTCAGAAGGGAGTCAGCACAGTTCAGTGTTTGGACTGGTAATGCACTGCCAGACGGACAGGGAGCAGTGTTTGCACCGTTGTACTCACCCGGTGCTGGTGAGCAGGAGGCGGGGGAGTGCGGTGGGGTCCGAGGGGGCTCAGATGTAAACAGTCACGCCCCCCTCGGGGAACGCTGAACAACATAACGTATGTAATCCATCAACAGGCTGCTACCGTATCTGTTTGGGTGTAATCCGTCTGGACGATAGGCTTCGTTACGTTTCCAGAAAAGGGCAAAGTTATTCACAAAGACAAAGTTAAAAGAGCTGCATGTAGCCTGAAGCCACACATGCAGCGCCACAACACGACTGTAGAGGCAGTCACCTCTGTTTACAGTCTGGATTGGACCAGAAATAAAAACAGATAGTCCGGAGGATTGAAGGAGGTGGAACAGATCCATAAAATGTTTCTTAGTGACTTCTGACTGCTGAAGTTTCATGTCGTTAATTCCCACATGCACGACTACCTTGGAAACGGTATCAGGCAGGGACTGAAGCAGAGGAGGGAGACGTATGAGCAGGTCTGGTACAGTAGCTCCGGGAATACAGCGAGTGACCGCGTTAAAGAAGCGGACGTGTCTCACGATGGAATCTCCAATAATCAGAGTGGTCGGGGCGAAGAGTGGCCTCGGAGAAGGAGCTCGGTGGACGGAACCAGCGGGTTCACCCGAAGCAGGACCGGAGCCTGAGCGCCGCTGAACACATGGAGAGGAGGAGCGGGGGTGCTGACTCTCAGCTACAGGCGACCCACGCTGTGTGCTCGGGGACGCTGGAGCGGTGAGAGGGGCTGGCTCTGGGCGCTGCTGCTGACCCGGTGGAGGTGAGCGGTGGTGATGATGGCTCGCTACCCCAGTCTGAGGCTGCTGCACTGGGGTCAGTAAAACCATCAGTGTGACATAAAACAGTTTCCCTCTATTATTTCATACAATTTCAATCTGAAACAGGAACTCAGGGATTATTGACCCAGCCAAATTGACCAAATGCCTATAGTCTCCAAAAATTAATAAAAAAATATTTTGGAGCGGACCGATAAAAATAAACCAATGGGATGCGTTTTACCGCCTTCACCCTTTTCCTGTTTCTCACGAGTGCACCTGAGGTATCAGATTTTCTAAAACCTAAAATGGCTGAACAGAAAATTCCAATTTCACCTTTGCCACTCTCCCTGTTGTGACAAAGAAAAGAATATGCTGGATGTTCGGTTTGGTGGAGATGCGAGGGGATGGGGGAGTGGTTTAGAGTTGGTGCTACGGCTAAGCTAACAAAATCGCTTACTGCACCTTTAACTATTAGGATTTTAATTTCCTATCCTCCTGTAGACTCACCACCTGCAGAGGGTCAGTGAGGGGCTGGTGCTATGAGACTTGGGTGGCATCTCTGACTGCCACCCCCCTGACCCAGAAATGGATTAAAGGGAAGAAAATGGATGGAAAATGGATGGATTTTAATTTAATGTGAGTGTTTTTCTTCTTTCTGTCCGCAGTATTCCAAAAAAGTGGACGATCGTTTTGGCGGCTACGTGGCCTGCACTCTGCTAGTATTCTGCTTCATATCCTTCATTCAAATAGTCATATTCCCACAGTGAGTACACAACCTCAAACTATTCCCGAACTACTTCCTGAACCCGGGTATATAAGCCTCTGTCTCCGCAGCACTCCCGTCATGTTGGGGATCTACATCAGCATCTTCATCGTCCTCGTCAACATCCTCTTCATCTGTGCCATATACTCCTGCATTAAGGTACTGGACACGACAGCACGCACCCAAACACAACACACCAGGCTTTTCTCACGAGCGTTTGTGTGTAAATCTGACTTGTTTGTGTATTATTTTTAGCGCCGGGACTCGACTAAAAAAATGTATCTAATTAATTAGAGGCTTTGTAATTAATTAATTAATCGCAATTGATCACATATAAATATTTGACCTGAGAACAGAGAGAAGTAATTTTTTTCACATGGATTTTTAGTTTACCATTAAATAATGGCTGCTCCTCCTCCGCCACCTCCTTCCCGGTTCACGCATAGAAGTCGCTGCTCCTCCTCCTCACACGAGTCCATCGCTCCACACAATACAGTCTATGCTCCACACACAGCGCTCATTCCCGTCTCTAACTCACTGGGATTTAGACACCACTAAAGTTGGTCTATGCTGGTAATAATGTACTTTGGAATAAAAAAAGTCACGAAGCCGTTCACGAAGCTCGAGTTGATGCACCAGTATAAACGGTCCGTCTGAAACTCACCAGTGAGGAAGGTTCCGCGGTGCAAAAACGCATACACGATTAAAATGCATCCATTTTTTAAACGCGCTAATTTTTGTGGCGTTAATTAATCTTTATTAACACGTTAAAGGCCAGGCCCTAATTATTCTATCTGTATGTTTTAAATGTGAAGCGCTTTGTGATCCTGGTCCTGGTCTGTGAAAGGTGCTATACAAATAAACCTGACTGACTTACTTACTTGATTGTTTGTTTTTGTCGTGCAGCTCTTTCCGTCCCCGATGCAGACAGTTTCCAAGAAGATTGTCCAGTCGCGCACCAACAGCACCCTGGTGGGCGTTTTCAGCATCCTCCTCGTCTTCATATCCGCCTTTGTCAATATGGTGAGTCTCAATTAGAGCAAAAAACAATAAAACCGTTCAAATAGGAGCGAAAGAGGGAAATTAGAAAGTTTATTGATTTGGGAAACGTCAGCAGATCATGCATGCCATCGCTGGGATAATCCACGAGGAATTATGGATTAAGATGAAGAGATCCTCTATTTGTCCTACAGTGGGGAAATTTCAGTGTTGCATCGCAAGTTACAGAACAGAGTACACGATCCAATCCACTTTATGTATATATAGCACATTTTATAAAACATGTTTCCAAAGTGCTGCACAGATAATAGTAATAGATTCAAATATACAAGTTTGCTAGTGGGGCGACAGTGGCTCAGTTGGTAGAGCCTGAAGGTTGTGGGTTCGAGCTCGCCACAAGACTAACTTCATCACTCCCGCTGATGACTGCTGTCGTTGTGTCCTTGGGCAAGACACTTAACCCCACTTTGCCTGAAGCCTCTGCTGAAAGAACAGGGCTCCTGTGGACTCACCACCTGCAGGAGGATCAGTGAGGGGCAGATGCTCTGTGTACTGGGTGCAGCTCTGACTGTCACCCCCCCGACCCAGAATTGGATTAAGGGGAAGAAATGGATGGATGGATGTCTGCTAGCTTTAAATAATAAAAGAAAAAAAGAAAAATTAAAAAAAAGCAATTCACAATATACATAAATAAACATAAAACAATAAAGCTCAGCACAAGAAAAATGAATAACAACTAACAATAAATGAATAATACTGTAGCTATTGAAATAAAATAAAATTTCCAGTGCAGCAGGTGGAAAGACAGGTTTGATCTGAATTACCAAAATGACAAAAATATAATAATAAAAATACTAACATTAGTAAAGCAGGTGTCGCCTTTGTTATAATTGTGCACCGTCTCATGTCCTGTTTGCAGTTCGCCTGTGACACCAGAAGCTTGACGGAGTGTGTGGCCGAGAGCCTGAACTACTCCGTGTTGGTGACGCCGTGTCTGATCCGGACCCTGAATGTGTCTGCAGAGGGCGGTCTGGAGATCTGTCCCAACCAGGGCCCCTCCTGCCCCTTCCCTGAGGTGAAAAATCATGAATCATTTTACTCATTCTATTTGCTATATTTACTCAAAACGCCTCCGATATATGAAAACAAAAATCTCTGTTGTATTCCTTTGGTTAGAATATTCAACATGTTTTGTTATTGGCAGTACGTTTGAAGGGATTTGCTCGAGAAGGAGAGAAAGTTTAATTGTTTGGAACTAAAATATATCTGGATTTTCACAAAAGTACTCAGCAAAAGACATTGTTAACCTTTCAAATATTTGTTCTAATGGCATGGATCTGTTGCAAATGTTATATACATTTTAAACCAAACAAAACTGGGATCATAGGCAGTAGCACAGTCTGCGGTTTGCTTAGCAGGGCAGGTCTCGGTTAGTGCTGTGATGGGAGACCTCTGGGAAAACAAGATGCCACTGTTGTTGTGTCCTTCGGCAAGACACTTCACCCACATTGCCTCTGAGTACGGTGTTTGTGTGCGTGTGAGTGCATGGTTGGTGGTGGTCAGAGGGGCCGATGGCAGGGCTGGACTGGCCATCGGGCGTACCGGGCAATGCCCGAAGGGCCGATACCCATATTTGGGCCGGTCTGTCTGCCACATACAAAAAACATGTTTGTGAAAAGTGTAAATCCGTTGAGAAATGTTTGAGGGGTGCCCCTAAAGTGGCTCCTGGAGCCTTTTCAAAAATGTCTGAAAATGGAGTGTGAGGGCTATATTTTATTTCTAGTTTGAATGTGGTTTCTGTAGGAGGAAAAACATTCTTAACGTTTTTCAATGCTGCAAAAACTTGTATAAGTAATATTCAATTTTAACTATGTGTGCGCATGGATCCCAAAGATAAAGAGAAAGAGTCAATAAGACTGGACTAAGAATGAGAATGAACATTTGCTTTCAGTCAATGAGGAAAGAATGTTTGCGATGTAATGAAAAGTTTTGTTGCAACAGGAGGAACAATGAAGCTTTAAACACGTTCACTGAAAGATTAATTCATCATAAAGTCAGAGCACCTATTTTCAGACTTCAAAAACCTTCGCAAAGACGGTGAAAGAAAAGGCCATTAAGGACATTCAGCTCCAGAAAACTTCAGCCTCTGATGTAATCGATATGAACAGACAGTGATGCAGGTGAACTCGGAGCCAAAAAACAGATTTATTTACTGTATTTGTAGAATTGCAAGAAGGTTAAACTTAAAGCAGAGTTGTCACGTGGTGTGTCATTCTCTCCAGGACACGCTGCAATGAAAATACACATTTGATAATCATGAATGGTTTTTATGTGTTTAGCCTTTACTTTGTCATTTAGATATTAGGCTAATATACAGTAGCTAATATAGCTAAAGTAGCTAATACAGCTTCAGCCCCTGTTACCTTCATATAAGCCTTATACAACGCTGTTTTTTTTTT
This sequence comes from Knipowitschia caucasica, assembly GCA_964034765.1. Taxonomy (NCBI): domain Eukaryota; kingdom Metazoa; phylum Chordata; class Actinopteri; order Gobiiformes; family Gobiidae; genus Knipowitschia; species Knipowitschia caucasica. The sequence continues at coordinate 29,250,165 of OZ035827.1, forward strand.
TTTTTTTTTGTCAAATAGGGCTCCTTGAACCTTTTGAGTTGCCTGGGCCGCTAAAAAGGAAAAAATGCCCGGGCCGTTTTTTTGTCCCAGTCGCCTTGCTTCTGTCAGGCTTCCCCAGGGCAGCTGTGGCTAAAACAGTAGTTTATCACAATTGTGTATGGAGTGAATGAATAATGCCATGTGAAATGTCTTTTCAGTGTCATGAAACCAATGTATTATTACTATTATTACTAAGAATAAATATTTTGGCTTCTAGATTCACATTCTTCTCCATACAGGGTCTTTCTGTGTGGGGTTTGCACGTCCTCCCCGTGTCTGCTCCAGTTTCCCCTATCACTAAAAAACATGTACAATAGGTCCGGCATGTCTCCTGTAGGTGACCTCGCTTCCATCACTGTGTGGAAAGAGGACAACTGCTCACAACAGTTGTAAAGCTCTTTGTGAGTCTGTGAAAGGCGCCATATAAATAAACATTACGTGGTTAGTTATTCTCGGACATAGTTGAGGAGAGAAGTGTTTTGCTAGGTTCGATTCCACATGCTGCTACTTGCAGATTGATGCTTTTGCTTTCACTTGGTTTATGTTTACATTACGTCTCTTGTAAATATTCCAACGGTGTCCACTTTATTTACACACCTCTAATGATACTGTTTGTTTGAGTGTGGGACATCAACTCGACAGTGTGCTATTGTACCTTTTAAAACAAGTCACATTGTTTAGACGTCAGAAATATGAGCATGACCAGATCACAGGAAAAATAGTGGCTGGCTTGTTCCACATATAAATCTTTTCTTTTTTCCTACTAAACTATTACATTGCTTTTCCACACTCCCCTTTTGCAGTGAGGGAATCCCCTAAAACTAGTGGAAATACTTATTTTTGCTACAACAATAACATTAAGTAATATTTATTTGTATAGTGCTTCACAGACCAGAGTCGAAAAGCGCTATACAATTGTTTAATTATTAATTATAATATAATAAGATCAACTTTATTGATCACACAATGGAGAAATTTACATGTCACATTTGGAATAGACTAGATCACTCAGGGTGTGCAAAAAGACAGGAAGTGTGCAAACATGTTAAATGTTTAAAATGTACTCTCTAATTAAGAACGTCATAAAGTTGTACATGTTTGTAAGTGGTAACCTTCCTCGTTCTTTCTGTAAATACAGGTTGTCCTTTTCGCTCATTGTGTGTCTTTTATAATCTTATTTATTAACTCCCTCTCTCTCTCCTGGCCTGCTTCGTCTTCCTCCGTCTTCCTCCGTCTTCCTCCAGACCAGTTTAATAATAACACTCCCTCTCTCCTGTGTGTGTGTGTGTGTCAGTACTTCAGCTACAGCGTGCTCCTCACGCTCCTGGCCTGCTCCGTCTTCCTTCAGATCAGCAGTATTGGAAAGTTGGCTCTGATGCTGCTCATCCAGCTCACATTCCTGCTGCTCATGGAGTGGCCACAGGTGGCGCTGTTTGACAACGCAGACCTCTTTGTCACCTCCAATGCCATGTACGTACTTTGTGAGGCCAGTTTGTTTGTAGGATCAAGAGTGAGGATCCCATGTGTTACTTTGGAGCTAAATAACAAATAATGTTGAAACATGTAGACTGGTATACTGGTGAAGTAGGTTCCACTCTAAATGCTAGAATTAAATGCAAGATTTTAATGAGTAATAGGACTACTTTATTACGCGCTCTAAACAAGTGATATTTTAGTTTTCACACAGTTTCACATCTCATATATACTCCATTACATCTGTTGTTACATATTTACATTTGATATTTATACCACTTAATTTTGATATTATTGTCTGTGGCTTGTCTAAAACAATATTTATCTTTTTGCAGTGATTTAAATGAAACTTATTCTCAGTGGTAAGAACATTTACACTTTCACTATTTTTTTAACTGCAAGCTTAACATGAAGTTGACGTTTTTCCTCATAATTCCCTGCAGGCTCAGTTTCAATGAAACTACATCCCAATGGTGGGTAGACAGGACATGTACATTTGCATTATACAGGTCTTCCATGTTTGACAGTGTGCTTTTGCAGCCCGTATGTTGTGACCAAAGTGTCGTTGAGGGTCATGACCCCGGTGATCCTCACGGTGTTCGTGTTGGCGCTGTACCTGCACGCGCAGCAGGTGGAGTCCACGGCCAGACTGGACTTCCTCTGGAAACTGCAGGTACGTGGGCTGTCCACCAGAGGGAGCCATCTCACTGCTATCGTCGCATAATAGTGAAGCGTGGGACTCCCGTTGACACACTGAGATCACTTCTTTTGATGTGAATCACTAAAAACGGACTGTGGAGAGAACGAGAAATACACCAATAATGTAAAGCGTTTTGTTTGACCTTGCTCTGTGGAATTCATTATATCAATACGTTTTAATATGTGGACGCCTTCCTGGGGAGGTGTTCCGGGCACGTCCCACCGGGAGGAGGCCCCGGGGAAGACCCAGGACACGCTGGAGAGACTATGTCTCTCAGCTGGCCTGGGAACGCCTTGGGGTCCCCCCGGACGAGCTGGAGGAGGTGTGTGTGGATAGGGAAGTCTGGGCGTCTCTGCTTAGACTGCTGCCCCCGCAACCCGGCAACGGATAAAGCGGAAGAAAATGGATGGATGGAATACGTTTTAATATTCTCTTCAATATTCTATAATTAGTGGTATTGGTATAATATATGTTACATCTTAAAATAAACTTGCAACCACAGATTTAGACCTACTTATATATTGTATCCATGCTTCAAAGGTTAATAATGCAATTGTATTGTATTATTAGGTCAAACTATAGATTCTATAGCTATAACTATCAATATACATCTCCCTCAAATTTTTCTTTTTTCCAATTAGCAGCTAAACAGTAAAATATGTTTAAAATAAACATGTCAGACAAATCATTGTGTAATAGTAATATTCAATGATTTTTTCATCCACTGTCCGTGTGTTCAAGGCGACAGAGGAGAAGGAGGAGATGGAGGAGCTTCAGGCCTACAACCGGCGGCTGCTCCACAACATCCTGCCTAAAGACGTAGCGGCACACTTCCTAGCCCGCGAGCGCAGGAACGATGAGCTGTATTATCAGTCCTGCGAGTGTGTGGCCGTCATGTTCGCCTCCATCAGTAACTTCTCAGAGTTCTACGTGGAGCTGGAAGCCAATAACGAGGGAGTGGAGTGTCTGCGGCTGCTCAACGAGATCATTGCAGATTTCGATGAGGTGAATATTGTACAAGGAACAGCTTGATAAATGTGTACAGTAAATATCTATAATATTTCTGATGCACATAGTAGCATCAACATTGCAGTACTTAAATATATGTGCCCTATTTTAAATACTTTTTACTTTGTGCGAGAGAGGTGTATGGTCAGAGAGCGTGTGTGTCTGTGTGTGTGTGTGTGTGTGTGTGTGTATGAATGAGAGAGAGGGGTTGGAGTGAGAGAGGCCCAATAAACTTCTGCTTCTGCTAACACCTTTTTAAACTGTATTGCTGTTGTTGTATCCTGTTTATTTTGTTTGTAAGATATACGTGTTTTAAATAACTTAAAGAATGACAAATATAAAATCATTATGTATTTGTAGAATTTTTTTTAATAATGGATTAGACAAGTTTGTGTAAGCCCTCAGTCGTACAGGGATTAGTCAAAGCAAAGGAAGGTTTCTCACCCATCATCTGTACTTCTAAGGAAGTTTTCCCGACGTTTCGTCCTCAAACTGGCGGACTTCTTCTGGGAATTCAGGGATTAGACATGATCTTTATTTGTGAAATACCACCATTTACTGGTAGAAGTGGGAAATTGTATTCTCCTTTTTTAGTACAAATCTAACATGCTGTGGTGTAATTGAGTGCACACAATTTAAGTTATTTGACTGGAGATATTCCCAAAAATAATTGTAAAGCATTAATGTTGTTTGAAAAAGTAGAAAATGGTGGGGGAGAGTCTAAGGATTCAAACCAAGCAAAGTCTTGGCATTTAGATTTTAGACAGAATGGGGGATGTGTTTGTAGTAACAGCTCTTGGTCTGTTGTTGATCAATTTTTTTCAGGTGTCTTCCTTGTGGCCATAGATGCATGCAAAAACCAGATCCCATCAGACCTCTGAAGCTGAGCAGGGCAGGGCCTGGTTAGTACTGTGATGGCAGACCTCTGGGAACACCTGATGCCACATTGGTGCGGCTGCGGCTGTAAAGTGCCAAACTGTTGTTGTGTCCTTAGGCAAGACACTTTACCCCCAATGCCTAGAATGAAAGTGTGTGTGTGTGAATGGTTAGTGGTGGTCAGAGGGGCTGATGGCACATACTGGTTGCCTCGCTTTAGTCAGTGTGCCACAGGGCAGCTGTGGCTACAATAGTAGTTTATCACCACTTTGTTTGGAGTCAAACAAATAATGGAGAATAATGGCAGGTGAAGCGTCTTTGAGTGTCCTGAAAAGCGTTGTATAAAACCGATGCATTATTATTATTTCTGTAGAAGGCTACAAATGCAGGTAAATCTCATACTGTGGCTCATCCTGTTGTTGGTTGTTTTCCTCCAGATCATCAGCGAGGAGAAGTACCGTCAGCTGGAGAAGATCAAGACCATCGGCTCCACGTACATGGCGGCCTCTGGGCTGAACGACTCCACGTACGACAAAGAGGGTCGCAGCCACATCACCGCTCTGGCCGACTACGCCATGAGGCTGAGGGAGCAGATGAAGTACATCAACGAGCACTCCTTCAACAACTTCCAGATGAAGATCGGTCAGTGCTCACTCACCAGAACAGTCTAGACTTTGCTTAGACTGGATGGCAATGAATTATTAACTGAAAGAATAAAATATGGATGACAGAAATGGAACTTCAGGAGGTTTAAGATCAAACACTGAAAACCATGAAGAGGGTCAAGATTAGAATTCTGACATCTCAAACTCGATTTTGATCCTAATGAATAAACCAATACTCGATACCGACTCCAACACCACTGGGATTTTATGGTGCTCTTTTTGAGATGTTAGTTTATTTACCAAAAAGGTTTTATGTCATCACATTTTTCCAATTTTCAAATCAAGTTCAACATTTAAAGCATTTAGAGCTGATGGTATCCAAACTAATCAACAAATAAAAGTTTTTCTTACTAGTGCAGTGTAATCAAGTATTGATTCATATATTTTCCAATACTTTTGACAATGTTAGTCACTATTTCTAGATGTAGTAGAAGCTTTTTCTCACACAGTTGACATTCAGAAAATGTTAAAATAGTATTCACAACTTAGTAATTTGAAACTAATGTATGATATAAAAAACCCCCCTAAAGAAACAATAACGACTGTATGCCACAATCATCAAAATCATAAAAATGGTCAGACATATGTCACTTTGCATGTAATGAGTCTTTGTCATTGTTATAACAAAAAGCTAGTTGTTACTCAATATATTATGGATATACAAAACAGATATAAAAGAGGACATTTAATGGCACTAAACAGTTAAAAGATACAAACAGAAGACCACAGAAAACACTCAAGGACAAATAAACAATATTCTAATTTTCCGAGTTTCACCTTGACACTATTATTGATGTAGCTGTTATGTTTATATTTCAGTATTTCAGTGGAACTTTTCTATCCAGGACAGACTACAACAGACGAGTGCACATCTGAGATAAACCTGATAAATATGTTGTCTCGTGATGATATTAGGCAAACAGAGGGTAGATTTGAACAGAGTATTTCCTCTTTCAGGTCTGAACATTGGGCCTGTTGTAGCTGGAGTCATCGGTGCTCGTAAACCTCAGTACGACATTTGGGGAAACACAGTGAATGTGGCGAGTCGCATGGACAGCACAGGAGTCCCCGACCGCATTCAGGTACCAGCAGCAGATCCACACACCTCTCCAAGTCTGTGACAGTGTGTGTGTGAACATGTGGTGTGTGGGTGTTTGTACATGTGTGCGTGCATGTGAACGTGTGTATTTGAACGTAATATTTGTTTTTCGAATCCTGTAACTTGATTGGTATTGAATGCACTTTATCATTGTGTTGTTTTGACCTCTCAAGCCTCCATAATGTCGGGTGGTGTGACCATCAGAGCAGATTCCGATTCATTTTATTTGCCATTTTCAGTAAAACCGCATTTACATAAATAAAACAAGGTTAAAAGTACAAAAATAAAACAAACAAAACAGGAAACAATTGACACTGTGAAATCGATCGACTAAAACAGATTAAATAAAAGTCCAAGATCATTAAAGTGCTCTGTTCAAACTGATAATCGCTTGTGGAAAGAATCTGTGAACATATCGAGATGTCTTGAATCTCAGAGAACGATATCTTCTGCCAGAGGGAAGAAGCTGGAACATGGCTTTTCCGGGGTGGCCAGAAGAGTCATTGATAATTCAAAGAACCCAGTTTAAGAATATGGAACAGGAAGCTCACAGCCTCTTTGCGGAGCGGAGCAGCTTGTTTAGAGCTCTCCTTTCTTCGTCTGTGATGTTTCCAAACCACACAGTCACGACACCAACAAGCAAACTCTCAATGATAAAAGTTAAGCAGAATCTTAGAGTTAGTGGTAAATTCTCTAAGTTTTCACAGAAAGTTGAGAAGTTGACGAGCTTTCTTAACGACCTGGTTTGTGTTTTTGTCCCATTTCAGGTTGTTAAACAGAAAGCAAGCTTTTAGACACAGAAATCTTCTAAAAATGTTAATATTACAACATAATAATTTTGCATGTGTGGAAAAAGTAAAAAAGTAAAATTCTTCAGGTAGTCCAAGGTAGTCCAGGCCAAGTGCATGGGAGGAGTTGTCAGATGCAAAGTACATATTAACACATTCCAGCTAGAAAATAAAGACATAACATCATAAAATGACAGAGGCGTCAAGTGAATCTCAAGTGCATGAACCTACGAAGTCAGTGGCTCACAAAACCATTTCAAGTTCTTTCAATCTTTAGACAAATATACAAGAAAGGACTCCTATCTGACTAATATCAGTGTTGTTCTTCTGAAAAGGTAAAGTGTGGCACCCTTTAGGGAAAGGTGTGCTCTGCATTTGATCCACCATGCAGTGTCACCACGGCAACCTGTCAGACGCTGTTGTCACTACAGTGTTTGATGCTGGGTGTTGACCAAAGTAGATCTGAGACATGTTAGTGCCATGAACCAACTGGCCTCCTTCTGGGACTCTGAGGATCACAGGGACTGGCCTCCTGCTTGTACTCTGAGGAGCACAGGGACTGGCCTCCTTCTGGGACTCTGAGGAGCACAGGGACTGGCCTCCTGCTTGTACTCTGAGGAGCACAGGGACTGGCCTCCTTCTGGGACTCTGAGGATCACAGGGACTGGCCTCCTGCTTGTACTCTGAGGAGCACAGGGACTGGCCTCCTTCTGGGACTCTGAGGAGCACAGGGACTGGCCTCCTGCTTGTACTCTGAGGAGCACAGGGACTGGCCTCCTGCTGGTACTCTGAGGATCACAGGGACTGACCTCCTGCTGGTACTCTGAGGATCACAGGGACTGGCCTCCTGCTGGTACTCTGAGGATCACAGGGACTGACCTCCTGCTGGTACTCTGAGGAGCACAGGGACTGACCTCCTGCTGGTCCGTCGGGACTAAAGATGGGAGGCAGCATTGTAGTGTATGCAGCTCAATCGGGAACAGTCTTCCTGAAAATTTGAGACTGACTTCTACTCTGACAATGTTCAAAACTAGGTTGAAAACAACTGTGTTTAGCTGTGCATACAACTGAGTGATTTTATCGACTCTTCATGAACTGTGATTATTATTTACGATGATAAAGCCTTGTGTGATTGTTTCTTTATTGTTTTGTTGCCTTGTGTATGAACTGTGCTATATTTATTTGGTATTGACACAACAGTTACATTGGACAGCCCAGATACACTGCCTTTACTGTTATAGCAAGACCTAATTTTCAACACTTGTCCATAGAAGGTTTTGAGGACACAAAGGCAAACATTTAAAATTTTCGAAAATAAAACTAATACAAATGAACCTGCCTCGTCTTGCCTAACATCTCATCTCCCTTCTCCGTGTCCGTTGCCAGGTGACCACAGACTTGTACCAGGTGCTGTCGAGCAAAGGCTACGTCCACGAGTGCCGAGGCGTGGTGAAGGTCAAAGGCAAAGGGGAGATGACCACCTACTTCCTGAACGACGGCCCTCCGCACAGTTAGCAGCCGTGGCCTCTCTGTGAACCCCCGCGGCATAGACTCTGTGTGAGCAAACGCCAGCGCTTCACTTGAATCCAGGCGCCGCCACAGACGATGGAAAGTGCTGTTGACGAGACGAAAATGTTCTCCGCCACTTTGGCCCACGACACACGGTGAAGGACACGTGTGTTTCTCATGTCGAGCCTCTCTCTCAGGCTTCTCGAAAGATGCAAAGTCTGTTTATTTAAATACAACGCCTTTTAGCCTGTGTCAAAAGAAGATTTACGCTGTACATAAGGCTACTTTTTAATTCGCTTTTCTGATTTTGGTTTCACATGAATTATAAAGAGGTACTCATATTTAATTTCTCGTTTTATTTATTTGGATTTCAATGTTTTTGTGCAAACGGTCCTTTATGAAAAGCGTGGGTAGATGCGTGCACAATATCCGATTTTGGACGTGTACATGCATTTGAGTTCATGTAAAACCTGAGGAGTTTATCGACCAAAGACTTAAGTATTACTCAAAAACAAGGAAAGACCTGCTTGATATTCCGTTGGCAGCAGCCGCAGCGACGGCGAGCTGCTTCTGAAGCTTCTTTCGTTACAATAAGATATTTATTTATTTTCTCAGTCAGGTATTATACATGTTTGCAGAAGAAAGAGACAAAAAACTATAATTGCCTTTTATGAGCTATAGGTTGAGAAGTGATATTTATATTTACAATTTCAGGGGAAAAGTTAAAAACATTTGGTCCTCTTCATTGTATTTTCACGATTAGATTTGCTTGAGCAGCCATTTTGAAGCTGTTTTTTTTTTTTAATCATATTGACCGCTCCTGCTAGTTTAAGCTATCGTTCAAATCGTTGTAGAATGGGGGCTCAATGAAAACTATTCTGGGAAGACCTAAATAATAATAATAATATTGAATAATTTCTTCAGGAGACTTTAATAACGGGAGAGGTAAGGTTTTTTGACTACTTACTGTGCTTTGCAATCCTGAAGGGGCATAACTATTTTCACTGTGACATTTCTGATGCGACAGAAGAACTGCTTTCGTGCATTTTGTATCACCTCCGTCCATATCATCATATTTTGTATTATGCTTAATATCGCTATGATTCTATGAATAATTTGACACCGGCAATGGTTCAATTTCAATATAAAGGAACCGAAAACCAGCATTATTTCCAAATAATGTCAAATGCCACTGATACCAACTGATCAACTGCACAATACAGTATTTTAACAGGCAATATGTGATGCAGTGTTTCCCATTTTATTCTGTTAAAGGAGAGATATTATGTAAAACTGACAACAGGAAAAGAACACAGACCTGGAGTTGTTTTTAGATCCATCCACAACAAACGTGTAACTCCACAACTTCTGTCTCAAAGCTCCAGTCTCAGTTCTGTAGTAGTACAATGTTACTGTACCACTATGACATCACAATTTTCTGCTTTTTAAAACCTTAGATTCTTTCTTTCTTTTTCTTCTTCTTTATATATAGCTTAAGGCCCATAAATATAATATGGAGCACACACGTTACAAAACAAAACAGCAAAGCAATTGATAATTTTAACAGATCATTCTGTGGCTTCCATATTGCATAAGTGTCATTTTTTTGTTTTTGCAATGATAGGTATTTAACATAACGCTGAGGGAGATATCTCTGTATGCCACAATTTAATCATTCAAGCACCCAAACCGTAAGTGGAACCTGAGTTTACTTACTAATGATGCTTTTTGTTTACAACCACGGCTGAGTTTGGATACAGTCATTTTCAAATTAGGAAAAAAACTGAACAAAATTCTTCTCCTCCCTCTGGTGGCAGCATGGAGAGTTACAGGCAGATTTTTACTATACTTGTTTCATCATAATTCTTTGTTTACTTTTCTACTTAAGATATTATTTCACATTCTAAAACATGGAATGACAAAAAAAACATCTCAATGTAATTTTAATGGCCAAAATGCATAATATTTCTCCTTTAAGACTTATGGCAGCATGTGTGAAGATTGTTCTCATTTACCAACACCATTTTGTGTTAAGCAACATTTGATTTGGGTTAAAACATAAATTCATTAATATCAGTGCTTCTATTTAATGTAATTTTTGGTCCATTGCCCGCTTGTCTATATTATTATTATGATTTCTGCTTGAAATGTTGGAAATGTGCATATCTATTTAGTAATTATTCAATGTTTTATTGCAAAAGTGGCTTCACCTGTTTGTTTAATGCCATATAGTGAAACATTCCAAGCAATAACATGTGCATGGTGCAGAGACCATCCATCAGAGTTTTTATTATATTTAAATCAGTATATGACTCCACAACAATGCCTTTATAAGTTTGTCATAATCTAAGACACAGCATATATATATATTTATTTTTTTCTTGAATCATTTTGACTTTATATGGCCACCACAGTCTCCTCTCTAATGGGAAACACTGATAGCCTACAATAAAAACTTGTGAGTTGCCTTGGCTGGAGAAAAAAAAAAAACCTGCAATGCAAATGACCCACTGTGCATTTTTTAGATTTCTGTTCAGCCTCTTCTGCAGTATTGTACACCACATGCAATGTTATCACTGTTCAATATTGCTAACATACTTTGCATTAGTGACCTGCCAATACACAGGCCCTTTCCAATTTCTGCCCGCCTGCCTCCTTGACCACTCCGAGCACTCCCAGTTCTAAAACACCGGACGGAACCGATGGGACAAGAACGTGTAGTATATTTGAAGCCCTATATGCATTTCATTCAATTGTTATACATGATATGCTTGTTCCAATGGCAAATTCCCATCTCTATTTACTTTATTTACTATTACTAAGGAGGCAGGGGGACAGAAATGGGATGCAGCCGCACGATACTAACAGAGTTTTCCCCCCACTCAGTCTTTGAGCAAATAATGTACGCACTAATCGCTGAGTTTGATTGCCTTATGTTATAGCACTAAACAGGATCCGTGCCTGCTTACAATGTCCAGACTGGTAAATATCAACATTTATGGAAAGGCTTAAGGGCTTCAGTCAAGAGAAATTTCTCAATCGTTGTGTTGTTAACTCGTTTTTACCAACGCAGGATCATGTTCGTTTTGTGAAATTGGTCCAGACACTAATCACGTGTGCAAAAATACCTTAAGCAAATGCATAAGTCAAAAGACAACAAACACCAACAGAGTGCGTTTCACAGCGAGGATGGAGCAGGACTGATATGGAGTACTAAAATGTGCATTGTATGTATTTTCTCTTTCTATTGGCTGTCCATACACTTGTGTTGATTGTTAAACTACTGAAACAGTGTTTTGCTCAGGCCTGAAAATCCTTCTGTATTTTCTGTTTTCTTTGTATTTGACTGATTTGAAGGAATGGAGCAGGGAGCGTTTTGCAAAAATAAAAGGACAGGAAGAGGGGAGGTCGCCGACAGAGAAAAATAACATTTCCCCTTGAAGATAAAAAATTAAAAAAATATAATAACAATTCTGTCTTTGTTGTCAATGCTTGTGCACACACTTCATATGCTAGAACCAACAGTCCGTTTGTTTTGGGAATCCATGCACTAAAGCTAACATACTTTGGATCATTTGGTTGTTCTACTCATACTCAACACCTCACATGCTTCTACTTCAGAGAGGGCCCAACTATTTTACTCGAGGGCCAAACATGAATGTGTATAACCGAGCCAAGGGCCAAACTTTGTCTTTGTTGTAGGACACTAGGACTCCCAGAATTCTGAAACCACTAGAACTCCCAGAGCCGTCATTTTGACTGCTCCCATTCAAACGAATTGACTTCTGAGAAATTCTCCTATATAATGTTTAGTTTTTCACTAAATTCATTAAAAGGAGGAGCACACCAGACTCCATCCGAAGTGAGTCCAGTCTTAGGCTGAAGACCTGTGGGGAAATGGGTGGAGTCTGGTGTGCTCCTGCTTGGTTGGAAGGAAGTCCTGCAGCATCACTGGCCCTTTGAGGACCGGTTTGACACAACAGAAAAATACAGTCAGAATGAATGTTTATTTATTTATATAGCACATTTTACAGGCCAAGGTCACCCAAACCACTTTACAATGTTCAGAGTTCAGATATTGTTCCTATCATTCCACACACAGTGATGACAGAAGCGAGTTGCCAAACACACTGGCGCATCAGCCCCAATCAACACCATCCATTCACTCTCTCATTTACATTCATACCTATTGTGCATGTTTTTCAAGAAAAAAACGCAATGCAAATGACCCACTGTGCATTTTTTTTAATTTCTGTTCAGCCTCTTCTGCAGTATTGTACACCACATGCAACGTTATCACTGTTCAATATTGCTAACCTACTTTCCATTAGTGACCTGCCAATACACAGGCCCTTTCCCATTTCTGCCCACCTACTTTTCAATGATAAATCCATGTTGAAAGCTTAGCAAAGGACCCATGTATTTCAGACGCAGCTGCTGTAGGTCACAATGAACCACTGGGATGAGGCATGTTGGTTTTAATGTTGGATCGGATCACTGCGTCCTGAACATCAAAACAGGGTGAACTCTGGGTCTGACTTCACCGCTTCTGCTACAAATCTGCCAATACACAACACACAGTTACATTATCTGATTACTGTATATACATCAGAGTGAAGAGTTTAGTGCGTACAGCAGCCTAAGCACAAAATACTCACTGATTTTCACTTTTATAGTTGAATAGATTACATCATTATATAAATAAGTTGTTGCTTTGATTTTTCAAACACACAGTTGTTCTCTAATGGATGTAGTGTTCAGGAAAGACTGACTAAACCCACATGATGCAAAGACAAAGATTGCATTTACCACTTTGAAGAACCCAGACCAGCCCCTTCCCAAAATGCACTGTTGCTTTGCTCTCCTCCACTGGTCACATTTACCTGGTCACTTCACTGTGTTTCTTTGGATAGCGTTTATTCTTGAGCCATGGTTCTGCGCTGTGGGAGAGCAGCCACCCGTACTGCTGGTTCTCAGTCACAGGCATCAGGTACAACTCATTGGGAGCTGAAATGAGAGGAGCACTTTTACAGAGTGAGGTGTAGTCCAGGTTTAGTCCTAGTTCAGACCTGGTTTGGTCCGAGTGTAAACTAAACACTCCTCACATAGACTCGGCGTTGGTCTGAGTTTTGACCTAGTTAGTGCCTTGTACATTTACATAGTTTGTGGAAAAATACAACAAAATTGACTTAAAAAATAACAGTAATCATGCAGTGGAATTTATTAGAAATAATTATATAGCTTTTTTGCCAGCATGGGTCTTAAACATAGATCAATCATGAACTATTAGAAATTAATACATTTATGATGTTTTGCGAATTTATGACGTTGTGCTTCTAAGGTTAGAGTGACGGGTTTAAGTGAGTTTATAATACCAGTAAAATGTCAACACTGGTCGAACCAGGTTAGTGATTAGGTATGACTGGATAAGGTAATTAGTAGTGCTGTCCAACGATTAAAATATTTAATCGCGATTAATCGCATGAATTTCATAGTTAACTCGCGATTAATCGCAAATTAGTCACCCATTTGCGTGCTGTGTGCAATTGCTTTTTTTATTGAAAACAATGTGTAGTGTTATATTACACACTAACATTTGATGCAAAATCATCAATAAATGGATGACAAAATAAATAATTGGTAACAAAAAGCCCCTTCAATGTGTGTGTGGAGTGTGTGTGTTTATGGGTGTGGGTGTGTGTGTGTATGTGTGGGTATAGACCATAGACTGTATAGAAACATCATGGTGTCATTATGATGATGATAAACAATTTTTTTGTAAATTTGTTCATGTAAATACTCTATGCTGTTTCTCTGTTTACCTTCGGTATATCTATGACTGTATACTGTTTGCTTGTATTGCCTTTTTTATTAACCCCTCCCCCCCATCTCCCACTTCATGTCCCCCCCCCCCCCCCCCCCCCCCCCTCCCCTCCTATGTGCCCTTCTGGGTTTCTTCTTTGGCCCCCTGTATCTCCAACTACATATTGTTTGTAATCTCTGTCTACAATGTATCTTAACTAGTCCTTTTCTTTGTGTCTATTTTTTTCTGTATATGTGTTTGTCTGCAATAAAAAGTAAAAAATTAATAATTATAAAAAAAATTAATGGCGATAAAAAAAATGACGCCGTTAATATTGATTTGCGTTAACGCGTTAATAACGCGATATTTTGGACAGCACTAGTAATTAGGTTGAAGTTGTATGCAATATTATAAATATAAATTATGCAAGGTTGGGACACTTTTTTCTGACTATAAAAAAAAAGCCACAATATTTTTCAAGATGGCAAAAGTCCAGAATTATTGTTGGACATTTAATGCTAATTATCCCCTCTCAAAAATAAAAAAAATAAGTGAAAAAGCACTAGAAATAGGTGACAAAATCTGGCAATGGGGTAAATGATTTTTTACTTCAGATTACAAGAAATCCAATATCTAGGCCTTAAAAAGACAAAATATCTTACACCAAGCACAAGTACTCTTAGATTAAGATTAAAACACTAAGGCTGGATGGTAAAATAGTGAAACAGTCTGGTTCAGTTGGAATCACACTGCATAAAGTAGGTGAGGGGAAATTGTGTATATCTTTGTGATTTGTGAAAAATTGACTCCCTGAAAAGCTCTGGAAAGATGATAAATGGGATCCCTCATTGCATAAACATAAATAGTGAATGGTAAGAACAGAGTTAGTTTAGTTTGAGTTTACATAATAGTAAAAACATAAAGATTACATGTAAATCCACACACACACACTCACAGAACGTTTACCGTACATAATACTTTACATGATAATGATATACATACTGTAAGTAACAAGGGGATAAGTTGCTGGGTCACTACTTACAAAACACATATCCCACGTTATGTCAGAAGACCTTTGGAAATGATTTACAGTAAATAGCATCACAATAATAAACTCCAGCCCATAGTTTCTCGAGACATACTGTATATATTTGAGTTTGGACCTGCTTCACTCTTGTTTCCCTCTGTGACCTGCACACACCACTCACCCCTGGGAGTTTGAAGGCCCCGGATCAGCTGCTGGTGCCGTGCATGACTTCCTTGATGGATCTCTGAACTGAAGGGAAGAGGTTTCTGCAGTGTGCCACTTTCTGCTGGAGCTGAACACGATCCAGGCCCAAGCTGTTCTGATGCCAAAGAATTGTCCTCTCTGGATTGCAATGCTATACAAAGAAACAAATCATGAACATGGACTGTATGTAAGAGCCAATTAAGTAAGAGCCAACACAATTGTTCTCATGAAATTAAACCTATAACCAACTCTTCTCTTTGCTAGCTAACAGCTGATTAGCATACACTATTTTTAATGTCCTTATTTTTCTTACCCCAAAACTGAGATGGTTTACTGGAGCTAACTATTAATTTATCCCCAATAGGATTTTGATATCCCAGATGAGTGAGTCCAAAGAAAGCCATGAGGGGAGAAGTTTGCTATACGCTACAACACAAGAAAACTGCACACATAACCCACAAGTTAGCTTCAGCCCTATTTGTTTGCATGTCACCATAGCAACAGCCCCTCCCACTCAACTGTCCTGCATTCAAGCAGCTTTGGTAGAATATACATTTTGTTTATAAAGTTACTGCTTATAGATTTCATGCCACATTTTTGAGAACTTTTCCCCTTATAAAAAATTATAATATTTGTATGGAACATTTACTTTATTTCAGGTTACCCACAGAGTGGGTTTTCTTTCACTTGACAGTATTACAGACTTATCTACAGATGTATACATACAAGTGTAGCTTCAATTCAATTTATTTTTGTATGGCCCTGAATCACAGCCAGAGTTATCTTGGAGGACTTTTCAAAGTTGTTGATTTGCCAACACGGATCAGGGAATCAGTTTAAACAAATGAAATGCAATGATAAAAAAATAGAGCCATTGGTCCATACGAGGAACATGACCAATGACCTTAAATGTTAATAGATGTCCATAAAAGTCGTTAAATGTCATGTCATAGTGCGTATACTTTTTATGCTTAGTTTCTTTATTAAGCTAAACATAGTTAAACAACTCTTGTTCATATTTTTCACTAA
Source organism: Knipowitschia caucasica (assembly GCA_964034765.1). Taxonomy (NCBI): domain Eukaryota; kingdom Metazoa; phylum Chordata; class Actinopteri; order Gobiiformes; family Gobiidae; genus Knipowitschia; species Knipowitschia caucasica. The sequence goes on from OZ035827.1 coordinate 29,266,385, forward strand.
CATATCTTGCTGTGTGCGCCACATTGCTACACTGTCCTGTAATAAAGATTACTTACACATACTTGTGATGCAACACTGAAACTTCCCCACTGTGGGATGAATAAAGGATCTTTATCAACAAATTATTTAGATAATGCTATTCACGATCATTTTAAGTGGTATAACATAATGAAAACAACCGATACAAGAAAATAAGAACAACTATTGAAAGTATATTAGCATTTATTTGAGTTTGAGGTGATTGTCCTGAGGCAGGACTGGCTGCATTCTTCTCTATTTGTGTGAGTGTAAAACTTCTCTTTGTTGTTTTCTGTTGCTCAACAATGGAGCCTCTTTTACATCACCTTCTGCAAATTTTATTGATGCAACATTTCATTCTTTCCTCATTCTTGTGTTGTGACAATTCACACTGTGAAAAGCGAGTTTCCAAATGATTGCATAGCTTATGTTTTCTAATATGAGGCTCTTTGTTGCCATTAGATCAGTCTTAACACTCACTCCCTGACGCATGGTTAAACAGCTACACACAGCCTGTGCTGCTTTTAAGATAAAACATCAATTTTATTAACTCATTCCAGACAAAGCAGTGCCAATGATTGCAGACTGACCACCTGAAATATATGATAGTATTTAAGCACAGGCAATAAAAAAAACGAGGTGGGGTTTGTATATGTTGTCAATGAGTCTGGCCATATAAGTATAACTCATGCTAAATGGTGATGGAGAGTTCTGGGAAATCCAAAGGCTTGCAGCAACATTGTGAACCATTGCCAGATTTTTAGTGGGGGTGTGATTCCCCAGGTTAGCAATGCACCATACTGGGCCAGCCATAGATCATTTAGATGTAATTAAAACAGCATTTTATTTTAGCAGGTATTAATTAATGTTTCCCGCTGTCAGCTGATCCCACTCTACTCCATAAAACAAAACGTGTCACCAAAACTAACGAGTAATAGTAGCTTAGTTTAGTTCTCTAAATAAACATGAGGGGGCGGTGCTAGTTTGGAGTTAGCCACGCCCCTTGCAGGGCACCGGTGCATGGTGACGTCACAGATCGGCCGTGAAATGGGAAGTCGAGCGAGCGCTGGTGAGTTCAACAAACCAATAAAAACCTTCCGAAATCTGCCTTCAACAGGGAAGTAGGCTGCGCCCTGCTTCACACCGCACATTTACACATCCATGGGCATCACCAGTACGGAACAATTCTCTTCTGATTGTGTTTAATAAATCTATATAATTACATCGTCGTTCCGTTTTGAGCAAGAAACGTGAGTAGCGTGGTTTTGTTTTGCTTTAGCATGTGGCTAGTTGGAGCTACCACAGTGGGTGTATGGTAGAGAGTTCTCTGCATTTTGAGCCAATAATAGTAGTGTCATCTGTGCGGTGTTTACCCAAAATTCTCTCTAACCAAATGCCTGGACTATTGTATACATTATTTAGCTAGATCTACTGTTTGAAAAGTCTATTTTCTCTTTTGCTACAGCTGTATTTGTTATGTTGTTTGGGTGTAGGGATAGCCCAGTTACCTCTTGCTTTATTCCTGTGTGGATTAGAGTTAGCCACGTAAATACGGGATTGGACTAATGTCATTACTGTTTCTTGAGTCTGACTATTTCTGGATGTGGTAGTGGCTGGTGACCTAAAGCTGCACTCTGTAACTTTTGTTTTGGAAGCTACCTGCTTGTCAGAGAGATGCTTTGTGTTTGCTTTGTGTTCCACTGCATGGCTTTGAACCTATGTTATCTATTACAATTATTGCATGTGTTTTGTATTTTTAGTGTGAGCTCCTCTCCACAGATCTGACTTGGTGGTGTCACTTCTTGTCTGTCCACAATAGATAAGCAGCTCAATTTAGTTGCACAGTGATCCTGTTTAAATGCACCCTGCTCAAACAGAGCATATATAACAGTATATATATGATATAGTTTCGTAGAACTTGTGTGTGTAATCTATAAATGTATAGAAATGTGAATCTGAAGCCTCTTGTCCGTTTCGATTTGTTTTATACAGATGATAGTATTTGGATTTCTTATTTCTTTCATTATTATATATTGTGGAAACCACTGCCAGAACTTTAAAAACACTGAAAGTAATGTTCTGGTTCCTACTGTGATGTGATTGTAGAGGGAGTTATCTTTGTTAGATGGGTTAGCGTTGGAAAATAACTCCTATGAATATATAACATTTTAGAAAACGCAGAAACGTTGCAATTTGGAGTCCCAAATTTAATCAACTAAATGATCAGCAAATCATGTTTTACGCTAATTAAACCAAGTACCCTTAAACTATACAATTTCAAAATGCAACATATAGTTGTATGGCATTGGCAGCTAAATGGAATATTATAATTATTACCTGTTGTGTAATAAGAGGTAATTGATTTGAAATAACAGTTCGTTGGTTTCCTCTCAGAAATTCCAGTGAGGCCGACAGAGAAGATGAGTGGTAACATCCCTCTTTCACGCTCGGAGGTTTTCGGGGAGCTGAGGAAGGAGCTCCACGATGACACAGAGTTCCACCAGTCTGACGCCCACATCTTCATCATCATGGGAGCTTCTGTGAGTGTGTGCGGTGTCATATGGCGGTAATAACAATGTAGTAACAAAACAAGACATTTTGTAAACATACACAACATACGTATACTGTAAATACCCTGATTGAGGCATCAGGAGTAACATCATTCCCGTTTCCACCTGCCCTACATGGCTCGACTCTACTTGGTTGCGTTTCCATCACACTGTAGTATCTGGTACCGTATCCTAGCAACCTACCCACTTCAAACCAGTGCACTGGAAAATGCGAGGGTAACCATAACCATAGTTCCAGCAGCACTCTGGCCGATCACTGTCAGTTAGAGCACTTTGGTAACCCGCTTGACCTGGTTAGAACTGGGTCCAAGCAGGTACTAATAAAGTACCTGGCACTGGTTAAATAGGGCCAGTGGAAACGCTTCCAATCGGGGGACAGTAAAGCAGAGCTGAGTAGATTAGGACCAAGTAGGGCTGGTGGAAAAAGGGCTTTTTATTACCATAATTACACAATAACAGCTTTAGTGGTTAATAAGTTCCTATAATGAGTTAACATTATTCAACCCTAAACTAACTAGATTAAAGTTTACTCAAATTTATTCACACAAAAAAGTAAAACAACAGTAGTTCACTATCAATGTAACGTGTCCAGTGAAGAGTGAAATATTTTAATTTTAAACGGCTTTTGATGATATTTCTGTGGCAATCAAGCAGACTTTTTCTGTAATAATTGAAAGACTGTGAGGATTTCCAGATACATTATAATATAGATTAACAAGAATTGTAGATTAGAATACTGCATTTCTCTTTGTTATAATTCAATCATATATACAGTCCTGAGCTTAATTTTTTCCTAATGTGGTAATCCTGGGGGAAACACAACATTGCACTTGATGTGATTATGGTCAAACTGGTTTTACTTCCTCCTTAGCTCCATTTCCTGCAATCTACATTCACTCAGTCTTTCTTCCTTTTAGCATAATCTCAGGTTACATGACTGGCTAGAATGGAGTTACATAAAACCGAGTGTCCTCTTATAAAAGTCTGAGAATGTCTTCTTCTCACAATTAGCTTTGGTCGATCAGATGTTGTTTGTTGCTGTGGTTGAATTCTGCAATGTCACAGAGACTCAGCACTTTCTTTCAATGAAGGGTTTTGCTTTGAGCGGTGAATCACTGGCTGGGTGTATATTGGACACGGTTCACCCTCTAGCGCAGTCATGAGCCAATCCCGTTAAATTACATTATAACGTTTACTGTTACCAAAAAATTACTTCAGTCTTGAAATGCGTTTGAAGGTTTGGTATCAGTTTCTGGCCTAATAGAGCAGAGTGTGTGTAGTCTAGTATTGCATTTGCTCAAGAGTTGTCACGGATACAGTTTTAAAAGTTTTTTTGACAACATGTGGTTTATAGAAAAGCTCTTGTACATTTGTGTTTCCACGTGTTGTACAGTACACCAGGATATAGTCATTGCTTTTCCTTCACAGACTCACAACGGACGAGACTAGTATTCAAAGGATAAATGCATTGTTCTAATGATGTGTCCTTTTCGTTGCTCACTCTAGTTGTCCCTTCTGTCATAACTAGATTGAATTAAAACAAGAACTGCTTTGTAACTCACAATCTGTTTCTGAACCTCAGGGAGATTTGGCAAAGAAGAAGATTTACCCAACGCTCTGGTGAGGGGAATTTTAATACCTGAGAAATGTTTCTACCTGCCAAACTGTAATAATAATACATTTCTGTGTTCTAGGTGGCTGTTCAGAGATGGTCTTCTGCCAGAGCAAACACATTTTGTGGGTTTTGCTCGCTCCCAGTTGTCTGTGGATGCCATCAGAACGGCCTGTATGCCTTATCTCAAGGTAACAACGATAACATATGTTTAATCAATCTGTCTTTTTATCTCTAAAGAGCTTTGCAGACGAAACATGTAGCTGAAAAGTAACACGTGATTGTGTTCATAAAATGGCTCTAGTTTAAAACTGTCCATAAATGTTCTGGATCATCCCTGTGTTTCGACCCTTCTGTATCAACCAAAGAGAGAAAATGATTGGTTACTTTTCAATTTTATTTGATAAAAAAAGTGTACACATGGATAATAATAAATGGAGCCATAGTCCTCCTTCTACAGTCTGAGTCCTATAGCCTGTCTGTTTATAGGCGTAGATAAAAACATTTATTAACATTTATAGACAGTGGTCATCCTTTTCTGATCTGTTGTTGTTGAATCTACAACTTTGTAAATATGACTGCTGGTGTGATTTAGGGCTATACACAATTATATAGATTTGACTTTAATTGAATTATTGGATTTCCCAAATATGGCGATAATCATTGAAAGTGTAATTTAACTTTTGACACTATCCCCCACCTCCAGTATTAACACTAATATCTTGTTGCCTAGGTGACCGACACAGAGGCAGAGAGACTGGACGCGTTTTTCAAAAGGAACACGTACATCAGTGGGAAATACGCAGAGGAAAGTTCCTTCTCCGCTCTGAACACTCACCTGCTGTCGCTGCCCGGAGGAGCCGAGGCCAACCGCCTGTTCTACCTGGCCCTTCCCCCGTCTGTCTACCACGACGTCACCAGGAACATCAGTCTGCAGTGTATGAGCACAAAGTGAGAACAACAATAGACCCCTACGGGACAATCGTTCTGCTGAGGCTGAGAATGTTCTGGAGTTTGTGTGTCGCCCTTTAGTCCTTCTCCTTGTTCACATGTCACAAAACCTCATCAAGAACCTTATGAAAGACAACTTTATGTAAATCAGGCCAAACATCTCTCTGTGTTTTGTATTAGAAATAGTAATAGTCCAGCATAATTCATATTCATTCATTGAATAACTTGGTGGCTGATTCATTTGTTTTGGTGACTCAGATTGAAATGTTCGCTGTGGGATTGAGCGTGGGAGTTCTGTTTTCTTCAGGGTTTGTCTGAAAGAAATACAAGTTTATTTTGAAATTATCAGCCGTTTTTTGCTCATTTCAATCTCAGAAATGAGACAAGGAACAAAATTATTATATTTCTTGTTTCTCCGTCAGACGCCTATGTCGTCACTGAGGTTTGTTAATCAGGAAGATAATTCAAAATGTTTGGGGCAGATTTTGTATGTATTTTCAACAAGCAAGAAAATGATTGAAGGTCAATTGATTAGACTTTGCGGACAAAGTCTAGTATTTTCACATTTCATTTGACGTTCAGGATATTTTCACAGCTTAACATTTGCATTTAATTTCTAATCACAGTTCCAGAAAGTTTAGAATCATAGTGATCAAAAATACAGTCATTTTGCTCGTTATGAATATTAGGAGTCAAGGTTCCTGGCAAATCATTTATGTGGCTATTATTTGTAAAAAATACATTAAAAAAGAACATTATTTGAGGGGGATGTCGAGTTCTGTTGCACTCAAAACATTGATAATAAACTGCACAGGGTCATACTCTCTTTTGTGTCTGTGGCCCAGAGGCTGGAACCGGATCATTGTGGAGAAGCCGTTTGGACGCGACCTGCAGAGTTCAGAGGAGCTGTCCGCGCACCTGTCCTCCCTGTTCACAGAGGAGCAGATCTACCGCATCGACCACTATCTGGGCAAAGAAATGGTGCAAAACCTCATGGTGCTTAGGTGAGATTAGGGCTGTAGCAAGGGAATTGATAAATAACAACTGATTCATAATTGAAATGTCACAATTTGGTGATGGGTTACAGATCGGTGTATACCCTGTGCCAGCTTCATGTTGAGATGATGGAAGTAGATTGTTGTGTTCTCTGTTTTAAATAATGATATGTTTTGAGCGATAAAGTACTATATACCTGTGGATTGTGATTGCTATATCCACTTTGTTCACTTGCTTTTAAATATGTTTTCCTTTTCTATTCTTATATATATATTACATTTTATTACTATACATTTTTCAATATTTTTTAAATTTGTTATTATTTATTTGTATGCAATCTTTTCCTTTGCGTTATAATTGTTATTTTGAATTATTTCATTTTGACTATTTGAACTCTAAAGGCAAAAACTCTACATAAAAAAAGAAAATCTCACTCCTTACTGAGCTCAGATGCTTCTGTTTCCACTGATTGTTGAAATGTTTTTACAACGTGCCTGGAGCACAGCTGTGGTAACTTCATTTGGAAAGGGACATACCGATCTGTTTGGACTGTGAATTAACTTTTTCCTTCATAAATACTGCAGTATACACAGAATTATAACTCAACAGGCGAGTAACAGCTAGCTACACTGGCACAGGTTTTGTTTGTTTAGACGATGACACCTCGTCGCCTCTTATATTCCAAAGATTAGAATATCGTTTGTGTTTGTTGTCACACACAGCTGCCGCTCCACGCTGAGCTTTGATCATGTGATTCTGATTTCAGGTTTGGAAACCGAATCTTTGGTCCGATCTGGAACCGGGACAGTATCGCCTGTGTGGTCCTCACCTTCAAAGAGCCTTTTGGGACTCAAGGCCGAGGAGGATACTTCGATGATTTTGGCATCATTAGGTGAGAGTGAAGCGCTTTGTGACTCTGAATAAACACAAGTTGTCATGTAAAAGTAAAATGTTGTATAGAAATCATGCCACAACATGGGCTGTCTTGTTTCCGTTGGGTGGTGGGGGGTCAGGTTTACGTACAAAGTCATGGGGGGACATCTGCTCTCCTGCTGGTTTGTTTTTGCAGTATGCTCCTTGAGAGTACAGTAATGTCCAGTTTGAGTATGTTGTTGCACAGCAGTTCTAATCAAGACCAGGTGTTTACAGTCTGCGTTCACATCGCCTGCTCTTTTCTGCACAGGGACGTGATGCAGAACCATTTGCTTCAGATTCTCAGTCTAGTTGCCATGGAGAAGCCTGCCACCACCAGCTCCGACGATGTTCGGGACGAAAAGGTTTGTTTTGAATAAATGTTTGAATTCTGTTCTATAATACTATTCTAAATACACTTTTATTGTATGGTTAGAAATGGGAACATTTAGACATTGGTCAATAACATTAAGTGGTTAACAAAGACAAAGTCCGAGGCACTCTGGTTTAAAATAGAAATCCTTTATTATTTGTTTTCCACTTCCTCGTGGATCCTTGAAGAGCACCTGACTCCTCGCGTCTACCCTTAATCTCTTGATCCCCGTGCGCACTCACTCCTGGTGTATTTTAACATACTGGTTGCTTGCGTTGCAGGTGAAAGTGCTGAAGTGCATTGCCCCCGTGAGCATGTCGGACGTGGTGCTGGGGCAGTACGTGGGGGACCCCGACGGAGAGGGAGACGCTAAGCTTGGTTACCTTGACGACACGACTGTTCCCAAAGGGTCCACTCAGGCCACCTTTGCCACAGCTGTGCTTTATGTGCACAACGAACGCTGGGACGGTAAACTTTACTTTCACTATCAGTAAAGGGATAGTGCTGATGATAGAATGTCAGGTATTTATACATTTTGTTTAATGTGTTTCTTAGGGTTACTTTCAAAATGAAAGAAAAATTTCAATTTTTGTGGTCGGAATTAGCAAACAGTAGGCGACAGTAGCTCAGTTGGTAGAGCATTGGCCTTAAGGCCAGAAGGTCGTGGGTTCAATTCCCACCTCTACACCTTCTCCACCGACTCCCACTGATGACTGCTGTTGTTGTGTCCTTGGGCAAGACACTTAACCCCACTTTGCCCAAAAGCCCCCGCTGGAAGATCTCAGCTCCTGTGGACTCACCACCTGCAGAGGGTCAGTGAGGGGCTGGTGCTATGAGACTTGGGTGGCATCTCTGATTACCACCCCCCTGACCCAGAAATGGATTAAAGGGTAGAAAATGGATGGATGGATGGATGGAATTAGCAAATTGAAGATGACTTAAATAATTGCTGTCATTTTAATTCAAATTCCATGTCATTTGACTGCGTTGAAGATTTGTAATTGAAATAAGTATCTTTTGTCTTGTTGCCAGCGGCATTATTTTATAGTTTTTCATAATTTTGTATGCAATTTCATTTGTTGCAAAAATCAGGTTTTCTATTAGAACAAATGATGGCATAGATAGAACTTAAAAAAATATTACTCTTATTATGATTTTATAAACAATCAGGATATCAACAAGTTCTGACAATCTATTTGAATCCCTAACAAACTATTAGAAGAATTTCTAGGACTGCACAACTTTTGGGTAAATATCTATTTAGCACGAAAGTTGTAACGTTAACATTTGGGTCATGACCCGTGCACCAGGCGTCCCGTTCATCCTGCGCTGTGGAAAAGCTCTGAACGAGAGGAAGGCCGAGGTGCGGCTGCAGTTCACCGATGTACCAGGGGACATTTTTAACAACCAGTGCCACAGGAACGAGCTGGTGGTCCGCGTGCAGCCCAACGAGGCCGTCTACGCCAAGATGATGAGCAAAAAGCCTGGAGGTTACTTCCACCCAGAGGAGACGGAGCTGGACCTGACCTACAAGAGCAGATACAAGGTGAGGACACCGGACCATGATGCATTTTAGTGTGTGTGCAATGTTGTATGCTTCGTTATACTCCATCCACACACTGTATACAACCTCATATGAGCACCAGTATAACATGACCATTTAGTTAAAGGCAGAAGAAAACTTTTGTGGCTTGAGTGAGTACTTTAGCTTGTGTTTGCTAACGGGGTATTCGGGTTTGGTTTGGTTGAGGTTGACAGGGTTTAGAGTAATAATAATAATAATAATAATCTTTATTTATATAGCACTTTTAAAAACAGTGTTTACAAAGCGCTGCACAGTCAGCATGATAAACAATAAAAACAGTCATAATGCAAGGTCAAAATAATTAGATACAGAAACACAAAGCAAACAGAGCAAAACACAAAAGAGACTCAACAAAGACAAAGCAGACAATAAAATACAGCATCGGAAGTTTAAAACTAACAGTTAAAAGCTGTTTGATAAAAGTGGGTTTTAAGAAGAGATTTAAAAGAGGATACTGATGGTGCTAGCCTTATCTCCTCGGGCAGGTCGTTCCAAAGCCGAGGAGCCCGGACAGAGAAGGCTCGGTCACCTTTCGTCCGGAGCCTCGACCTTGGAACAGTCAACAGGGACCTGCCCGAGGATCTAAGGCTGCGGGGGGGCTCGTAGGGGGTTAAAAGTTCAGAAATATAGCTTGGTGCCAGACCTAAACGAGCTTTAAAAGTAATCAGTAAAATCTTAAAATCAATTCTAAAACGCACAGGGAGCCAGTGGAGAGACGCTAAAACAGGGGTGATGTGCTCCCTTCTGTTAAAACCAGTGAGAAGTCTGGCTGCTGCGTTCTGAACCAGTTGGAGGTGGGAGAGGGATTTAGCGTCGAGACCGGAGAGGAGGGAGTTGCAGTAGTCGAGGCGGGAGAAGATGAGGGCGTTGACAACTTTATGGAGATCGGGAGGAGTGAGGATGTTTTTGATCTTCGAGATTGTGCGGAGGTGATAGAAGCAGGTTTGGGTGGTTTTATTGATGTGGGAGGGGAAAGTGAGGTGAGAATCAAAAATGACACCAAGATTACGGGCGGAGGGAGTGATGTTTGAGGATAGGGGGCCGAGGTGGGTTTGGATGTGGGATATAGATGGAGGCGGGTTGATGAGGAGGACTTCAGATTTGGAGGTGTTAAGTTGAAGGAAGTTGTGGGCCATCCAACGGTTCACATCGTTAAAACAGTCGACCACAGCAGCCAGACATCCAGGGTCGTTTGGTCTCAGCGGGAGGTAGATCTGTGTGTCGTCCGCATAGCAGTGGAAGGACACGTTATGACGGGCCATAACGTGTCCTAGGGGGAGCATATAAATAGAAAATAAAATGGGACCTAAAATAGAACCTTGCGGCACGCCACAGGTAATGGAGGCTGTAGAGGAGGTAAAATCACCCATGGTGACCGCAGAGGTTCTGTCTAAAAGATAAGAATGAAACCAACCAAGTGGAGTATCTCTGATGCCAACCCACGTTTTGAGGCGATCCAATAAAATCCTGTGGTCGATCGTGTCGAAGGCTGCGCTTAGGTCTAAAAGAATTAAAATAGAGCACCCTCCGCTGTCTGTGGTTAAAAGAAGGTCATTTAAAACTCTAAGGAGGGCTGTCTCTGTACTGTGTTGTGCGTGAATTGAAACAATTTTCTCTAAAACTTTGGATAAAAAAGGAAGTTTTGAAATGGGTCTTGTAGAATATTGACATCGGTTGCTCTGACATCGTTCTATATGGTCTGAGTCTGTTATGTTGTCTGCCTACGTACCTTGACACTACCAGAAGTGAATGTAACGTTGTTGTTATGCAGTAAAGTCCAAGCCTACAACACGCTGGTATTCCGTGGTCATTTCAGTATCTAACAGTGGCGACGAGGTGGTTGTACAGTGGACCCATGTCTCGGCGATGAGCGATTCTACTGTCTCACAGGAGCAGCATATTGAAACAGACAGTAGTGACTCGGAAGAGAGTGTGCATACACAGCGTGACAAGATGGCTAGAGTTGGATCGATAGACCCGTTTGACAGCACAACGGAGGACTGGGTCGAGTATACTGAACGCGTTTCCCAGTATTTTGTGGCAAATGACATAGCAGCGGAGAAACATGTTGCAGTGTTGCTGAGTGCAATGGGGGGGAAAATCATACGGCCTGTTGCGGAGCTTGACTGCACCAGATAAGCCATCAGACAAGACTTTTGATGAATTGGTGAAAGTGATGAAAGAACATTTATTGCCAAAGCCGCTACTAATTGCTGAGCGTTTTAGATTCCACAAGCGAAATCAACATGAGGGAGAATCTATTGTTAGTTATGTGGCTGAGCTGAAGAGACTTACTGAGCACTGTGAATTTGCACAGGGACTGGATGATGCGCTGAGAGACCGCTTGGTATGCGGTATTCTGAACGAGGCCATACAGAAGAGACTGCTTACCGAGGACAAGCTCACTTACAAAAGGGCAGTTGAAATCGCAGTCTCAATGGAAACGGCAGCCAGAGATGCCGTTGAACTGCAAACAGGAGTAAAGGCAATAAATGTGAATAAAATGGCAACAGTCCCACAAGAAAGAGAGCGTGAACCGTGTTACAGGTGTGGGAGGGGCTTCCATTCCCCTTCACAGTGTAGATTTAGGGATGAAGTCTGCAGACTATGTAACAAGACAGGGCACATTCAGAGAGTTTGTCGCTCAGGAAAGTCAAGAGTGAATAAAAGTGAGAGGAAGACTCAGTGGAATGCACACAAGAACAAGAAAGTGTACAATGTAGAGGAAACTGCAGGTGAGGAATCGGGACGAAAGTGAACATACAAACTGCTTGGATGTGTACCATGCTAAAGGTGGTGGCCGGGAAGCGATCTGGCTCACACCCCAGGTGAATGGAAAACAAGTGAAGATGGAACTGGATACCGGCTCTGCAGTGTCAGTGATGGCGCACAGTGACTTTGTGCAGTACTTTGGAGACCAGAAGCTGAACTCGTCATCTGTCCTCCTAAAGACATATACTGGAGAGAAAATCAAGCCCCTCGGCGTATTGCCGGTGGAGGTACAACACAATGGCCAACAATGCACATTGGACTTGTACATTGTAAAAAGAGGAGGACCAGCACTGTGGGGCCGAGACTGGCTGAGGAAATTACAGCTGGATTGGAAGTCCATTAAAAGCCTGCAGGTGGCGCCAAACACCACCGACAAGTCCACAGAGGTCAAATTGGAGACAGTCTTGGTGGCTGCAACGCCTGTATTCCAAGATGGAATTGGGACATTAAAAAACATAAAGGTTATACTGCTTACTGTACTTGTTATCTAGAAAAGGAGGAGTTGTAGAATATTGACATCGGTTGCTCTGACATCGTTCTATATGGTCTGAGTCTGTTATGTTGTCTGCCTACGTACCTTGACACTACCAGAAGTGAATGTAACGTTGTTGTTATGCAGTAAAGTCCAAGCCTACAACACGCTGGTATTCCGTGGTCATTTCAGTATCTAACAGGTCTAAAATTGTTAAAATCAGTAGTGCTTAAATTAGGCTTCTTTAAAAGTGGCTGGACCACAGCATGTTTAAAACTGGATGGGACAAGACCTTGGTCCAGGGACTGATTAATGATTGATAAAATGGAGGGTCCAACCACATTAAAAACATCTTTGAGAAATTTGGTGGGGATGACATCGAGGCTGCACGTGGTTGGTTTCATGTGGAATAAAATGTCAGATAAAAGAGAAAGGGATAAAGGCATAAAATTAGTAAAACAATTAAAATCCAGAGTTTCTCTGTCTATAAAAATTGCTTGGCTGGGAGCAGATATTTGGGCCCGGATATCAGTGATCTTTTTGATAAAATGATTTAAAAATTGTTCACACAGCTCAGTGGATGCATCATTAAAAACAGCAGGACTGGGGTTTGTGATAGAATTTAAAACTTGAAATAAAACTCTAGGATTTGAAATGTTTTGACTGATGGTATTTGAATAAAATAAGGTTCTTGCTTCCTTGACTACGTGTTGATATTGTTTGAGGCTGTCTTTCCAGGCGAGGTGAAATACTGTGAGTTGTGTCTTTTTCCATTTCCGTTCATATTGTCGGCAGGTGCGTAATAGTGCGCGAGTATTTTCATTGAGCCATGGTTGTGGTGTTCTGGTGGGGTTTCTTTGTTTAAAAGGTGCAATGGTGTCTAAAATCCTAAGTGATGTCTGATAAAAGGAGGAGACCTGCTCCTCCAGGCTAAAATGTTGGTTAAAAGTAGTCAAGGAAGCTGCGGTAAAAAGTTGGGAAAATTTAAGAGCAGAGGTGGAGTTAAAAACACGAGAGTGATAAAATGACCCGCTGGAGGCAGGCTGGGGGGCTAAAATAACGTCAAATAAAATAGCTAAGTGGTCCGACACACAGATATCCTTGGTGTTGACATTTCCTGCGCTGAGGCCAAACATTAAAACCAGATCCAGTGTATGGCCCTTAGAATGAGTGGGGACATTTACTATTTGGAGGAGATTAAAAGACTCGATTAAATCAATAAAATCAGAGGTTAAAGGGTGTGGTTTGAGGGGGCAGCAGACATGAATGTTAAAATCACCTAGGATTAAGACTTTGTTGTAGAGGGCCATACACTGGGATAAAAGATCAGAGAATTCTTGAATAAAAACAGGGCTGGGTTTAGGGGGTCTATAAATAATTAAAACAAACACAGGGATATTACAAGAAATGATAAAAGACAGGTGTTCAAATGAAGTAAAAACATTCTGGATACCAGGAGTGCATTTAAAAGTGTTCTTAAAAATAGCTGCAACCCCCCCTCCCTTCCCTGACAGGCGTGGCTGGTAGAGGAAGGTGTAGTCCGGGGGGGTCGCTTCAATGAGGGGGGTGCAGTCGCCTTGCACTTGCCATGTTTCTGTTAAAATCATGAAGTCCAGGTTGTTGTGAGTGATGAAGTCCTGACAGATGAAGGATTTATTGTTGATGGATCTGATGTTTAAAAGTCCAAAGATTGTAGGTGAGGGGTCCAAAGTGGGGGCTGTAGAGGAGCAAAGGGGAACCGGGATGAGACAGGGGAGGGAGAGTTCCCTGGAGGAGGTCCTGTGGGATCGGGGTCTGGAGATGACAGGGATTGACTGAGGGGAAGAGCAGGGGCTGGGTCGATGACAAGGGGAGAGAGGAGGTAATGCGGAGGGTGAAGAGGCAGATAGTCAGATGAAGGTGGTGTGGGACTGTACTGAGTGGATGATGTTGGATGTGAGGAAACGATTACCAAGGGGGTTGATATGGAGTCCATCAGGTCTGAAGAAGGAGGAGCGGTGCCAGAATAAATTAAAATTGTCAATAAAACCAAAATTGTGGAGGGTTGAAGAGAATTTGAGCCAGGTGTGTAGAGCTAATAACCTGCTAAAACGTTCCTCCCCTCGGTTTAGAGTGGGTAGGGGGCCGGAGATAAAAACAGATTTTCCTGAACTTGATAAAAGATTATCAAGATAAGAGAGTAGAGTACTTTTTCCTATACCACACCAGTCCATATCTTGACCAGCTTTTTCTTGTTAAACGACACATCAGATTCTTCATTCGGAACGAGGAAAATGCTCAATATTACAATACAATGTCACATGTGTCCCCTTGTTTTATTGAGCAATCGACAGTTAATGTTTCCACCATTCAACAAATGGATTCATGATTTTTTTATGTGACAACTACAACTTGTTCTCTTGTTCACATTCAGGATGTGAAGCTTCCTGATGCTTATGAACGCCTCATTCTTGACGTTTTCTGTGGAAGTCAGATGCACTTTGTCCGAAGGTCAGTCCCTGGTTTTAAATGGCTTTGCTAACCCTAAACCTAAGGCCTGTAAACATGACATTTGTGTATGTACAAATATATTCAAGGTTGTAAACATGAATTATAATATGTGTATTGTATGCATAGTTCAAATCTAGCTTCAATACTTAAATGTACATGTATTTGTGAAACGTCTTGGGCTCGCATCACTCCAAGTTGACCACTAGATGGCTCACCTCTTCCTCATTATTCCCTTTGCAAAGTGTAAGGTGGTCTTGTGTTATTATGTTCAGTGACGAACTAAGGGAAGCATGGAGGATTTTCACGCCTCTTCTCCATCACATTGAAAAAGAGAAGCCCAAGCCCATTCCATACAAATACGGAAGGTACAAAAACTTTTCCACATATTCTTATTAAATGAAAGTAATTTGCTCTGATTGATTATAATTGTGTTCTATTTTGCAGCCGGGGTCCAGCAGAAGCAGACGAACTGTCAAAAAGAGTAGGCTTTCGTTATGAAGGAACTTATAAATGGGTGAATCCACACAAGCTGTAGTGAAAGAGGCAAAAGTAGCGTTAGTATTGTAGGACGTGGGCGGAGCTGGTTCATGTCCCTTTTACTGAAGTGTCTTTGGAGGCAGTGAAATCGGACTGAAAAACCATGTACAAAAAGTATACTACTTTGGAATTCTTTCTCTGGGGACATTTGTGAAGACATGATCAAACTTAACTTTTATACCACTTCCACTGAGCGTTAAATTTTTCGCATTAGTAGACTAGAAATGAGAGCAATCAAAGCGGCGATATTAGAATGATTCTGACCACTATCATACCAAAGAAGGAAAAGGCATTCTTTATAGAGGGCTGGAAATCTACAAGGACCTATACTACAGAAAAGGTACAGCATAGTGCTTGTCGTAAGTAGTGGACATATTCTTTTCCAATTTTCTTGTTGGACAAAAATGAAAAGCAATATTTAACTTGGAATAAGATCATAGGCAACTCTACCTTTTACGTCTTATTGTGTGATGCTTAAAATACACTTATTATTATTAATTAATTGTGTATGGAGCTGTGAGGTGGCCAGACATGTTAGTTTCTGGAAGTACAATTCTCTATATTTTGAAGAATCCGAAAATAAAATCGAAAATGTTTGCGTCTGATCTAGTGAGTAATGACCACAAGACAGACCTACATGAATATTTAATCAAACATTAAAAACGTATTATTATTTTTTAATTTCAATGTTGTTTCAGCTGAACTCCCGCTCTACTGACGTTCAAACCTTTTCAAAACTCCTATTAGGATTTTGATTTGAGTATTTCACTTCCTGACTCCTAAGCTCTGCCCACTTCGCAGCTCAATTTAACCGCAATAAAAACAAAAGCATACATTCCTATCACAATGAACGAGCAATTAATAATATAAACGCTTCGCTGTTTATGTGTGAAATATTACATACAGTCACTTTCAGGTCATGTTTATAGGTCATTTCCATTTTGACAATTGTGCATAGAGCTCAGTCTTAAGTTTCTTTCATTTAAACGGTGACTTATGTCCTTTTTAGATTTTCAGATTTTCAGATGTAGAAAACAGAAAAGCTTAATGTAACGACACTCTGCTTTAGCTGCATTTGTTAAGACGAAACACACATGATTTTTAGCTTTTGCTTCCTCTGTTTTGGACCAAGCCTGAGTTTTGCTTTAAGCCCGATAAGGAGGCATGGTTTTATTAAGGGTGGGGCAGCTAGTTCTTTTTATGCATTCAAACCCTTGTTGTCTTAAAGACCGCAGTAGACGAGGCTGTTTTATCATCTCCACCGTAGCTCGATATCAATTCCATTGTATCATGTTTACAAATGTTCAAATACAAAAGGAATTCTTCCATTTTATTCAGATGCGACGACAGTCTGTAATGAATTATTGAATGCTGTTGTTTTCCTGATGCTTGTCTCACGCAATACATTTCCAACAACTTTTAATAAACTAGTTTGACTCTGCTTTTTTGTGGGTTATTGAATTGTGGACATTGCACGGAAACATAGCTCCTCAAATCTCAGTGAAATCTCAGTGAAAAAAAGTGGTGTGTTGAATAAGACAACTCTTGGTGGTGCTCTATATAACTTTTCTTTTACTTGTGAAGTTGAACAGTAAGCCATATGGAGCAGCTCACCGTCCGTTTTTGTATATTTGTATATTTTTTCAAGATACTATTGATAAGTTTCAGACAATAAAACAGAATATTCATAGCAATGGCATCTCTACGGAGACGAGACCTTTCACCATAAAAAATAATCGCAAGAATTTGAGTGAGTCCAAACCACAATCTTCTGTTAAAAATGTGATGTTCAAATTTTAAAGCTGAGGTACCTATTTTTTTTGTTCCATAAATACCACATGTTGTTAGTCCCAAAAGAAAAATGTCTGAACCAAATCCGACCACACATTACATCATCTCATGTGAATACTCGTGAAAGAATCAAAGTGTTTTATAGCCAGGAACTAGTTACATGTATTGTATTACATTAGGTACTCCAGCTTTAACCGGACAGAAACACATGGATATATTTATTGTGAGATCTTGGAAGACATGAAATGTTGAGGGCATTGTTAAAGTGACTTTTGAAATAACTAATAAAATCCCCAAAATATGGCTTGGGGTATATTTTGAGTAAGAGACATTAAGATAGAAACTTTATACTTCTTATGATTTAATAGATTTTATACTTAATTCTAGTTTCCTCATTATGCGGAAGTCGTAGATTTTTAGATTTGCGCCCTTATTATGATAAAGCTATAAATTGTATACTTCTACTGCTTTTTTTCTATGCTGACGTAGAGATTTTATTTTATTTTAGTCTAGTTATTGTTCATTTATCTTGTGTTGTGTGCTCCTCATACTTGTTCTGTAACCGGTGATGCAAAACTGCAATTTCCCCACTGTGGGACTAATGAAGGATCTCTCTTAATCTTAAACAGGTTCCTGATAAAGTCCTAAACCAAACCTCAAACTGAAAAGTCGACATCCCAAATGCTAAAAGCCGATTCACAAAGACAAAAACTGATAATATTCTTTTATTAACACACATTTACAAACACGTTAAAAGGAAGCGACGCTCTTCGGTCAGTTTGAGTCGGCAGCTGATGTCCACATGGACGGCGTTACGGTTGTCACGTCTTTGATAATATTATGGCCATGACTTAACCACCATGCACAAAAAGGCACTTGTGTTTTTTTTCATTTTGCTGTGCGTTCAGGGTACATACAGTACAATGACAGTTAAGACTCACAGTGACTTTTTAAGACTCAAGATCGTCAATGTGAAATTATCTGGCAGCGACTACGGTATAATTAGGATTCCATGCATTCTCTGGACGACGGCAATTGACGATTATTCCGGGCATATCATCTGCAGACATTGGCACACCTACCAGAACAATTACATAATCCACCTTCACAGCGCTAGAGAGATTAAACTAGCATGTTTGAGAAATCTAACTCTGGAGGAAGATACAGGGGAAATTCTGAAAATTTTATATTGTAAAAGTTTAAAAATGTATTAGTCTAATTCAACTTAAAATGTGAAACTAGTATATGATGTGAATATACTGTATATACATGACATGTGCCCTGTTGTTATTTTTTTCTGTTATTTCATTTCCAAGATGTGAGCCAATTATAACATTAAAACCAATAAAGGCTTGATATGTGTTGCAGGTAAAGTATGTCACACAATGGTTTCACATTTAAGTTGAATTGACTTTTGAACGATATTCTAATTTTCCGAGTTTCACTTTCTGTTTTTCATTTTACAAGTCCTTTTCACGTAAGTAGAAATCCATTCTGTTTAGCCGTTGCGACGTTGCATTTCAGTTCAACCGCATGAAACAGAACATTGAAACAGGCGCGGACTCGACATCCATCACAAATGACTAAAAGAACCGAGAGGCTCATCGTTGGCCGGCTGTTTGATCCACACATGTTTGAGATGATTCCAGCAGAGAGCACTTCATAAAGGGCCAAAAGTGCACAAGAGTTTGCTCCCATCACACCAAGAGTAAACACACTCTGAGTAATGGTTTTGGTTTTGCCCTATCCTATTGTCCATCTCACTGCTCTCTCTGTAACTTCAGACTTGAGGATCATACAAGCATCATACATGTATCGACCAAAAAAAAAACTAAAGTTATTGCTGCTTTCTATGCGGAAATGCCATAATGGAAAGACCGGGCCTCTCAGTCCACAGCCATCTACATGTGCAACAGTTTAAACTAGGATTGTCACAAGTATAGAAAGTATAGATCAGGCGTATTCAACTTGGCCTTCCAACCAAGCATTAGCAACAACAGACTCCACCCATTTCCTCATGTCTTTCCTAGGGTTTAGACTGGACTCACTTGAGGGAAAGTGTGGCGTCTGCTGTGCTCCTGCTTGGTTGGAATGAAAACCTGCAGCCACTCAGCCCTTTGAGAATTGACACCCCTGGTATGGATGCTAGTATCAAAACATAGTTACTTGTTTCAGAAATGATCAATACCGAATAAGAATAGAGAAAAAAATGGGAAATTCTCGGTTTTTGATTGACTGCAGACCACTAATATAAAATTGGTCATTCCATTAAAAAGTACTATATTTGTATAGCTGATTTGTTATTTCTGTTAAAAATTGCAGCTCAGTTAAAACATTTAAAAATACAGCCAATGATGCATTGTCTGTAACTTGCTTAAAATTGCAGCTCATTGCCATGTCTCATCATAGCATCAAAACCGATTCAAAGTACCAGAACTGAGTTTATAATGTTATCATTGTGACAACACTAGTTTAATGACATTTCTAAACCTTGATGGAGCTGATGAAATGGTGCGGTTGTTCCAGTACAGTACGTCCTGTTTGGTGCAGAGACAGTGGTTCTTCCCTCTTTGGCCTGGAGGCTCTGGTGGTGCGTTCACATGTGCTCTGGGTGATTCTGCAAACAGCTTATAAACTCTGTGACCGGGTGTCCCTGAAAGCAGATCTCGTACACCGCGTTGAACAGAGGAAACCTGCGCACAGGAGAAACACGCCATGTCAGCTATGAAGACCTGCGACCAAACCCGGAACCCATAATCTTATTATATTCTTATATTTAAAACCTGCGCAATATATTTTCACGCCACAATACCACTCGGGTATAACATTGAAAACCGATTGTCTTTTAGATCCTGAAAGGTCAGCGAACATGGTATTTATTTCACATTTGACCAAAACAAAGCTTAAGTGATGCATAGAGACTCTTACACATTGGGGTGTTTGCAGAAAGAGTTGACAATGTATTTTTATCAGTCATGTAGAATTATCTCAGTCATAAAACCTCTTCTCCACTCGTTTAAGTATATGTAAAGACAAAAATGATGAATTGATTGCTCAATTAGTTCACAACAACCTATTATTAGTATTTCAACAATCAAGTAATTGTGATTAATCTATTAACTTGTAACAGCCCTATTGCAGTATAATACTGTACATTGACTGACCCGGAAATCAAGCATGATATTTGAACAAATTGTTGGACACTGAATTATAAAACATTGAATATTTTGATACTACATTTTAAAACATTAAATATTTTTAGCACTGAATTTTAAAACA
This sequence comes from Knipowitschia caucasica, assembly GCA_964034765.1. Lineage (NCBI taxonomy): Eukaryota > Metazoa > Chordata > Actinopteri > Gobiiformes > Gobiidae > Knipowitschia > Knipowitschia caucasica. Next base: position 29,286,743 of record OZ035827.1, read on the forward strand.
TTGAATTTATTTAGACTGAATTATTTTTTGTTATACTTTATATAATTCAAAGGCAAAAAAAAGTGTTAATAATAAAAACACAAAATAACCTTCATAGTACAGTACATACAGTAAAACAATATACTACTAGCGATGGTATAGACAGAAAAAGACAAGACACACACACACACATAACAGACCTAGGCTCAAACACTCTCTGACCCTACACCTCTCTCCTATTACTTGCTCTGTGCCGTCTTTCCTCTGCATACATCTTCAGTGCTTATTCAATACATGTTTTTCTCTTCCTGTTGGGGGACTTACTTGTCAATGAGGTTTTTGTGCTTCAAGATGAGGTTCACTTCTGCGGCTGTGGCTGGTCCCTGCAGCTTCTGTCCGTTCAGCATTTCTTTCTCCAGTTCTTCAATCGACTAAAAAAAAAAAACCCACAGGCACACATACAGTTTTAAACAGAGCCACACAACCGCACAATAGATTCCACATTTAGGTCAAGAGTCTCAGTGGGACACACTTAAAAGGTTTAATCACTGAATCGTGCCTGTAAAGGTGACACATAATGACTTATTTTGTATATTTCATCATTCCAGAGACCTGTGAGTAGAGCACATAGAGACATTGTTTTCCTTCTTTTTCTTATTTAGATGTAGAGAGTGTGTGTCAGAAGACTCGATTGTGACATTGAAAGAGATTAAATGACTTGGCAATTTTTTTTTTTTTAAACAGTGGCAGGTCTTCTTCAGGGCTGCTCCGATTATGTGTTTATTGATTCCTTGTGACAAACATATTGTATTTAGTACCATCTTAAGAGACAGTAATTAGAAAAAATAATTGTTCTAAATACTTAAAAAGATTTAATTGATAGATAGACAGGCAGAAAGACAGATAGATAGATAGACAGATAGATGATAGTAAGATAGATGGGTAGATGAATAGTAATATAGATAGATCACATACAGAGAACAACATAAGAGAAGGAAACACAACAATACACATGCAATACAGGGACATGGAGACTGTTAAGAGCAGCTATGGTGGAAACTGTTTCTTAAACCTTATATTTATCTTACTTATTAATTGACAACAGTTCGTTAAGTGTGTGTACTTTTTTGACTTGATCAATAAAGTACCATCTCTCTACGTGTGAGACTGCCATGCTACAGTCAAAGCAGATGGTACTGGGTTGTGGGACATTTGAACTGGGCCACAAAGGAAAGAATAAATCATTTCTCTCCATATATCTTGGTCATGTGACACGATGGTGCTGGAATGTAAATAGAAATATGAGGCTTTTGCAGGGCGACAGTAGCTCAGTTGGTAGAGCATTGGCCTTGAGCCCAGAAGGTCGTGGGTTCAATTCCCACCTCTGCACCTTCTCCACCGACTCCCACTGATGACTGCTGTCGTTGTGTCCTTGGGCAAGACACTTAACCCCACTTTGCCCAAAGCCCCCACTGAAAGATCAAGGCTATGCTCACACTCAGAGAGCAGCCGTCCTCCTGTGGACTCACCACCTGCAGAGGGTCAGTGAGGGGCTGGTGCTATGAGACTTGGGTGGCATCTCTGATTGCCACCCCCCTGACCCAGAAATGGATTAAAGGGTAGAAAATGGATGGATGGATGGATGGGCTTTTGCCATCACCTTCCCGGTCCTGGCAAAAGCCTCGGCCACTTTGCGGTTGCGTCCTCCGTAGCAGGTGGTGATGAGGTCGGCCACTCCGCAGCTCTCCAGGAAGGTGGCGGAGGAGACGGGCCCCGCGGTGCAGAAGATGCGGGCAAAGGCGATCATCTCCATCAGCCCCAACCGGATCACAGCAGCCTTTGTGTTATCACCAAAGCCCAGGCCGTCACAGAACCCAGCTCCGACCGCCACAATGTTCTGCAGAGAGAGAGAAGGGGAGATGTGGACAGTTTGAAAACCGTGTCCACGGTAAATAATGTGTTTTATTGGAACAAAACCTCTTGTAAGACTGAATTCATGTTTCAAAGTTGACAAACACGTGAGGTTTTCTGATGTTAATGATTCTGCAGGTGATATTCTCGTTTGAAAAAGGGAATGTTTCATAAGTCCATTTACTTCTGCATGTCTAAATACACTGTGAGACTAATACTGTATGTTATAGACTCATTACACACACAGTAAGATATATTTTCACTGTGGGACGACTAAAGGTTATCTTAATCACTCTTTATTTATTATAATCTCACAGCTGTAGAGACTCCAAATAAAATATCTAAGAAAATGTGTAAGCCATAATTCTCATAATTATAACAAAGGCTTGTGTCACTTTGCATATTCTGAAGTTTCACAAGTAGTTTACAACAAATGTGCTTATAAGGTAAAAATAAAATAACAAAATAAATAAACAGTCAGGAGTAAGACTTGGTGTCAGGATATGATCACTGATACAGTGTTATGGGCCTTTACAGCTGATGTTTTATTTATTTTACTATCACACAAAGCTGCAGTTGCTGCCTCCTAAAGGATGGAATATATCAATGAAGGGCAGATTGAACACAGACTGGTGACATCACATAAAAAATATGGGAATCAAGTTATTAAGTTATACTTGGATTGAGCAGAGAATGTGTTTGTCTGAGGGCAGATTTGCACAAAAACTACTGGACGGACTTAGCTGAAATGTGGTGCGTGGATAGAAGACGGCACACGTTCTCCCCCAGTGCTCTTTCTAGCAGTTATTTTCCTTCTCTAAATATTTAACTAAAGTAACAGAATGTCATGGATCTCCTACAAGTGGAGCAGATGTAGTGATTTAATTCTTAACCTTTAAAGCTCCGCAGATTTCCACCACGTCGTATTCCTCCACAACTGTGACCCGGAAGTTGTTTGTCTGCATGAGCTCCTTCAGCAGAGCTCCGTGGTTTTTGTTCTTACATCCTGCGAAACAGTACAACACACTGTTCAGTCGTGACACCTGGATAATAACCACAAGTTCCATAATCCACAAATGTGATCATTACACTCCCAGCAACAGAGCGGAGGTCACTGACACAAACTCCTAACATGGAAAGTACAGTCTGGGGATATACAAAGTCTGTAGTCACTTTTGCAGCCTTGCTTGTGATTGAAGTGCAGCTGTGTGTATGAACTCAATGTTCAAACGTATATACTGTAGAGTATGGTGATGTAAAGATGCAGTATGTTTCGCAGGTTCCAGTATAGTATGAAGTACATCCACAGAACTACACTGTATAGCACCAAAACCATCAGTGGAAACTGTAGGTTTTGAAACCCAGGCTACAGTAACTCCAATGCCTGAGGACGCCCCCTATTGCATATTTAAGGCAGAACACCTGAAACAAGACTTTGGCTTAGGCCTGGGCAATAAATCGAATTTAGGCAATTAATCGGCTTTTGAAAAAATCGAATTTGTGAAAAATGTGAAAATTGTGAAATCGAATGAAGGATATTGTTAGAGTTCCTGCAGCACATGAATTATACTTTCAATATCAGCACAGTCTGTACAGGACTTTTATAATACGTATTGGGGGAAACAAATTAAAAATACTTTCAAAACTTGAATATTAAGCGGAAAGATAAAAAAATATTTTAAGGGCAAAGTCTGTCTTCAGTGACTTTAATGAAAATTAATTTAAAATCGAAATCGTCCAAAACAGGAAATAAAATCGAGATCTAACTTTTTTGCCATATCGCCCAGCCCTACTTTGGCTATATAAAAATCAGCATTTTAATAGTTAGAACAAGAAACCTATTATTTGACCCAATGGTTGAGCAAAGTTGGCCATAACATTCAGCTTCAAAAGGCCTCCAAACCGGATAGAGAAATGTTTTTTCTTGGATTAGGGCTGTTCTTGATTCATTATGATTCATAGATTAGTTACATAAAAAAAATAAGTGCTTGATGCAACATTTTATGTAAAAAAGTTGATATTTTTGCATATTTGACCTGGTGGTACCAAGTGGCTGTGAGAGTAGTCTTAACTTTCCATCACAGTGGTCTGAATGACCAGAAACACACCCGTGATTAAAAGTTAAGGCACCATACTGACCACTCATACAGTCACACATAAAAAGTTTAACGTACAATGTACAAAAAAATGTGCAGGGAGCCTCATTCAAATGCCAAATCTAAATCTGGTGACCACAAACCCCTGAGCCCTGGTGTGTGGCTGAGTATCGCTAATTCTCATTGTTTTGGATATTGTGACGCCCTAACTTCTCTCTCCTTGTCCACAGTCTGAAGTGTTCACTCTTCTTACATTGAGGTCAAGTACATGATGAAAGTGTCATATTTAACATTCCTCTGCTGTCAGGCCATCAGCGCTCTCACCGATCGTGGTCTCGCAGAACTTCTCGTCTGCCACTTCATTAGCGATGTTGGCCCCCATGAGGACACTCATGGTGATGCCCAGCTTCTCCTGGATCACGTCAGAGATCAGTTTGAGTCCGTCGGGCCCTTCATCTACACCCTGCACACAAAAACATCCATCTCACATTACACAGGGTCAAAGTCCAGCATGTGCAGGGAGCCAAAGCCTTTCAGAAGTCCCGAGGATTGCGTAACAGTGATGTAACAGCTTTGGCAATGTTTGGAGATCACCACATTCTCTAAAAAAACCCATCACTACATGCAACACCAAGGATTAAAAAGCGGTGCCATAATAACCTTGATTAGAGAAATGCCCAGGGCGTCTGTCTTGATCTTGCCTTTCATCGTGTCACAGGCTCTTCCAATGAACTGATGAGGAATGACGAAAATCAAAATGTCTGCGTCTTTGGAGGCCTCCACAAGGTCCGGAACGGCAAGCTGCAATATGACAAGATATTAGCTACATTAAAACAGACAAAGAGAAAATATACCACTTATTTGTTTGATTTATGTGTAATGTAGGTTTCATAATGGAGTCTTAATGTGAGGCTGTTGTTATAGTGTATAGTGTAGGATATACTGCTGAAACAAGTTCAACTGATTTATTCTAAACTGATCGAATATTCAACTAATTTAGCAATCAATAAATAGTTATTTTAAGACCTTAAAACATAATGAGAATAGTTTTATGACGTATATCATTCTATATGACTGCAGAATGGGTAAAACAGTAAATTTTTAGATTTTTAGATTAGACTGTTTAGATTTTTTTCTAAAAATATTTCATTGATATAGTTTTTTTTATATATATATATTATATTTTGACTTTGACAACAAATCATTTCAAATTCAGGGGGAAAAATACATATTTTTATTAAACAGGGGCAGAGCATTAGATAAGGGGCCAACATCTAATCTTTTTTACTGGATGGTATCGTACATATTATATCGAATTGGATTGGTCTGGAGATATGTATCGTATCGGCAGGCTCTCAAAGACCCATTGATAGTATTTGTAATCACTTCTCCAGGGGCATCACTTGAGTTTTGTTTTGGTCAACCTTTGGGAATTGATCAAAAGAATAAACAGCCAGCCAATCAACAATCAAAGTAATAGTTAATAATCACAGCCCTAGGACATAGTGGCTATTCTTAACAAATATATCATACTGTTGTGATAGTAGTAGTCATGGGTTGAAAAAAAAAAAAACCACAAGCTTTAAGTTCTTACCACATTCTCTGGGAGCTTATGTCCGGGCAGGTACTTGACATTCACATGCTCAGTGTTGATAAGTTCAGTCAGTTTGCGTCCGTCCACTATCTCCTCAAACACCCACATTTTCACTGTGCTGTCAAACGTAGGATTCTGTGCAGCGTTGGCACCCACGATTTTGGCGATCGCAGAACCCCTGTAAAGAGAGTAGTAATCAGCTTTATTTCAATGTTAAAAGACACACACTGACTACATTTGGTAAACATTATTAACAGGACAATGAATACAAATGAGGCTCCCACACACACCCCTGATTGTTTGAGTGTGATATTGATATTTACTCAAGAGTCATTACCTACTCCATCTACTCTAGTCTCAATAACAAGCCACGAGGAGGAACGAGACTGCAGAGAACCAAGAAATGAGTCAATTTCATTCTTCATTATTGTAGCTACAGGATACAATGACAGAGATTCAAGCCTGACTCACTTATGGTTGAAGGCAACACTAGGGACATAGTGAGTGTTCTTTCAGTTCAGATAATAATTAACATTTCATATGAGATGTACTTGTTTTAACTGCAGAGTTCATCCACAGAGGTTTGTGTGTGTATATGACTTTTTGCTATCAAATATTGGGCGTTTTCTAGTACACAATTCTGTTCAAATTCATTGTTCGATAAAATAACATAAAATCCACATTCTGGCTTCACTAAATTGTCTATCTCAGCGTGAACCATTTTTGGAGCCTTTTTAAGAGGTTTCTCATTGCACTGATTATTACATAAGATTACATAAGTGGTCCTCTACTCCTAGCATATTTTTCAGCATCTTTCTTCTGTACCTGAGAATGAAAAGCAACTGTCTTGTGAAGAAAATATATATATTTTTTGTTATGGAAGAGCACAATAGTAAACAATGAATGAAATGAATAAACCAATCACGGGAAATAACAGGCTATAATGGCTTTTGATGTACATGCACTCAGGAGGATACTGCTCACAGAAAGTAGGTTACATGTGAATAATACTGATAAGACAGCTTGTTACTTGTTAGAGGAGCCTCTGGGCCAGGACCTAAGAGACAGTTTTTACCACAGAGCAATCACACTCATGAACTCTCACACCGTTAAAGCACACTGAATGCACTTTAATGTAACATAAGGTAATGATGTACTATACTATCAACAGCAGCTTTGTACAGTCTCCTGTATATGCATTATGTTTATCTGTATTGTAAATATTATCCTATACTTGCACTATTGCACTTCTGGTTAGACGCTAAAGTGCATTTTGTAACAATAAAGTTGAATCTTATCTAATCTACTTTTTACTCAATTCGATAGGCCTCTTAGATTATCTTTCCCTGCAAAACAATATCAATCAATCTGGACAGCAGTTATGTACAGTATTTTAAGACACAATCTCTGTTTTGAGTGCAGAAAGGAGCAGAGATGACAGCTGAGAATAAGGGGCTGTGTTACTTGTATACTGTATATAGAAACTCCACAGGTTTTAGATGTAATGCAGTTAAAATACAAGTAGATATTCAAGTACAGCTTTGACAAATGTACTCCCAAAAACAATAGACAATTCTTTATCATAACAGTAATATTAATTGCAGGTTAATTAGTTTCTTTACACCTTTGAATCTCTGTTATCAAGGATTTTTAAGGTCACAGCTTGTGCTAATGTTATTGTTAGATTGGAAAGAGGGCATGCAGTTACAGTTTAACGCAGGTGAAGTCGTGACTTTTATGATAATAATACATGTCACCGCTGTACTACCATGGAGCATAGTGCAGAGGCTGTTTTCACACAAACCAAACTCAACTACACGTATAAAGTCTATAGTTTATCCACACGTAAACCCGCAATACTCAAAAATAAATAGGATGCTAACACGCCGTATATGCCCACTGCACTCATGCTAGTTTGTTAGCACTGCTGGACGGTGCACTGAAACCGCTGCGCTGTCGTCCCTATGTAATTATTATACATAAAAAAAATAAAATAAAATAAAAATCTATATTCCAGACTCAAGGTCAATGTAAAAGGCAACACAAATACACTACAAGACACACACACACTATAATAAAATAAAAATAAAAACATGCTTGTATCCTGGTTAACGTAAATAATACAGACATTCACGCGCGCAATAATAATGGCTTTTCTCTTACCAGTTTCCAGAGCCCACCACGCAGACTTTCTTCGAAGCTGCCATGTTGAAGAGGTGCAGAGGGGTTTGTGGGGATCTGCAGCAGTGTGAGTGGTGTTGTTATGCAATGACCAGAACCCGATGGCACCCAACTCCACCACAGAGGCACCCATGCTCTTATTGGCCCGTGTGAAGGGGACCCGACCCGCCCACCACCAACTCTGCCACTACCGCTGCCACTACAGTACCGCTGATCACTCATTCATCCGCGGGCCACGGTCCGGGAGGTGAGGGGGTGCACTGGGTCACAGGTCTCAGGGCAAAGTCTGCAGAGGAAGCGAAACACCACTTCCCTCAATGCCTGGGTTTAAGTCTAGGACAGTTAGTTTCAGGTTGGAGATTTGGCAACCATAGACTGTAAATGTTAACTACAGCCTATGATTTTAACTACAACCAGCGGTTCTATTGGCCAGATAAAGTTATTGGTGGTCGGAGGTGGTTTCGCTTCAGTCAGTCTGCCCCAGGACAGCTGTGGCTCCAGTAGTAGTTTACCTCCACCGTGTATTTTGTGTATGAACAGTGCTTTATGAGGCTTCTTTGGGTGTCATGAAAATCACTAACGCTGCTTTATTATTGTTATGATGATGATTATTGTTATTACATAATCAATAGTTTTATTATTTTGCATTAAACTTGGAAAGAATGTATACATATATTTAGTGTATTATAACATTTTGGAAATAAATATATCATAAATATGTTATACAAACTTCTATTCTTTTTGCTTAAGGCTTTTGGAGTGGGTGACTGTGATGTCCCAGTCCCATTGAGATAGGCACAGGAAATCTTTTTTTTAATAGTTTTCTGTTGATAGTATGTTACTGATGGAACTGGTAAGTTTCTTATTAACTTGTTAGTTTCTGTGTATGGTTAACGCATGTAGTATAGACATCAATATAAGTCCTCACCTTTATATTTTTAGGATCTACCTTTGTTTTTTGGCATAAAAAAAGAACAGCCAAAATTATATTCATATAAAATTAAATGATAAATGGTGACCTTTTGCTATTATCTCTAATTGGACTTTTCCTGTAATGTCAGTCACGCTGCTAATACTCAGGGTATTATTCTCAATAAAGCGCTTTGTGAACCAGGGCTGTATATTCCTTGGCAGAGTCATCAGTCATGGGAAAATAAGGAAGAGGTGTCTTTGCAGTGCACCCTATGAGGAAGCAAAAGTGCACTTCAGCAACACAGTCTGCGGACTTGGGTAAAAAAAAAAAGTTTTGTTCGTATCTACTTTTTTGGCCTATATTTTGTCAGCAGGACTTATTAACCCTGCATGATATAGTCCTGCTCATTTTACCTTTGAAAAAAACTCAGATTTCATACACAGGATCAAAGCTGCAGGCGACAATAAAATATCATGTTTTTATTCAAACAATTTGCTGACATTTCCAAACACCACAAAAAGCCATCTGTCATACACTGATTTGCACTGGTTTTGTTCGGAACTCATGCAGTAAAAAGAACCACATTTATGCAGACTATGTTGCGCAGCATGGGACTTTACAAACCAATACAATAATGAAAATAATGAATTTGAATGTTGATCATTTCGCTGGAACTGGACTTCACACATGGAATTAGCAATATCAAACACAGTAGTACCACATTAGACACAGGCAGATACAGTTTCCCTTCAGATTCAACATATTTACACTAAGTTATACAGTTGGCAATGGTTGTGCTTGATTATAAAACATAGTACAATGAAAAAATACGCAATAAATGTCCCCTCACACAATCTAATATCTACATTACTGCTTCTATTCCTCAGTTTGGATGCTTCAGCTGCAGTGGACACTTTGACCCATGGCTGCAGTAAGTGAATGCATTTTAACTGGACTGATTGTCATGTATAAGCACCACTTTACTTTCGCTATCATGTAATATCACATTTTATGACATTGTTTTATCAATTCATGTATGCGGACTATTTCGTTCACTTTAGCAGTTCAGATGACATAATGCTGTGGTAATGGTGGATGCGGCAAAAAGAGGTAGATTTTATGTAAAAAAATTAAAAATAAAAACAAATATCACTGTGTAAACTTATACCAGAATTACATACACCATATTACAAAACAGATCTCAGAAGCTCAGCATGTCAGGGCCTGGTTCGTGCTTGGATGGGAGACCAGGTGCACACATAAGAATCTGCTGTCATGTGAGTGTTGGTGCTCGGAGAAGTTGATGGCACAGATTGGTGGCGTCTCCTTTTTCAGTCTACCCCAGGGCAACTGTGGCTACAGCACCTCTGTATGGTGTGAATGACTGATGCAATGAAAATCAGTTTCTACAAAAAACACAATAAAATGTTCAGGTAAAACTTGGAAAATTGGAGTTCACATATTTTTGTAACTCAACTTACAATGTTAAAATGATGCAGACTCATTAAACACAAAGTGACATATGGCAAGCTTTTTTTGTTATCATTTTGTTGATTATAGCGTTTTTTTTTCTTTTTCTTACAAGCTGGGAACCAATTACGGCCTGGGTCTGGATAGTATTGTGATGGGAGACCTCTGGGAACACCAGGTGCCACAGTAGGGCGGCTGCAGCTGTAAAGTGCTGTATTTGTATCCTCATTCTTGCATCCTTAAAGAGATAGAGTCTGGTGTGTGTATAATTGGTGGTGGTCGGTGGGGCTGATGGCACATACTTGTTGCCTCGCTTATGTCATAGTTTTCCCCATGGCAGCAATGGCTACAGTCAAACTTTATCACCACTGTGTAAGGGGTGAAAAAAAAATGCCATTTGAAGCATTTAAGTGTCCAAAAATGTGTTATATAAAACCAACATTATAACAAAAATGACTTGATATATGTCACTTTGCGTGTCTGAGTCTGTCATTCATTAGTTTCACATTTTAAGTTGAATTACAGACGTAAATGACATTTTGAACGATGTTTCACGTGTAAATAATTTGATCTCCTTCAAGTCAAATTGCAATTTATCTTTGATTGCAATTCATTTACATGTGGTCCAAACCTGATTTCTTTATGAAAATTCTCTGTAATGGTTAAAAACATAGATAGAAAAACTTGGCATGACTGAGCAAAACAGCTGAACACATTTCCTCCTCAACACTTCCTTTCTCCAATACTTTAATAGCCGCTGGAGCTCATATGTATTTACAAAGCAGATCTTGGAACGTGTCTCTGTCCTTTAGTCCCGTTTTGCAGCTCTCCAGTGAGGCCACAGAACCAGGGCCGGCCCATATTACAGTGAATTCCTCCAGACGAGTACCTTCTTCAGGTCTTCACTGTGGTAAAGTTCACTGGGCCGTAAACAGCTGTCCTCTGGAGCCTAGTGGAAGTTAGTCACGTGGCACTTGACGTCGTCCAGGCTGAGCACGGTGCCCTGGTCCCCGCTGGAGCCGTGTTTGTGTTTCTTATCGGAGCATGGACACAGTTTGTACTTCAGGACCTGCCATCGAAACAAAGAAGTGGAGTCGTCACACAAGGGGGACTTTAACTGCTGAGAAGACCATTGGTAGATTTACTACACTAACACGATAAGACTCAATTCAACTGAGATTACAGCAGGTTTCATACAGATAAAACAAATTCACCCAGTAGTTCTCAAACTCTTCACATTAAAGTTGGGGAGTGTAAGTTTGTCTTTGATTAATAATCAGGACTGGGGCTTTGTGAACTGGGTGCAGCTCTGACTGCCACTCCCGCAACCCGGAAATGGATTAAGGGGAAGAAAATGGATTGATGGATGGAAGGATAATTCTTTTTTTTATTGTCCTAACAGAAAGAATCATGCAAAAGTTAAACGTGTATATAGTACACAAAAAAGGATCTCAGCTTCCAATTTCTGAAATTTCCCCCCATGTGGGAAAAAAATTGACCTGTGAGTCACTCTATGACGACTTTGGTGGAGGAACCAGTTGGATGGATATAATATTTTGTGGTTTAAAACTTAGGTACTCCAGCTTTAAATACCACTTACTGTAACTCTTGTGCTATCCTCGGGTCAAAATATCTCGCACAGTGATTAAAAATCCCCCAAATTATTACTTTTTCCATCTTAACTTTGATGACTTTTCCTAAATTGACCAGCCCTGGGTCATTGAGAGCCTTTATTTCCCTAATTTAGAGTGTATTTCTTTTACATTTAATCACTGTGGTGGGTCATTTTGACCTGAGGATAGTATATGGGTTATAATAGGCCTTTCTTCTGTAGTTCTAAATAATTAATAGCCCAAATAAGATGCATGAAATCAAAATAAAATATGACTCTGTAATGCATGTACCACCTAATGAAACCCAAGTTCCAAAAATGGGAAATTCACCAATCAATCAACATGTTTCAATCTCATGCTTGTGATGTGGGACTCCCATGGCATCATTAGAAAAAAATACTAGTTAGTTCCAGAAGTATTCAGTTTTGACATAAAATTACTATAAAAAGTAAAATTATCATATTGATCTGTGTATAATGTTGAATTGTATTAATAATAAATACATTCATTCAGACAGTGTGTCCTCACCTCATAGAGATAATCAAACAACTCCAAAATGGTGAGTATACTGGCTCCAATGAAGAGCCCCATCTGTCCTCCGATGTCACCTGTGAAAAACAGTGGTTTATCAATGATGATTTTAGCCAGGACCCGGCAACGGATAAAGTGGAAGGAAAATATACTTTAACAAGAGGTCGAAATACAAAAGGAATACCTAAAAGCCCAGCCACTTCATACGCCTTCTTCTGCTCTATCGTCTCATAATTAAGAGCCTCGAAGAAGATGTCCAGGACAAGTATATTATCCCTGAGATGAGAAAGAGAATTAATTATGTGTTTGTAACGATAAATTATAGATCCATGGTTTGTAATTAAGTATGAAAAAATGATACATGAAAAGTTGATTGATTGAGGAAATCATTGGGGACTGAAACTTGTTTTAAAAAGTTTGGTTTTCTTTGGCACAAAAGTTCAATCATTTGTTGGATTGAGCCAAAATATCTATAACGTTACTCTAAAACTTGTAAAACAATACTAAAACTGGAGTACCTTTAAACTAAAAAAAAAAAAACATACACACAGCTGACATAAAATCCATCTAATTTGTTCCTCCCTCTCAAAACTGGTTCCATCAGTAGTTTTCACATGCATGCATCTTTGGCCTCTATCACATATTGGGATCAGCTTTTTCAGACAGAAAAGTGACCACCCTCACTCAGCCAATCAGGTTTCCAATGGCAATATTTGTTTTAGTAGTAGTAGTAATAGTAGTCGCAGTTGTAGCGGTAGCAGCAGCAGTAGTAGTAGTAAGAGCTGTAGTAGTAGTAGTAGTAGTAGTAGTAGTACTAATAGTAGAAGTACTACTATTAGTTGTACTTCTACTATTACTATTACTACTACTACTACCGCTATTACTACTACTAGTAATAGAAGTACTAATACTAGTAGTAGCATCAGTAGCAAGTAGCAATACGCAGTTGTAGTAGTAGAAGTGGCAGTATTCATCAGCAGCAGTACCCCTGAGCAGCAGGCTGTGAGTGGCACGTACTTGATGTACTGCTCTGTGCGGTTGTACTTCTTGGCCAAATACTTGGTGGAGGCTTTACTGGGAATCTTCACAAACGACAGCTCTTTGTTGTATCGTGTCATGTTGCAGGGAGTCTCACACACACAGAAGTCATTGTCCCGCTCCACCAGGAAGTCTGCACAAAAACACACACACACTTATGAGACTGTATCATTACAATCAGTGCAATGGGAAAATGTTAGGTTGAAAAGTCTATGAGCGTCAGTTTTAAACGTAGAAATAAAAATAAGTATCTGCCATCGGCCCCTTTGTCCACCACCAGCCATTCACTCTCACACCAGAGTCATTCTAGGCAACGTGGGTGAAGTGTCTTGCCTAAAGACACAACAACAGTTTGGCACTTTACAGCCACAGCTGCCCCACTGTGGCACCTGGTGTTTCCAGAGGTCTCCCATCACAGTAACCAGACCCTGCTCTGGTTAGCTTCAGAGGCCTGACTGGATCTGGATTTAATATTTTCTTCATCCACACAGAACATGCATTGGACATTATGGCACATTGTGAGTAACAAACTAGTACAATTTAGATATCATATGTGTCAGATGGGGTTACGGCAAACTATAGGGAGAGGGGAAAAAAGATAATTTATGTAGTGAAAGCAGAATCTAGTGCTTTCATTACTTTGCAATTGCATCATACAGTCATTTGAACTATACATTTGCTTTAGAATTCCACAAAAATAAAACAAATTCTCACCAAGCGCAGGATCAGCACATTCCTTATACAGCTCCGGAGTGCAGTAAGGTGCATCTCCTGCAGACAAAAAACAACATATTAGTCCATTCAACTGTTTAAAAATAATTCATATTTGTATGACGTTGTTACTATTTGATTAAAGGGGCTGTTCTACATCTCGTTCCTCACTCTAAAAATAGTAGTTTTTACATCACAAGTTTTCACGTGCATCTTTCGGCCTCAGTCACATATTTAGATCAGCCTTTTCAGACAAACCAATGTATACATTTGAAAAATATAAGTTAGGGGCTCCAGCTTTTTGTAAAGGCCCATAAATATGCATGTGAGTGAATTTGACCCAGATTAAAATGATTGGTCCTGTATAATCTGCCTTTTAATCTAGTGTTTCTAGTAGTTTTCTATATAAATAACAGATGCTTTTAAAGAACTCGCATTAATAGTTTCATGAGTGAAGCTTGAGATACATGGATTTGTCACAGTATGTTTTTAGCACGTGACTAAATATAAACAGTAAACCAGGGACGTGCGGTGAGGTTTGTGATTGGGGAGGCACTGACTTTAAAAGTCAGATTTACAATCATTATTCAAATAAAATAGCATTTAATCACCAATGCAATGACATCCACAAACTTTATATACTGTAAAGATAAGAGAACCAGCTTCTTTTAATAATCTCACAACAAATCTAGCTGCTGACTCTGCTCCGCATCAAACAACATCTTTAAGAAGCGCAGGTGCGAGAGACGCGAGGAGAGAGAGACGCGAGGAGAGAGGAGCAGAGAGAGACAGAGAGACGGAGACGCGAGGAGCAGAGAGAGACGGAGACGCGAGGAGAGAGAGACGCGAGGAGAGAGGAGCAGAGAGAGACAGAGAGGAGCAGAGAGACGGAGACGCGAGGAGAGAGAGACGCGAGACGCGAGGAGAGAGAGAGCAGAGAGAGAGAGAGACGAGAGGAGCAGAGAGACGGAGAGACGAGAGGAGAGAGCAGGAGAGACGCGAGGAGAGAGAGAGACGCGAGGAGAGAGAGACGCGAGACGCACGCGAGGAACATAAACAATAATTTAAACAAGTTGCAGAACTCTTGAGCAGTGTTTGAATCAGTGTTTTTCGGAAAAGCACTACTTTGCCGGTATCTGTCAATGTTCAACATAAAACACAGATTAACAAACTCCTCCCCCGCAGCCGGACTAACCTCGTAAGTCCAGTGGTGGTCTCCCAGTCTATATTAATTCTTTCTTTGTTTGAAAGTCCAATTGAGAAAAAAAATCTTCATTCAAATCATCCATTTTCCAGCAAAAGAAATAGCATTTTGGGCTGATTGTTTGTTAGCAACTCTGGTATGAACTTTATGCTCACTATCATCCCTAGCGGTGAGGCACAGATACCGCCTGCCTCACGCCAAGCTTTTTCCTTGTGTGTTCATCTACGATCAAAAGACTTAAACTAAATATAAATTGTACACACATACGTGCAATACACTACTAAACACTAAGAGGAGTTTAAAAAATGTTTTTAAAGCAGGATATTTGAAACAAACGGTGATATATCAACTGCACGAGCTGAGTGCACTCAGACACACACACACACACTGTGAGGGAGCGGTCTGGGGTGAGGCACGCAGGAGCGCTGCCTCACCTCGTCTCTTTGAATAGGAATAACGGGATTTCGGCGATTTTGACTTCAGAAATGATCAAAACTGATGGGAACCGTGCCGAATATACATTAAAAGCATAGGACAGTGGATATAAATTATATATTTAAACTAAAATAATTATTAGTTTCCAATAATGGCAGGTGAGGCTCTGCCTCCCCTGCCTCCCCTGACTGCACGTCCCTGCAGTAAACCTCTGCTGTAGTTTGTACCTGGCATATGCACCATCCTGCAGTTACAGTTGTCCACCAGATAGCGTGTCTCACAGTCGATGCGGCAGGCCGTGATGCTGTAGCTGTCGAAGAAGTCGGAGTCCATGGGGGTCACTTTACAGTCGCCCCAGGGTGGAGGCAGATATATGAGCTGTACACACACACAATACATTATTATGGTTTTATTTCATGTCTCAACAAACACTGTAAGCTTAATTGCACATGACCAGCAGGGGTCAGTGTTGGCTCATATGTAACAGTGCAAAATATAAATAAGTCTCACCATTCAGAATAAACTTACTTTACTGCTGGGTAATTAAAGATTTTGTGAATTGTCAGACCACAAGTCTACGCTAAAGTTTTTAAATTTCTCTTTGTTCATATTTCCATACTTCAAATTTAGTTGCTGGTTTTTGTCCTAAACCTGTGTGTTTGTGTGATAAAAATAAATAAAACAATAAATAAAATAATAATAATACAAAAAATATAAATAGAAAAAATATATTAAAACAAAAGATCATGTGTATTTGCATACTTGTAAGAAAGAGCCCTACAAACCACTACAGAGCGCTGATTGGCATGCGAAAACTAGTGATAGAACCAAACTGCTTTGCATAGAATCAATACAATACGTTTTCTCTAGTCTTCCTACATATCCCTATCAGTAAATGCAAAAAGTACTATGAAATCTAAAGCCCTCAGCTGTTCATCTCCCCAGCACAAAAAGCCCAGTCTTTCGTGATCTCCTATGGCTGGCTTCCAAAATATAAAAATGCAAATATTCTCAAATGGCTGCTGTTCTTAATAATGTATAGTTTTATGAGGGGCATCGCAGCGATCACATCTCCGTCAGTGTAATGCTCAGGTTTAATCTAATGTTTATAAAGTGCTGTTGTCATCACTTCTGAAAGAGCAGCTGCTGCATCAGACCCAGACCTAAAGCCAGAACATCGTCTGTGCTATTGACTATAAAACAGGGACATAAACAAACTTTATGACTACATGACATAAACTTCATTCGGTTAATAAGGTTCTGTGAGCAGGATGTTTACTGCACGTTGTTAGGATCTTATATTAAGGAGGGAAATGTTTTTTTTTTTACACATTTGTTTGAATAAAAGTTAAGACAAAACATATAAATGTGTTCTTCATTACAGCACAGGGGCTGAGAGATACGGAGACCATGCCAAAATACAGAAATCCATCTTGGCATCACTTATTGATCTCAAAGTGGCTGGATAGTTTTCCAAGGATGTTTGATAAGTGCGATGGTGTATGTTCAGAAAACTTACTTAAACATTTCACAAACATTTGAATAAAGTAGTGTGAGGCTGTTTGATGACGCTTGCGGCTTCAACAAAAACTTTTAATTACTATTACTCAACCTATTATCATGTTATTTTAAAAGGGTTCAGCTTTTTTTGCCTCCCTCAGGTTTTTTATTATTTTAAAAGAATTAAAAACCTCCATTGAGTACCAGTAGAGATGGGAGTTGGGGAGCTTGTGCATTAAAACACCCCATCCTTAAATCATATCAAATGAAAACTATTTATACAAATAAAAACAAATTTGTTTTGTTCCATCAGGTGTTGGTTCAAGGTATAGGAGGATTTTCTACTTCCGGGTGGATCATCAAGACTATTGGTCCGCCATTTTCATTTTGGTGTCACGTGCTCGTAAAATAAGACCAGAGAGTTTTGTTCAAAAAGTGGAGAGGGCGGTCTTACATTACAACATGAAAACCTGCGGAGTGCGGCCTGTACTATATGTGGACAACTACTTACTTTACTGACTTAAATACTTTACTTTACTACTATTATCTACAACATTCAGCTGGTGCAGTTTATATACAGGTGCGCTTTATAGTCAAGTACTGTATATTTTATTATAACAGTCATAAAAAGCCATTGAAAGGTTCAAAGAGGACATTTACCCGTTGTTCTTGGCATGACACAAAAGTCTGAAATCCAGGGGCCACACCAAAACCCAGCTGGTCGATGAACGAGGGCTCGTCCTGACTGTGGATCTGAACTTTGATCCCGGCCTCAAAAGACGTCTCATCTACAGAAAGGGGCAGGAGCAGTGTCAGGGACATCAGAGAGCAGTCTTCAGTGCGGTTCAAATACTGATGTTGAGTCTATAGTCTACGTTACGCTAGACACTTTTTATTCATGTTTCTGTTTTTTTCATTTTCGTCCATTTTGCAGGAGTTCATGAATGTGAAGTGAGAACGCCTCCTGATGTTCTTCCTCTATTATCTCTAACTTTTGTGCAGGTTCTTTAAGGTCTCAAACCAACCACTCATTCGGTCCAGAATTATGCTCAAACGAATGGTGCTTGTCCTTCTTATATCCATCCCTCGTTTTAATTCAAATGTGTCTCATACTTGAACATAGTGCATGACCATAAATGAGACAGACAAACATAAAGGATTGAAAAGACCATTAAGGCAAAGCACACCACCTCAGTCTGAGCTCTCAATTTTACCTGCCTGAAATTAATACAAGAAAACAAGTTAAAAGGTTGAACTATTTGATATCAATTTAACTTAAAGAAGACATATTCTGTTTTTGTTTTATTAAGAATGATAATGACACTATTTCCTCTTCATGTTTTAGAATGTGAAACCATAGAAGGGGTTAGGGTTAGGGTTAGGGTTATAAGTATGAAGGATAAACAGTGCCATTGGACTGCACTATCCCTGTGGTACCACCAGAGGGAGGACTTCCATTTGATACATTATTATACTCATTTGAAAAGTTACTGGCTGCAAACATGTCATATTGATTTAGAAATAACCCACATGGGCCCTACCATTATTTTAAAAGGAAGGTGTGACATCATAGAGGTACAATGACATCATCCTATTACAGGACAGAGACAGGAGCTTTTAGACAGAACGGCCAGAAGTTCCTGATATTAGCGTGGATGCATCTAAAAACAACTTTCGGCCTGTTTCTGGTGAGCAACAATGTGTCATATCTCATACCTCCGGTAATTTATTGATAATCTGCACTGCTAGATATCTATTGTGTGTACTTTCACATCAGATCTTTTATTAAGAAATTTGATTCCTACAATAGCAATAAAAATAATTCTAATACTGACTCATAAAAAGTCAATTTTGTGAAATACGTCTTAAACTCACTTTATTGCAAAACCTCAAAATGTATTACTCAAGTAAAACAATCAATAAACAAACAATAAAATTTGAGCATTATACTTCAGACTTTCTATTTCTAAAGTGTAGAGAATAATAATCCTAATGATGTGATTATGTGAAGTTGTGTGTGCCCCTCGTCTCTGAGCTCGGATCTAAATAGTGTCTCATTAGTGGCAGGGTTATAATTGTTTTCCCTGAAGAGTGTCCATTAGTGTCAGAGCGATAAACATATTATGTATTATTATATCCACACAACAGTATGACTCGCAGCTGCTCACCAGTCTCCCCCCACACTGGCAGGTACTCGTCCTGTTGAATGTCCAGCATCAGCTCCAGCCCGTTGCCCATGCCTCCCTTGGTGGTGATCAGAGGAGGCTGTCCGTCTCCGCCCGCGTTGAAGGTGTAGCACTTCCCATAGCGCGTGAAAACCTGCGGTGACAAACGGCTTTCATTACTCGGCTCCTTTCCATGGTCTGTGCCTCTGGCCTGAGAACAACAGCCCAAGAACACAGCCATCTGTCAGAGCAGCTGTAACCACACAGGGCCACTGGGGGGCACTGTTTGCCTCCACTTACACTGTAGAAAAAATAAATAAAAAATGATATAGAATGTTCATAGACTTTACATAGTTAATGTTTACCGCCTAATTCAATGAAGCTCAATAAAGAAGTGCTATTGACTTGCATTTAAAAATAAACTCCTCTAGATTAACTCTTAGCTCTAATTTAAGGGCTCAAGAACTATTAAAACATTTAAAAAAAAAAAGTATAAGTCAAATTTTATGGTGAAGTATAGGACAATTGAATTGGACTTTGCTTAATAACTCGTGTTCATGGAAGTTCAAGTTTCTTGTGCTTCATGTTACCATCGTTGGTATATGAGAAACTGTATAATTTGTCATCTTTTGACGTATTTTCACATTGTATTAGGGGTTAGGCAGTATAAGTTTCGACTTTAGCCTAAACCCGTTCGGTAGGGTATTGTTTCGCACAAGGTCCTTTATGGACACATTTTGGTTTTTTTTTTTTTTTTTTTATTTTGTTGTTGTAAAAAGTAAATGTGATCTCTGTATTCGTGTGACCCGAGGTCGGGTATACATATTGGCCGAAGAAAAAATAAACTAACTAACTAGCTCAGTAACCGTTAGTGGCACACCCCCCATTTGGGCTTAAAATATGCTTGGTTTAGCACTCTCTGATCCAGGTGTTTATATTTTGATATTGTCTTGTAAATCCAGATATAAGCCCTAACAACTGACCAATCAGATGCCTTTATTCACAGGGTAAATTAAAGCTTCCATGACAAAACATGTTTTATTTTTCCCGAAAGAAAGAACCCTTTAAGTCACTATTTGATGCTTGGGGCTGAGAGCTGGTGTGGTGGTCCTCTCTTTTTCCACTTTTCTGTCTTAAAAAGCTGATCTATAAATGTGAGAGAGGCCAAAACCTACTTGCATGTGAAAGCAAAAAAAAAGAGACAAAAAAAACTATTATCAAAGCATTAAACTAGTTTTATGCATTTTTATTTGCATACAGTATATTGAAAGTTAGGTACCTAAGCTTTAATCCAACACATATCCAGCTGCTCCATCCAAGAAAGAAATATTTGTTGTGTGTTTCTGCTTGGTTGTTAGATAGGTAACGGTCTAAAGGTAGTGGTTGCTCTTGAGGGTTGGTGGGTTATGTAATGGCCGCGCTGAGGTGATGCACAGTGGCAGATGTGATTGAGGCTGAGGCTGGGTGATTTAATGCTCTTTATTGCACTTATAATGGACCTGATGTTACCATGGAGACCAAGCATTCCAGCCAAGGGGGAAACACAGAGCTTGATTTGAAAAGGGAGACCCGTGTGCCGATGCAAAATGTCAGCCAAGACTTCAAAGCCAGAGACAGAGAAGTATCAATAACTGTGCGGACAAGACGCTGAGGCGATTTCGAAAAAATATATTCATACATGTCACACATTTCCATACATTCAACACCCATGCGGTTTTCTTTTCAAATATTATGTCAGTGTACTTCTATTTCCATTGTTTTAAAATTCATGTATAGATCAAAGAATACAGTCCTGCTTTCAGGGAGACTTCCAGATTTGAGCTGCATAAAACTGAAATGCTGCCTCCCCATCTTTAGTCCTGACTCTGGGCACCAGCAGGAGACCAGTACCTGTGCTCCTCAGAGACAAAGCAGGAGACCAGTACCTGTGCTCCTCAGAGACAAAGCAGGAGACCACCAGTACCTGTGCTCCTCAGAGACAAAGCAGGAGACCAGTGCCTGTGCTACTCAAGAGTCCCAGCAGGGGAATCTGAAGAAAATATATGATATTCTTGTCTATATAAATGGCTTTAGTCCACCATGCATCTATAAGTTCTGGATTGGAATTTACACCAATGGATTTGTAGCATAAGAAAAAAAAATATCAACCTGTATCATAGGGTGGTCCAGAAGACATCTTCTGAGATACAAGATCAAAATCAAGATTAAGATTTATTTTGTCCACTTAAGGAGCCATCGACCCATGGTTTGGACTGATAGGTGTGCTACATTTCAATACACATTTGAATTGCTATGCATGCAATTGTAATGCTTTTATTATAATGACAGAGACAAAATAACCATAGAACAAATTCCCCTCATGACATACATTTGTTCTGATAATGTCCAGTAGTAAAACAAGGTTCACTCTCCACATTCTGCAACACTCGGCTGATCAATGGGATTGTTTGAAATTGAACAAAACGCTTCCTTCTCTCTGGCTCTTCACAGATGAGTGCTTAAATGTGTCAGATCACACAGCGGCTGCACTCTACCTCCATAAATAAGTCATTATTTTATAGATGTTTTGGCTATAAGACTTTGACACTTCCAGATGTTAACCTTGGCTTTATATCAAACACATATGAAGATGTACATGTTTCTAACCACCTCTGCATGTTGTTGTGACAGATGTGGCAAGAATCCAAAGCATGCATAATTGACATCATGTGCATTTCTTCTGCTCGGATTGATGGATGAATAAATAATCTGCCCATAGATATTTGTGGGGTTCGGAACAAGACAATAGACTGATGTGTGTTACTGTTGCTTTGCTTCAGATGACTTAAAGAGCGACTAAACAGGAGGGAAACCTACGCAGACAGCTTTCCTCCAGCCCTGTTCTATCCGGGATTCGAGCCCAGGACCTTATTGCTGAGAAGCGAGAGTGATATCCACTCAGCCACCATTAAAAAGAGCTTTGTGATCCTGGTCCGAGAAAGGCGCTATATAAACAAACCTTTCTTACTTAGTGGTCAAAGCTCCCTGCATGAAGGATAGGTCAAATGCAGAGGATACATTTCCCTACAAAGACAGCATAGTAGACCATCATCATTTCCCTCACTGCTTTGATAGTTAATGGCTTATTACTTCCTCACTGATTATTTCTTTTTAGTTAATTGCTTTGGGGCATGATTTTAGATTAGATAATTAGAATAGATTACAGAATATACAGGTGAAACTCGAAAAATTAGAATATCTTTCAAAAGCCCATTTACTGTAATTCAACTTACAATGTGAGACTAATGAAGCTTAAGCGCAAATTCAGACTTAAAGACAGACAGAAACTCCCCCCATCCAGGCCAACCAATCACACAGCTCTGCCAACCTCGAGCCTCCGCCAATCACTCAGCCCGGCCAGCCTCCTGCCAACCCTCTGACAGCAAGGCGGGCAGTTTAAAAGGCAGCCACTTCCTGACAAGCAACGCTTCCTGAAGCTCTTAACACCCACCACTTCCCCAGCGCATCCTCCAGCTCTGGTTCCCGCTCTAGGCTCCCATGGCTCCTGCTCTGGCTCCTGCTCTGGCTCCTGCTCCGCCTACGTCCCATTCACACCATGCTTCTTACCACCACCAGTGCTTGACCCCGGGGGATCTGAGATCATCTTCAGCAGCAATTGATCTCCTCGCTGCAAGTGTCACTGCCGGGGTCAATGCGCCAAATATACAAATGATTTTCATGTATTAATTGTCTGTCTTTGGTCTCTTCAGATTGAAATATATGACTCACTACAGGCAAAGGGAGATGTATCAAGCCGTTGTTTGTTAGAATGTTGATAATTGTGGCTCAAATCTGGTAAAAGCCCCCCCAAAAAACATTAGAACATTAGAAAATGGACTGAAGCCATAATCATCCAAATTATTACAACAAAATTGAGTGTAATGAGCCTAAATCATATATTGGTTTCATATTTTTATTCTAAATACAGAAATAAATGAACTTTTGAACCATATTCAAGTTTTCCAAGTTGACACTGCATATACATTTGCTTCTCCACATGCTTCACCCAATAGAGAAGTGCTCATGGACAAAGTTTTGCTTCAACTCAAAAGGAGACAATGCATGTACCAGGTCGTAGCAGCAGCGCTAATTTACACCAGTGGTCCCTGAGCAGGTCACAACAAAAGTAGATGAAAACATTAACACGCATTAGATTACATTACATAACTTAGAATTTTGGGCAAACATCAGTGTTGTAGTACTCGCTATGGTCCTGATGTTTATATTTTGATATTGTCCAATGAGTTGACCCATCAGATGCCTTCATTATCGGGGGATACTCCAACTTGCCGATGAGACAATTTTAAAATTGTCGGCCGATTTTCCTAACCTGAGAGACCCCACACACAGAGATAAAAAAATCAAGGGTCTAACAACTTTGGTCGTACAGTGTGTGGTGTGCAGCCACACGGCAACACCACGCAAACCACACACGAACCGATTTCCCTCCCAAGCATTCCCAGGTCAGACGGAAATCTCACAAAATCTCTCTAGATCAAGCGTGACTTCAGAGTAAACAATCATGGAGGACAAAGAGGATGCAGTGGCGATAGTTTGCAGTTTGTTTGTAACAGAGAAAAAGTGTTATCAAAGGAAAAGGCGATGGGCAAAGAAATGGAGACAACGTGAGCATGGACTATTTATATTTATGCGCAATGCCACTGACTGTTATGATTTTTTTTTACGGTGTTTGCTTGTCTTGTGATTGGCTCCACGCCACAGTCCACTGGCAGCGTGCTCGTCTATCCCCGGAGGACACCACACACCAAGAGAGATCGGGCCAAAACAATCCAATATGTTGGATATCCCCGATTTGAGATCGGAGCAGTCCCAAAGTCCTTCTGGGCGACAAGTGCAGTCTTAACACACATGGTAAGAAAATCCATCAGATTTTTTAAACAAAAATTGGACCGTTCTTAAGATTGACGTTAGGGGTAAATTGGGTCTTAAATCGGCCTAATTATCCTGCCGCATGAACCAGGCTTTAGCTACCGTCTCAGCAACAAGTGTGCCCCGGAAGAAATGTCTATATACGGAAATTGGCTATAGCTTATGATCAATGTTTGGCTTCTTCCGAACACTTACTATGGTGAGTGTTCAGTCCACACAAATGAAGCTGAAGCGGATGGTCAGACTTAAAGACCGAGTGCAAATTCCCCCTTTCAAGCCTGCCAATCACACAGCTCTGCCAGCCTCGAGCCTCAACCAATCACACAGCCCGGCCAGCCTCCTGCCAACCCTCTGTCAACAAGCGGGCAGTTAAAAAGGCTGCCACTTCCTGACAAACAGCGCTTCATGAAGCTCTCAACACCCACCACCTCCCCAGCACCTCCTCTGGCTCTGGCTCCCGCTCTAGGCTCCTGCTCTGGCTCCTGCTCTGGCTCCTGCCCTGGCTCCTGCTCCGCCACGCCCCATTCACACCATACTCTAGCCACCACCAGTGCTTGATCCCGGGAGATCTGAGATCATCTTCAGCTGCAATCGATCTCATCGCTGCAAGTGTCACTGCCGGGGTCAATGCAACAGATAAATAAATCACTTTAATGTATTAATTGTGTCTTTGGTCTCTTCAGATTGAACAGAGAATGACTTTCAAACAATTACTTTTCTTGGTAAAATAGCAAACGGTGGCCAGATCAAATCACTCTTTATGAATTTTGGAGCACTTGGTGACTGAGCTCATTACATTACACTGCTTATTGCAACGGATTGCTGCTGCTGCCTATGAAACATTTTATATAGGTTTAGACTGGTATACATCATTTCAGACATAAGACAGCACAATAAAAAAGGCACAGTGAATACAAAATAAATACTGCTAATACTCCGATAAAGGCCGTCTGTTGCTTCCTCCAGTTTTTCAGATCAAATGTGATTTGACAAAACGCACATAAATAATCCTGCATTTGATTGCATCACTTTCACCAACCTAAAAACAGCCCTTTTTATTCTTTACATGGTTTGAAGCTGTAATCAGTGAAGCCGTCACTCACGCATAATTCCGCCTGTATTGAAAAGCACTCTACCAAAAACCCTGCTGTAATTAATTACCATGCACACTGCTTTTTTTGTATAAAAACTCACTTTATTAATACATCTGCTTTCACCACACATGTCAAAAGCCCTATCTACATCTGTTAAGATACGGCGGTGCATGCGTACGCTTTTGAAAACTTTTCATTACAGAAATTAAGCTTTTAGAACTCCTCGCAACAGGTTACGTCACAGCGTAAGGATGGGTTAGGTTCATTAGCACAGCAAAATTTACATTATTTTTTCACAATGTAATTATGGTACATGTGTGATTATATATGGCCCAAATATGAGTTACATGTCTGTCAGGGGTGACAGTAGCTCGGTTGGTAGAACCATAAACTGTATTAACGGACAGAATCACGCCTATCTCCGGCGTTCGAACTAATGGACCAAAGATTGTGCTCTACTGGAGCTATCCAAAAACTTTTTTGCTGCAGAACTATCGTGTATTTAACAACTTTTTAAGTCCAGTACCAAGCGTAGTCACATGTATACACATAAAAAAAGCCCAAACTACTGTTATTGCTGTCACATCAGACAAGCACAAGTGAAAAGCATCATATTTGGAGCATCCCCACACGCTCCGGCAGACACCAGACGGATATTTTTCGTCCCAGTGTGAAGTGCGTCTAATTAGCGGCGCGCTCCTCTGGGATGTGGACAAACAGAAACATTTCACACAACACTGGCCACTGTCACACTTGGATTCATCCTAGGACCAAACAACAACCATGTGACTGGCATCTCGCATTCCCTCGCAGGGTTTGAACTCTGAATTTTAATATGGATCGTCTTGTTAGAATGTATTGTAAATCTTTAATCTGTCGTTTTGTGTGTAAAGCTCGACTTCAGTTTGACAGGGAACATACAACTGAAATGTAGTAAGTTTGATCCTTCTATGTGATGGGAAATGCTATATTCAATGATTTAAGGATGTTTAGTCACTTCACAAAGCCACTAGAGTAGGTGAAAGCCAGATCCTATCAGACCTCTGAAGCTAAGTAGGGCAGGGCCTGGTTAGTGATGTGATGGTAGACCTATGGGGACACCAGGTGCTACAGTGGGGCGGCTGTAAAGTGGCAAACCGTTGTTCCCCATATTTCCTAGTGTGAGTCTGGTGTGTGTGCATGAATCGTTGGTGGTGGTCGGAGGGTCCGATGGCATGTACTGGTTGCCCTGCTTCCGTCAGTGTGCCCCAGGGCAGTTGTGGCTATAGTAGCAGTTGATCACCACCGTGTATGGAGTGAAATATGAACATAGTAATAAATGATGAATTATTGACTCATTACGGTAACATTATCTCTTCTAAGGGTACTTTTCACAGTTAAACAGACACCTGTACGTCGCCCGAGCTCGAGGCCGGGCTGGTCGTATCACAGCCAACCCCTCTCACCCTGCACATGGACTATTCCAAACACTCCCCTCAAGCAGGACGCTGCGGTCCATCAGGACTAGAACCTTGCGCCACTTTTGAACACTTCAAAACCTTTCCCCCCCCGCCCCCTAGAAGTCCCCTACTGCCCTTTATAATGTCACTTTAATTCACTGCTGTCACCTTATATTGTGTGCACCATGTGCACTTGTATATTATATAGTAATTGTAATCGTAATAATTCTATTTTAAATTTATTCCTTAGAAGTGCTTTTTATCTTTTATCTTTTATTATGCCTTCTCTACCCTTCCTTCTCTTTCTGACTGTTGCACTGAGCCAAAGCAATTTCCAAGTCTGTGACTTCCTGTTACTTACGTGGCAATAAAAATGATTCTGACATTTTACCCCAGGGACAATATGAACATAAGCTCACTACAGCCTACATTTCAGTTCTCAGACTATACCTTTTCAGTTTCTAACATGACTTCTGGAAACACTGTCTGTGATGTATCACTCAGTCAAATGAGGGATTACAGCGCCTTGTCACCAAAATAGCAAATCGTCCCAAGGATCATCTCACAATCCTATTTTTATTGTCATATCACTGAATAGTTTTACAACAGGCTCATAAACAATCTGCATACAAGAGCTACACAGACGGTGCGATGCTGCTGTGTGTGTGTGTGTATGTGCATGTGTGTGTGCGAGTTTGTATATGTATGTACGTGTGTTAGTGCATGTGTGTGTGTGAGCGTGTGTGTGTGTGTGCGCCTGTATATGAGCCAGATGCAGCCTCTGCCTGAGTCCCTACATGTCACCACTGATGACAACACGAGTCACAGAAACAAAAGACGATGCACAAAGCTGCGGCTCCTGAGGGTCTGGGACGACAACACAAGAGGGCGTTACCAAGTGATGTGTCGTGAAGACCAGGGATGGCCCCAAAAATATCTCAATATAGACGACAATGAAGCACTGTATCCAAGTTCAATAATCTTTGTTGATGCCTGGAACAAATAAATACGTTTTAAAATGTAAAAAAGAAGAGGAGCAAAAACATGTCTCAAAGGGATTTTGTAACTGGAAACAGATGAATACAGAAATGTCCTTCAGAAAAGTTTGATTTCCCGAAGCAGCCAACATAAAAAGTGTTTGTTGTTGTTCAACGATAGTGAATGTTTTATATTGTAGCTGCAAATGTAGCAACAGCTGCTCCAAGGTCGACAGACCTGAGGTAGACTATGGTATGATGCAACAGCAGTCTCCCATCCAAATACTAACCAGGCCCAGCACTGCTCAGAACTTTATTTCTGAAGAGATTAAGCGGTGATGGTAAACTCTGATTAAAAGATGAGGTTCTTATTAGAAAGTAATGAAGTGAAATACCACAATAACCAGAGGTGGGACAAAGTCATTGTTTAGCAAGTCACAAGTCAGTCTCAATTCATTGCCCTCAAGTCCCGACTCAAGTCACGAGTCAAGACAGGCAAGTCCCGAGTCGAGTCCAAGTCAAAGGCCAACAAATCTCAAGTCAGTCCCAAGTCCTACGGTTTGACTTTCGAGTCCTCTCGAGTCTTTTTGACCGCGATTTGTTTCTTGTTGGTCTCCACGTACTTTTGTAGGCAGACAAAATAATGTTAGGAATCATTTTGCTGGTGCATTCTCGTTGGTCTCTGACCCATGGACTTACAGTTTGTTCCATGTCGTTGGCTGCTGGTAAATCAAAACTATGTTGTGCCAGATGCAGGCTCAGTTACACATGCACAGACCACACATAAAATCAGAGCAGTCCGTGTCAACATACTTTTTATCTTTGGGGTTTTTAATGGGAAGTAGCAAGTGCAGCATATATGAATATGAGTATTGGGCTAGGACCTGTATCTATATAATCAGTTTAATGTCCATAGTGGTTATTGTTCCAAAGGACTGAAGGGACCAATGGAGGGGAAGGAACCTGGCCTGTATGAACTGGACCAGCATTAGTAATATCTCATAATTACCAATATATCATTACATAATAAAATGTCTCATATAAATTAATTCAATCAGTCAAAGTACTGATTCTCATATCAATGAACCATAAACAATAGTGCAAATATTAATCTAGCTTAGTGCACATAATCAAAACAACTATCTAATGTATGCAAACTTTAGCAGGAGGAGCACAGCAAAAACATACTCATAATAATAGGCCTCGGCGCCCACACAGAAAAATATAAGAAAGAGCCAACAGAGCAGCGCAGGCTAGCGCTAGTTTGACTCACCAGTTCCTCTTTAAAACACGGCACACAGTGTGACAACTGCGTCGAGTCAATTGTATGAGGCGCCTGTAGTGAAAGCATATCAATTACGGTTTGTAGAACAAAATATGACGTTAGGTCGCGATAAATACCTGCAGCTCGCTCATTTCCAGCTCCCCTACGACAAAACACACCCACCGGTGAATGCAGTCCGCTTGTTTAGGGAAGTGTTGCTGCGCGAACTGCGGGGAACTCACGTTCGAACTCTCGCGCGAGCGCTACAACTACCGCGAGGCTTTGTTTCTTCAGAGACGGCATAGATAGAAAGAGAGATGCGGAGAAAGGTAAAAAGGGCCCGGGTTACGCAAGTCTTTGCAAGTCAATTGGCGCAAGTCCAAGTGAAAGTCAGAGTCATTGATGTTAAAGTCCAAGTCGAGTTGCAAGTCTTTTTATATTTGGTCAAGTCGAGTCTAAAGTCATCAAAATCATGACTCGAGTCTGACTCGAGTCCAAGTCACATGACTCGAGTCCACACCTCTGACAATAACATAATAAATGCATGGTCCTGAAGCACAAAGTCAGACCACGGCAGAACTTGCTCAGATCAGTAGCTCTAAAACTAAACTGGGTCACGGTTTCATTGTTGAATTTTTCAAAAGGCACAGCAGTTTCCTTAACCAGCTGCTTCCAGCTCCTGCAGCGCTGTGAGAAGTGCACCTCTCCTCCTCAGAGCGGGAGCAGAGATAGAAGCAGACAGCCACAGCTTAAATCTCTTCACTTAACACGAAAACACCCATCCTCATCGATTCAGCCGCTTCTATGAAACAAAGACACTCATTTGAACTGGAATCAATTCTGACAAACTAGGGCAGTTTTTGAAGGATCTTGATATAATATAAACAATATAATATATACAGAGGACCTGAAGGAAAACCAGGCTGTGGTTTGTGCACTGATTCTGTTAAAGATCCAGACCTAGTGCATATCACAATACTGTGGTAAAACCCTGGTTAGCTCAAATGGAGGGAAACATGAATGTAATTTGAGCAGATAATCGTTGCAGGGAACTGTGTTTTGTTTGTGTTTGAAATTGCAACAGTATTTGGGGTCATTACAGAGATGTTCCCCTTGGGCAAGACACTTTCTGGTAATAGTCTAGTGAATGGTCCCGTTCACACAGCTATTTCAATAACGGCATAATTGGATAAATTCACTCCCGAATGTGACGTCTCTTTTGGGTGAATACACAATTATTGTGTTGTTTATAGAAACGAGGCAAACTGTCCAAACTGAGGCCTGTGGGCCATTTGCGGCCCTCTGTGTCATTTTGTGTGACCCTGTGGCTTGCTAACCCAATGTAGTCTGCTAGATTAGGAACACAAGTTCACAGTGTCATCCAGCCAACTTCAGCTCAGTCAACATAGGTATAACCCATTGTAAAGCTCAGACGAAATTCAGCCAATTGTATATACTGACATTTGTTTTTGATTTTGTTACAACATTCTATTAATGGCGCTCATGTAGCTGGTGAGACTGTCATTTGTCATTCAGCCAACTTTAGCTCTTTATGGCTAATTAAAAAGCTCAGAACTCAGTTCAGAATTCAGTAAACACAGTTTTACAATTTGGGTTGTTGGCCCGAAGTCTGGTCAACTAAAGTGGCCTCTTACTATAAAATTTTGGACACCTCCGCTGCAGAGAAATTATACAAGCAAAAATTGAATAGATGTTTGATCTATTACAAAAATAATAAAAGTGACAGAAAACAAAAAATCAATACACAGACTATTGTATATTGAATATGTGGATTATACATTTCATCATGTCCATAAGGATAAAACAGGGACAACAACAAGGGTTTTGCCTTGGATTGGACTCTTGACTTGGCCTGCTGATGCTAAATGCTTTTCTAAATTGAGATAAATGAGATTAATATCACACACACTCAAGCAATAACACCATATTTCATAATTCCAAACAGTTTAATGCAAGATTCCTCGATAACATCACACCAGAGTATTCACGGCTTCTCCCAAGTAAAGTGATTTTGAATGACGTCTATTACGACCGACCAAATATTTGTAATCTGTGGGCGTCTGGTAGAGGTCGCAGGCAGAATAATGAGGTTGAATTGATCATGTAAATAGAGCAGCTCATGTGGAGGGTGCTGACAGAGGGACACACTGGGGGGACATCCAGGCTGCGGGACACTAATGTGTTCGGACAGCAAGAGCTCGCAAAGTTATCGACAAGGAAAAAGACAACAGGGACAACTTTCAGACCGTTTCAAGTACGTCTATGAATAAATAACTTCTGACAGCCAGGGGATACATTGTGCTTTATGTGTGCTTTATCATTGCACCTGTGTGATTATTGTAAAGAACATCAGAGTTAGAGATTATTGAGGCTAAAGGAAAATTTAGATGACAGGTTTTTGAATAAGCCTTCAAAATAAACCTGGGGTGGGGGTTAATGCTAATGTGGTAGTTAGAAATTAGGACAATTATTAGCCATATCAGGTATTAGCTTCATGGATATTGTTGGGGATAGCTTAATTTTAGAGGAGAGAAGGAGAGGAAAACTTGACTTGATCCAGTAATTGTGGAAGCTTGGTTTACAGCACATCTTTTGCATTCATTTTTTGTGCATTTACTTTTTCACTTTTGGAGGTATTTTGAACAAATGATTACTTTTTGTTTTAATTCGCCAGAAAGCTCTGATGAAAACAGCACGTTGAAACGCGTTGGTGAATTAAAACCAGAATTCTCTTCCATCAGAAGAGCACTGGCATCTAACGACTTTTGAGCCCCTGAGCACTAACCTCTCCTTCTAAAAAAAGAATTACTTTTGTTAGTTATGGGTTTGGATAATAAAATTATGAGATTTTAATTGAAACAGAACTGGACTGGACAAAAGTAAAAAATGGCCGAGTTCTGTTGACGGTTTTACATTTTTATGAATGATTATTATTACATATTTTGGGATTGTTGAGAGTAAAATAAATTATCTTTGAGATGAGGTATGACATAGCACAATTGCATATCAGCTGGATGGGAAAGAGGGTGGGCTGAAAAAAAAAAACTGGCCCAAGATCATCTAACCAATATATTGGTCGATCTGTAGTCATATAATTAGATTTTTTTTTACTGTTATTCCCCCACAACCCAGAAGTGTTGACCAACTTTTATGATACACAAGAGAAATTACTCCGAGACAACATTAAAATAAAAGTCTTATTAAAATAAGTAAGTAAGTAAGTAATGTTTATTTATATAGCGCATTTTACAGACCAAGGTCACCCAAAGCGCTTTACAATGTTCAGAGTTCAGATATTGTTCCAATCATTCCAAATAAGTGAAATTGCAATCCACCAAAGATAACTAATTATACAAATAAACAACAGTTATAAAGTCCAATAAGCAAATATTTGGTTCAGTCTCAGCTCAGACCGGGGCTATCATTGTGTTTTTGGGCGTCCCGCACCAGGCTGCCTCGGTCAGTTGAGGCGAGTTGTGGCATAAGTGGCTTTGGCATCAATTACTGTGGAGAGTGAAATGCAACGCATCAATATCTTCTGCAATTATTCATCCTTCAACACCACTGTAAAACGTTTAAATTACTTCTCTGGGGGAAAAAAAGAACATTATTTGATTGATTACATCTGTCAGGAGCAGTGGGCATATAGTTCCAGGGCTGCAGCTCTATTTATACAGAGGCGCATCTAAAGACGTTGATGAAAGACAGAAGATTGCCTGCTGCGCAAGTTTCCTCTGTCCAGACAACAAAACACATGCAGACAAAGTGAAAACACGCAAACTCTGCACAGAAAGACCACCTGTAGCATGGCAGTCTCTGAGCTCGGCTATGAAGTTATTTTAAGGGACAACTGATTATAAGATGCAGAAAAGCCATAGCATTCTCTTTGACTAAACTAAACTTGGAAAGACATTTGCTTTCTTCTATTACACAGTGAACGCTTATTTCAGTCAGAAAATGTATCAAAAATACTTCAGTTAAAATATTCAGAAAAAAAAACCCCGTTAATTTAAGAAAAACCTGCACTGCTATTGCCACTGTTTCTTTAATTGCCACTTTTATTGTACACAATATATCCTGAACAGACTATATTTATAATATATTACTATATATTATAAATATATAGTCTATATTATAGACTATACTATATTTTTGCCTCTAACATGTTTGCACACTTTTGCACAATCTGAGTCATTCTATCAATGCCAAAGTGACATGTACATTTCTCCTGTGTGAGATCAATAAAGTCTATCTTATGTTTATGTTTAGGACACTCAACGGCATTTATGAACATTGGTCATCTACCCCTTTTGGACCAATGGCTCTGTATTTATTGTTGCATTTCTTGTGTTGAAAGGTTTGATTCT
Organism: Knipowitschia caucasica; assembly: GCA_964034765.1. Taxonomy (NCBI): domain Eukaryota; kingdom Metazoa; phylum Chordata; class Actinopteri; order Gobiiformes; family Gobiidae; genus Knipowitschia; species Knipowitschia caucasica. The sequence goes on from OZ035827.1 coordinate 29,320,175, forward strand.
CTGATCTGTGTCTGTGTGAGGCAAATTCAATGGTTGTGTAAAGTCCTCCAAGATAACTACTGTTGTGGTTCAGGGCTAAACAAGAATACATTGAATTGAATTGTTTATAGCTCATCTTTTGTATCTGTAGCTATGTTTTTAGTTTTAACCTCTAACGATACAAACAAATCACTGTTTCAATCTGAAGAGACCAAAGACACAATTAATACATTAAAATGATTTATTTATTTGGCGCATTGACCCCGGCAGTGACACTTGCAGCAATGAGATCGATTGCAGCTGAAGATGATCTCAGATTCCCCCGGGGTCAAGCACTGATGGTGGCTATGGTGTGAATGGGGCGTAGGCGGAGCAGGAGCCAGAGCGGGAGCCAGAGCGGGAGCCAGAGCGGGAGCTACCACATTGGGGTGGTTGTATAGTGCCAAACTGTCCTTAGGCAAGACACTTAACCCACAGTCTGGTTTGCAGTGTGGGCCAACTACTTAAAGGAGCAATATGTAATATTTGCATGTCAAGTCATCATTGAATGACCCGAATATTTCAAAAGGCGTTATTAAATCATACTCTTTTCGAATTCATCTTTAACTGATAAGAGTAGTTCAGCCGAGATATTTGATTATCAAAATTAGTTTTACGACCCGTAAAAGTTGTTATTGTTTTGATTTTGATGTCCTACCCTCCGCCGTTTCGCCAATCAGGAAGTGTCATGTAAGTCCGTGATCGGGTTGCCAGAACTCCGTGCGGCTCATTAATCTCAGAGGTAAAATAACATGTGGCGCAGAACTAAAAAAGGTCTTGTTATGACTCTCAAATCATTAATGACAAAACAAAGACTAAAACGAGGATTTATATCGGGATGCCTTTGAACAATTGAGACAGCTGATAAAAGTTCACGTGTGATGCAGAATTTTCTAGTTTGAGTCCGTTCTTCACAGTGTCTCATTCTTGTGAATCGGTGGTCTAATGGTCTAAACTGTGCGCTTACGATGCAGGAACCCGGGTTCGATTCCGGGCTATGTCTGTTTGTATTTATTGCATGTTATCACATTCTATGACAGATTTCTCTAAAAACGGTAAAAGATGAAGGTCAAGACGTTTTTTTGCAGATTATAGCTTAATTGTAAAAAGAATCATTTAAGACCACATGTACCCCAATTAAAATAATGTTAGTCTCTTTTTGATGTGGGACTTATACATGTTTGTCTAAAAAATAGGGAATAAATAAAATTGAAAGGTGATATCCTCTTGAGCAAACCCTGATGTTGATACGCTGAAGAAATACGTTCCAACATCCATTCTTCCCACTCCTATTTTGGACATCAATTGCTTATTTATTTTGCATAAACTATGTATAATTACATTGCTTTTATTTTGTTTTATGTTTTTTATCTCAAATGTCCAAATAATAATAATAAAAAAACATTAATCAAAACATTCATCCAGCATTAGCACGGCTGTCATGGCAATGTGAATGGAGACGGACAAACAACTGATAAAAAAATTCCCTGTGTTTGCTGCTGGATTTGGTGTGAATCTGGCAACCTGAGTCAGGGAGAGTGGGAGAGGACTACACAATACTGACTGTGACTGCAGTACCACTTTTGACTTTTTACATATTGTTCCTTTAAGTCAGAATAATTGTGTTTTCAACCAATCTTTTTTGGTCATAACCAAACCATTTATTGATTTCTTGTTTAAATACTGCTCCTTAATATGCTAAAGTCAGGGGTTTTTGTATTTAAGTCTTGCTTCTTCATCATGCTAAAGTTGGAGATTTTAAGACTTCTTTCCTTATAAGGCTAAAGATAGAGATTTTACACTGCTTATTTTTATGCTTGAGTTAGAGATTTTATTTTATTTGATTATAGTGTAGAGTTTTTATTCATTTATCTTGTGTTGTGTGCTCCACATTACTACTGTTCTGTAACTTGTTATGCAACACTGAAATATCTCAACTGTGGGACGAATAAAGGATCTCTTACTATCTAAACCAAAGGATAACTACCAGCTTCAGTGGTTAAAACAACCAAAGAGTGTAGAGAGGTCTAAGTATTGTAGATGGATGTTTTTAATAAACCATTTTAATTTTGTGTTATTTGTTACAGATTAAATGATGTGGTCGTTCTCTTTAGAAATCATGGCTTTCCATTCATTGAAATCTAGACTATAGTGAATTGGGACATTGGGAATTGAACCATCATCTCCTCCAGTATTTATCTTCCCCCTTTGTTTCCCGGCCTGTGGTGTTCAGTCTCTTTGGGTTTTCTCCTCTGCAGGGCACGGCTTGATGAATATTTTACAGGCAGCAGAGGCGCTCTCTACACCTATCACCTTCAGACGGTCGCATCAGGCTGAAAAGTGAAGCAGCTCAGAACACGGCAGCAAATTACATAATAAAAAATACAAGTGCATGTTTTTTTAAGAATTAAGTATTTTGTAGAACTTGAGATACATGTTCTGCATGTTTAGTGGATCCATATTTCAGTTATTGACATAATTGACAGTACTATTGACATAATGGCAACAAAATTGGTTAAAATCATAAACACTTTTCTTAAATGCATGAGTCGGATTAAGAACATTTGATTTTTTGACTGCATGGAGAAAGTATGGAGTAGATTTATTAAGGGTTTGTGAATGTGCAAAAGAGAAAGCACCCTTATTATGGGAGCAAACTGATTCATTTATCATGACACTAAGAACCAAACCAGTAAAACTACACACATTTTTGCGAAATGTATTCTTATATAGCTCTAAATCACAACAGTAGTGATCCCGGAGAACTTTACAAGTTTCACTCTGAAAAGTCTGTGGTACTGATAAACATGCCCCATAGATCCGTCAAGGAGTGAGTGATGGAATTGAAGAAACAAAAGCTGAGAGAGAGGAATACGAAGAGCGAGAGCATATAGTTTGAGAGAGGAGAGAGATGTCAGTGACCACTCATCCTTTTTTATCCATTTATCCAGGATAGAGTTGTGGAGGGAACAGTCTGATCAGCTCCTTCCTTTGTTTTTGCCTCAAGACACAGACCACAACTTGCTGTCTTCATCTTTAAAAAACATTTTATCTTTTACATACTTGTAAGAAAGAGAACTGTGAGACACTCTTTGAGGCTTTGGGCTGAGAGCTGAAAAGATGTGACAGAGGCCAAAATGAGCATGCATGAGAAAACTGGTGATAGAACCAAACTGTTTTGAGAGCGAGTATTAGATGGATTTTATTGTTAATTGTTTAGTTGTGAAAGTTAGGTAGCCCAGCTTTAAGGGAGAACAGTCTGATAGAGCGACCACATTGTATACTGTGGAGCAATAGCAACATTCTAAATATGATACAAAGGTAACTCCCACCATGACACACAAACTCCCAAAACGACAATAATATCTACACACACACACACACACGCACATGCAGACATACACACACACTCCCAAAACGGCAATGAAATCTATAGACACACACACATGCACGCATAGACACACACACGCACAGCATCACACAGATACACGCATACGCACATGCACACACACACACCCGCACTCCCAAAACAGCAATAAAATCTATAGACACACACAAACACACACTCCCAAAACGGTAGTAAAATAGCTATAAAATATACATCTTTCCCTCCACACACACACACACACACACACACACAAACACACACACATTGATGGGGCTGAGATAGGAAAGTTTGAAGTGAGCTGTTGCCCCGTGGGTCTCTATTTGTCTCAGAGGAAAACTAATTGTGGCTCTGTAATGGCCTGCACGCTGTGTGCTGGATGGACCACAGTCACAGGAATAACAGCCGCAGGGGTCCGCCGGGCCTCCCACCTGCGTGAGGCTACACACAAAACAAGAGCAAAACCTTTTCGAAAAATGTCACGTTCCACTTCACTTTGCTGCAGGCCAACACACTGGTAAATAATGGAAAGGCTTCTTGATTGAGGGCATAAATCGTGCTTGTAAATTTGCATTGATTTGGAGCGAGTCAATTTTCTATCTCGGGTAAAAAAGAAAGTGTTTGGGAAGACTTTTCATTTCGCCGATGCTTTTACACGGTCTGTCTGGGTGCTGCAGGTGTAACACAATTACAAACACACTGCATTTGAATGTGCTGAAGGTCTTGTGTATTAGTAATGCAGAGCCGCCATTCATCCGCAGTATAATCAGTCGCTGAACCTCAAACGCAAAAGTTACAAAGTCCGTGTTTAATTTTTAAAGTGTTTTACAGCTAAAGTTACAATTTCCCCAGTAAGGGCAAATGGCTGATTTTCCGAGTGTACCAGAAAATGAATCAACATCCTTGAAGCCATGGGTCAAATGTTTCTTTACCAAACCGCTGCAGATATTGTGCTACCTCTGCAAATACGAGGAACATGAAATAAATGCTTGAAAATTATATCTGTTATAAGCTTCTTTTGGCTTTTAACTTTTTTAGTGAAGATAAATTACTTACAAGTTGCTTTTATTCTAGTACATTTTTATAGATCAAATCACTATTTGACCACTTAAACCCGAATCATGCACAAATTTCAACCCTGATCATAGAGAACATTCATGAATTGTTGTCAATCAATCAATTATTATTTGAAAAGCACATTTAAAACCAGCCTTAGCTTACCAAAGTGCTGTAAGCAGGGACAACATAGATCTCAGGGATGATAGGGGCATTTGCTACATTATAACCACAGATAAACAGATAAACAAAATTTCATTTAGTTCAACTAGGGATAGATCGATAACTGTATAAAGGTGAACTGGGATATTAATCTGGCACAAAATCAATAACGTCAGGATGGACTTTTTGACAGAGCTCTTTCTATTTCACTATTTGTGAGAAGAAGAGCAGCAGAGATCTAAGAGCCCACAAACACAAACGATCTTTTATGGTGACAATAAAAGTGTCCGAAAAGTCAATAATCAAGATACAACAGTCAAATGTGTTTCTGTCAATGTGTCTCTATACAGCTTTTCTTTTTTTTTTTTTTTTGTCGCCAACTTTTCTGTTGTTGCATAATATGGTCACAACAGTAAAAATTCCATCTTGTTCCATACAGAAGAAGAACAATGTAAGAAAGACAGTGATATCCTCAGTACAGGGCAAGTGATGTAAGAGAGGTGTAGGGTCAGAGAGTGTTTGGACCTGTGTGTTGTGCGAGAGTGAGTGTGTGTGTATTTGGTTGAATGAGTGAGAGGGGTTGGAACCAAATACAGATGGAAAACTAGAATATAGTTCAAAAGTCTATTTACTTCAATGGGAAACTAACATGACAGACATCATGCTGTGATAATTCATAATCAGAATCAGAATCAGAATCAGAATCATTTTTATTGCCACGTAAGTAACAGGAAGTCACAGACTTGGAAATTGCTTTGGCTCGGTGCAACAGTCAGAAAGAGATAATAAAAATAAAGAATAAAAAACACTTCTAAAGTATAAATTAAAATTTAAAGTACAGTTACAGTTACTATTTACAATATACAAGTGCACATGGTGCACACAATGTAATTGACTCACAGCTTGTAAAAAACCCAAATAAAACATCTCAGAATATTTTGAAAATGTACTAGAAAATCCACAAGCATCAACAACAACAAAGGCTTATCATGTATTGGCTTCACATTCAAACATAAATAAATAAACTCAGACTTTCACCTGCCTCAACCCCTTTTCAAGCTGTGGATTACAGTTTCTCTTTTGCATATACTTTTTTGTCTTTTGGTGTGAATTAGTGATTATTAGTATTATTATTATTAACTTTTTGCTATACTGTACTACATGCAAACATCTCCAAATCTGCATATTCAAGTAATGACAGCTCTGTAGTAGCTCCTGTGTATTTCCCTCGTGGAATTCCAGTTTGCATTGGAGTGGGTCACTAATGTGTCTCTCTTGTGTGTAAACAAATCGTGACAGCACAGGGCAAGTAGGATCTGCAGTAGGAGCCGCGGGGCCAGAGTCAGTCGGGTCTCTCACTGGGTTAAACATGAGCACAGTCGGATGTGACAGGTGGCCCCACATCCAGGATAACATTCAACCAAACACTCACGGAGAATGTGATATAGTGCTATAATTATTAAGCAAAAACAGCTATATCTATCTATCTATCTGTCTATCTGTCTGTCTGTCTGTCTATACTGTATACAGGTAAAAGACAGATGGCAGTAACTAAACACTAAATTTCTCTTTTAAAATTGATTCATTGCACATTCCATGCTTAAGGCTGTCAACATTATTGAAAATCATAACATTTAATTCATTTCAATGTGAGTGTTGAGCAATTTCTCTTCCCAGCAAGAAGAACAGGGCCATTCCGGTTTATCCAATCCAATATAAACATTAACAATAGTCCCTTGGCCATAACACCCTCCCCTTAAAAAAGGAAAAGAGATTCTGTGGGACTTTCCTGGTTAAAGAAAAGTCAATAATTACATAATAATCAATTCTAAAACCAGTATCGAAACAATTCTTAATAATAATTATTTTATGTCGTTTATCTCAGAACTATCATACCATCTTTTGGTGCCATTAAAGCTATATTGTTGTATTGTATAGAGTTTGTCATTTTGGCTTTGTGACAACACTAGTATTGACTGATTGATTTAAAATTAAAAATTGTTTTGCAACTTAAACTTACGCCAAAAGACATTTTACAACATAAGCAACAAACTGCAAGGACAAACATATTTTCCTCCAATAATCAAAAGTTGTTCTTTGGTTGAAACTTGCAATATAGAACATGGTCTGTACATGTAGGTAAGAAAATATAATAGAATGTATAATATAAAATTATTTGGCTCAAAGTTTTATAGTGGTTTTTTATTACTCCTAAATGATTTCTGGAATGAACTGCTGCAGCCCATATAACCCCCACCCAAAAGTAATTATCTCTAAAAAAGGGCTTGGATTAAGAAAATTAATCATTTGAGTCATTCCACTTTATTTATTGTGTGCCACTGTTCTTTAACACCACACAGTACAGCTCTCTATCACACGATCATTTCTTGATTGTTCGTCCTCGTTTGGGAAATTCAATATTGGGCAAAGCCTAACGATATAACCGGTAATGAATGGTCTCTTAAGCCTGTCTCTGGAGTCCTACTGCAAAGCCTTTTATAGACTAAAGCACTGCAGCGAATTATGTCTAATCATCCTTAATATACACTTGAAACACTATTGGAGATTAGCAACTGGACGTTTGTACCAGACTGACTCTGCATGTAGGTGCACAGAGAAACCTGCTTTAACACTAAGACTCTCACAAAGATTTCTGAACTACGAGAAGTCGTTGTTTGGACTGCTTCCATTCAAACCTATGAATGTTTGAGAAATTTCCAACAATATTTATACAGTTTAAAAAAAAAACTTTACTCACATTTTACTCAGTGCTTAACTGGTGAATATAACTTGAAATTCATCAAAAACTCCGTGGGGAACTTTTTGCTCTGCAGTTGACCCATTCTGCAATGCCACTAAAGGATCTCTGTCAGGAGACGTAGTCACGCCTATCTCCGCCGTTGAAACTAATGTGCCATCACTTTTGCCTTCGATGGCTAGTTTCAAAATGGCCGAGGGCTGGAAAATGTGAAAAAAATGCACGAGCCCCATTCATTTAATGAGTGCCTTCAAAATTCCACAGCGACTAAACTAGACTGGTCCAAAGAAAAATAGACTCCCCTCAGCATTGACTCACATCTGGAACGTAGCGTTGGGCCAAGAGCCAACTTTTGGACCATCTTCCAAAGCCGTTTTTGAGAGGTAAGAAAATGCTATACATTAGCATTGAATAATTCTTATTCCGGGTCCATCCCCATCGGCCGGGGTTGGTATTGCAAGCATGTCAGCGCAGGTCATTTTGGACATTTTGAGCTGGGACCCGCCCCCACTGGTCAGGACCAGAGCTGGAGGATGTACCTATTGTGCATGTTTTTAGGAGGACCCAGAGGAAACCTACATAGACACGGGGAGAACATGCAGACTCCACTCAGAAAGGCCCTGTTCTGACTGGGAAGCAGGGTGTTGCTATGGTAACTATGGTCACTTATCTGGTGGAAAACCAAGCAGACTTGGGTCAGAACCAGAACCAGAACCAGTCCTGGACCGGCACCAGAAGTGCCATAGAATGGTCATGCAGTTAAAGGGAGATCTCACATTTAAACAATGTCAGAAAAGGAATGACATAGAGATAAACTATATAGAAACAGAAAAAGTCAGAAAGTTATGAAGACCAAGAATGTACACATGCTGAGTAATTACACTAAAAGCTGTCATATAGACTGCTCTGGGAGTTATGGTGTTTATTATAGTGGCAAGAATAAGAAAATCAGTTTGAGCACAAAGTCAAAATGCTCTTGACACAAAAAATGCTGTTATAGCCACTATGTACACAGATCAGAGCCTTTTCACAGTTCATACCCACTTGAATTGATGTGTCCCGTCACCTGCCTAATGAAACTGAGTGTGTGTCTGAACGCTGATTTCATTACTTTTTATGTGTCATGGAGCAGCCAAAAATAAATTAAATCTTGTTTTTTGAAGTCCTGCAACGCATCTGCGACCTTGTGTCTGCCATCCGCCCGAGCTGAAGCAGCCCAACTTCTCTAATTAGTGCCATTGTTGTCTAAAAATGCATATATATATATATATATATATATATATATATATATAATATTATATATAAGATTCAGAAAAGGTGAGGTGGGACAAAAGTAAAAAGCAGACAGAGAGAGAGAGAGATAGAAACAGTTTGCCTGTGTCAAAGAAATTAGAAAACATTTACAGGAAATAAAACGAAAGGTGCTCCATTGCAACATGAGTATTGAAATCTCTCATCAAATTATAAAAGTATGTTTTTAATCATTAACATGAAATTGACCCACAACATATTGTCAAGGAATAAACAATTTGGGGAATCTGAAAACTTTATCTGCCCTTTTGATAGAATAATTTCTATTTGTCTTGTATCTATGTATTTATTTAAGCATACAGTGTTCCAAGACATCAAAAAAGAGAAAAAAACTAAACAAAACTGATGACATACAACAACGTTCACACTGATGCCTGAAAGGGAGTGGGGAGAAGTACAACTGAACCCCACCCCGATAATCAAGCACCTGTTCTCACTCTGTAAATGGTTTCAATACAATTGCACTTTTAACAAAATCATATTTAATTAACAAAATTATACAACAGTTGATAGGAGAAAATGACCTTCCTGGTTACATTGGTTCTGGTTCTCAAAGGGTTTTGATGCTTGATTGGTCCAGACTGAGCCTTAAAGCCGAACCCCCAAGACAGAATCTTCTTCTTCTTCATTAGCACTTTTTGAACACTCAAAGACACTTCACATGGCATCATTCATTCTTCGTCCCAGGGCATTGGGGCAGAATGACAGAGGCGGGCCAACCAATGCCATCATTCGAGCACCGCCAATCATTCATGAAACACCAGTGTCTTGCCTGAAGACACAACATCATTTTGTCACTTTACAGCCGCATGTCATTTGCTCTATAGGTTTTTTTTGTTTTCCTTGCCAATGCATGAGGGTCTAAAGACTGGGGACTGTTAGGCGTTACGGTGTCTGAGTGGATAGCACTCTCGCTTCTCAGCTAGAAGGTCCTGGGTTCAAATCCTGGTCACAACAGGGCCTTTCTGAGCAGAATTTGTATGTGCAAAGGTTTACTCCGGGTGCTCCAGTTTCCCCTACCGCTAAATACATGCACAATAGGTATGAATGTAATTAGTGAGTGACTGGATGGCTTTGATGCACCAGTGTGTGCAGCGTCTCGCTTCCATCATCACTGTGTGGAGAGAAGGAACAATATCTGAACTCTAAATATTGTGAAGCGCTTTGGTGGACCTTGGTCTGTAAAAATGAACTTTATACATAAAGATTATATACTGTTGTCATTTGGAGCTATACAAACATACATTTTGTTATAGTATTGTTAAATGAAAACAAATCCATGTCTTTAGCCTGGCATACATCATGCATGGTATTGTGTGTTTTCCTCTCCTCACTTATGCTGCAGCAGAAATAGGTCACATGTGCATGTTGGAACGTTGCATGGGCATTTTGAGACGTGCCATATTAGCGCGTGCAGATGAAACACGACTTACATACAGCCGTACATGTATACGTGCCCACTCAGTCTGAGAGGAAGGCTATTTCAGGAACAGCTGCGCCATTCAGAACATGTGAGGGGGGGGTGTGAGAGGAGCGGGGAACTCCACAGAAAGAGCTTCATTATGAGCATGAGGGGAGGGCATTCCATGAAAGAGGCACATGTGTTAAAGATGGGACAGACTTCGTGGTTTTTCGAGAATGATAAATAGCAGGGAAATCTTTTAGAACAGACCAGCTATTCAATAGTGATGATGAGGAATATCCATGATTTTAAATTTGATCCAAGTACTATGTGATGTACATAAACTAAATACCTTGAAGTTGTCAGTTTACTATTTTCAGTGTTCACATTTTATATATTTACAGTATGTTATAAATTAGATTGCAGGTTAATCTAATGTATGGTAGACCTGTTATACGCAGAGAGAGTTATATGAAGAATGTATTTGTTCGATTGTTAGTATATATGGCTCACAGCTGAAAAAACTCAGCCCATTTTTAAATATTCTAATTTTCTGATATGTTTTATTTGAAGCCATGATCAAACAAAGGCTTGTTACACACGTTGCATGTAAAGAGTCTACATCATGTATTAGTCTCACATTTAAATACAATTTGAACAGCGGTCATCTTGGAAAGTTTGGAACAGATTCCATGGATCCATAATAATAACTGGATAGAGTATTACGAGCTTCTAGCTGCACAGGGGCACTCATGGTACAGCATTCACGTGCTAAATTCACGTGGGCTATGAAAAATGTCCCTTAGCACTCAATGTAAATTAAAACAGCTCGACTTCAGCTGACAGAGAACCTACAGCTTTCATAAAGGTCGGATTTTGTGGGGATTTTAGTGTCCCTTGTCATCCTGAACTTTTTTTAGTTAAATTAATTGGTTTTCTATAAATATTCACTTTAATGCTACAAACTCTGGTAGTTTTCCACCCTCTCAAACTCTGCTCTGATTGGTCGGAACGCAGCCAGGCCTTTCTATGCTCGTGCATTAGAGCCACACACGCGTATTTGTCGCAAAGCATGATGGGATACAGAACTGTGCAGAACTGGAAGGACCAGAGGATGCCCAAATATGGGGGAGTTCTGCTAATCTTTCGGTGCCCATGGTGGTCCCATGCGCCAGTGAGCTCAAGCCATTAATTTGAATTGGACGTCATCTTGGATCACCGGGGCTTGACAGATTCATGGGCACTTGTTACAACAGGTTGAGCAACGCAAAGAAGCAGGGGCTGATGAAAACTAACGTGTTGCTAACATTGTTGCTAAGGCAATCTGTAGTTTACTCCGCAAATGAAAGAATCTGATTGTTCATCATTATGGCTCATACCTGCGTATAAAGATATTTCTGAATCCAAAACACAAGAATCAGAGAGTGTTAAACCACAAAATGCCCGACTGTGACACAAACAGTTACAGAGATAGAAGAGTTGACTTTTTAATGTAAGTCAATTGGAGCCAGAGCGAGTTGGAGCAAAACTTTGTCCACGAGCACTTCCCTATCGGGTTTCATTGAGCTTGCTAAGCATTGTCTATATATCTACAGTCTTTGGTCTAGTTCAGTCTAACCCACTTAGAAAAACTAGATAATATGAATGAATAGTTAACTAGGTCTCATTACTATGCATCTAACCATCTCTGTATCCCACGGTGCAGGGATCTCCGAGAAGAGCCGGACGATGCAACTTCAGTGATTAAAAGACACATCAAAAGAGCTTGGTCTGTCTCTCAGCTGCTGGAGTTACCTCAAAGCCTTTCATCGTGTCTTTAATTTGTGCTCTTCCCCAGTGAAAGGTCTCTGTGCTGGATGCGCTCTGTCCGACGCTGTGTCTGAGGGGATGTTCTCTCCAGGTGATACATTTCAAACTGAGGCGAGAAAATCCTGAGCATCCTGTCCCATGCTCTTGTCAGAAATACACCGGATATATGTAAGCAACGGGCTGCGTAAAGAAACTGGTGTTTGAAAGTGTGCATTTTTGGTTTCATTGGCACATAAAACAGACATTTACTGTATGGAGATAAGATCAATGGCTCCTACGTGATATTATTGTATTTTGAACTGTTTGATTTTCTCAATTGTTGTTGGTGAATCGACAACATTGTAAAGTCCTCCGAGACAACTGCTGCTGTGATTTAGGGCAATAATAATTTGAATTGAACTGAATGATGCAAAAACCAAAAAAAACAAACAACTTAAGTTTGAATTACTCTGGAATCTTATCTGTATGGCCAAACTAAAATATATGTATGGAAGGTCAATCAAAAAAATATTAAGAGCGGTTTAATTTATTTCAAAGGAACATGGAGCTTTCGCGAAAGTTCACTGTGGTAGACCCGGCTGCTGCGGCCCAGGCCACAGGCTGCCCTTCCTCGACTCATCAATACCAGCAACGCCCACATCCAGTCAACCAATAACCACCAGGACAGCAAGTTAAAAGCCGGAGACGCCCACTTCCCGGCCTTCTGAAGTCTGCAAGGTGCATGTCGCTAACGCACCTGTTCGCAAATGCATGCGTTGTTTTGGAGGGGTCGCTTTCTGCTCACGTGTTGCTCGTGTGCGTGACCCGGCTGTCCTCAGTCTGGCTGCTTGTGGTCTGCTCCTCCTCCGCGTCCCTGCACCTGCTGTGTCTCCGCTGCTCTCCTCCTCTGCGGGCTCTTTCTGCGGGCTGCTCCGCGGGGCCCCTCCGCGGGCTCTGTGCTGCTCGTCTCCTCGTGGTCTGCTGCTGCGTGCAGACGGTCTGGCGGTGCCGTGCGTGTCCCTGCCTCCGATTGGCGGTGCCGCGTTGTCCCGTTGCTTTCCCACGTCTTCTGGCATATGCGGTGGTGAGTTGCTGACCTGCGGACGGATTATTCCCTACGCACTTGACTGCAGGCGTCAGTTTTTGCCCCGTGCTTGGTCTGCAGGCTCCGTGTTCGAGCTAACTGAGGGACAATGCATATTAAATGGCAATAATCTCTATTGTCTGAGGGATATAAAAGGAGCAATGTGCATTAATTCAGATTCATGTTCTGCCACTTGCAGTAAAACCACGTTGGAAAAATTGCAAGACTACCCCAGGTGCTCCAGACGGCACACACCAGAGCTCTTGCCACGGCGCCATCTTTACGGCATTAATCTCATTACTCGCAGGTCACTATTGTTAAATGAAATGTATTTAAATTAGTTTATCTGAGGGATAAAGGAGGGGCCATGCATTTAAATAGCTGGGTCACTGGTATTAAATGATCAGGTAACTAAACTGCAGTTGTTGCATTTTGAAAGTGCAGCAGAAAGAAAAAGGGCCCAATGTGAATCTGCAATGAGTGTGAAGTGGTGTTGGAGCTAATGAACGTGTGGAAAAGTGGTCTTTCATGCGTATCTGCCATAACCAAAGCAGCAAGATGGCTCCAGGAGACATCTGTTATTCGCATGGGAATGTTTTGGATTCAGGTTAATTCATTTCCTGAGGCTCTTAAACAACCATGGGCACGGTTCTCTGACCGCCGCTGCTGCCAGTCCCTGCTGCTCCTACTGATGTCTGTTCCTGCTGCCGCCTGCTCCTACTGATGCCCGCTCCCCGTTCCTACTGATGCCTGTTCCCGCTGCTGCCTGTTCCTGCTGCCGCTCCTGCTGCTGCGTGTTCCTGCTGCCTGCTCCTGCTGCTCCTACTACTACATGTGCCGCTGCTGCCGTTCCTGCCGCTGCGCGGGCTCCCAGGATGCACCTGTCTCTACGGCTCGGCTCTTTCAGACACGTATGTAAGCTGGTTCACGGAGACAAGCGGCGCACGCTGGCGTGACACGTCCGTTTGTTCGTATGAATCGCATTGTGGTGCTGCTGCTGCTAATGCTGCTTCTGCTGCTTCATACTGCTACTACTGCTGCTGCTTCATCTACTTTGACATCTCTCTTCACTTTACATCTCTTTTACTGAAACACTAAACAGCTACAACAATATTCTACTGCTGTGGCCTTGATACAGGATTATTACTGTTATTATCTAAGGATGCTGCAACTGCTGCTGCTACTGCTGCAACTACTGCTGCAACTACTGCTGCAACTACTGCTGCTGCTGCTACTGCTTCATTTACTTTGACGTCTCTTCACTTTACATCTCTTTTACTGTAACACTAAACAGCTACAACTGTTATTGTCTAAGGATACTGCTGCTGCTTCATGCTGCCGCTGCTGCTGCAGCTGCTACTGCTACTGCTGCAACCCACTCTCTCAGAAGCTTATCCTGCTTCTAATGGATGCAGCCCAGCTGAGTATGCCGCGCTGCGCTGGACTCGCACCTATGCTCTCAGGGTCGCTTCGGCGGTCATGCTTCATCTCTCTACTTAATCTACTTAATCTTCTGATTCTATCAGATGCAGCTGGCCGAGTAGCTGCGCTGAGCTGTCAATCAAACTCCTACTCAAAGGCATCCATACCTGTATTCTTCACTCTTCTGATCGCAGGCTCCCCATCATGCTGCCCATCCTGCAGCAGCTCTGAGCGGCGCTGAATTCCGGCATGTCTGCCCTCCTCGCAGCATCTTCCTGCTCGCCTTCTATGGCTTCTCTGCATAAGCGTTTCACTACTGCTCACTCAACCTTCAATGCGGTCCGAGACACGGCTTTTCCCGACCTATCCTACTGTCCTGATTATCTAATCTCCAAACCAAGATTCTAAGCGTAAGGGCGCCTGCAACATCAATGGCCCTCTCCGGTAAGTCTCTCTGCCCCTACAGGTCTCCGCTTCTACACGGACGCTGCCCCTTCCGTGGGTTTTGGGGGGTTCTTCCAGGACCAGTGGTTCGCCGGGCCGTGGCCCGCTACTTTTCCCCGGAGCATTTCCTCTGCCCCACACGAGACATTCCCAGTGGTCGTGGCCTTCGCGCTGTGGAATCACACGTGGCAGAGAAAGAGGATCTCTGTCATGCGTGATAATCTCGACGTAGTGGAAGCATTAAACAAAGGTCGCTCTTCTCACCCAACATAATGTCCCCTGACCATTTCAACCTTCATCTCAAACATTCAAAGATCAAAGGCGCCTGCAACACAATAATAGCTCGCTCAGACACATCTCTCTGCCCCTACAGGTCCATGATGCGTTACACTCGCCTCCGCCGCAAAAAAGGAGATTTTAACGGACCTCTATTTCTCGCTCCAGTCAACCTTCCCATAACAGCAACCTGGTTCAGAGCTCAGCTAAGATCCCTACTGCTCCTCTGCAATTTGTCTCCCCAGCTCTATACAGCCCACTCCTTCAGGATAGGCGCTGCCACGCGCGCGACCTCGCTGGGGCTCCCCCACTCTTCTCTGCAACAGCTGGGGCGCTGGTCCTCTTCGGCTTTCTCCACCTACATCAGGCCAGATGCGACCGCTATCATGGCAGCACAACGTCTACCGGCTTCCTCGTAAGCTCCCTGCAAAGCAAGTAAGCAATAAGATTCTGGTGGCGGCACGCACTTTCCTCAAACGCTCAAAGATTCCCCTGCTACCGCGTCTGGCTGAACATGCGCGTATGTTTTCAGCTCGCTCAAAGATTCCCCTGCTTCAGCGTCTGGCTGAGTATGAGCGTGCGCTCATATTCTCAGCTCGCTCTGCCCAAACAAACACGGGCCCCAGCGGACGCAGCCTGGCTGAGCGACCGTGCGAGAAGCCTCTCACTCATGCTCTCAGGCCCGCGCAGTACGTCCTGCTATCCCAAATCGCAGGCCCGCTTTTTGGGGATTATGCACGCGAGCAAGCGCCGTGCTCAACAGCATCCCTCCCGGGCCTAGGGCGCCAAACATGCTCAATCAATAAACATGCTTAAATCTAATAAGTCTAACGGCATTTTCCTCATGGGTCTCTCCAAGGTGAAATGGAGCTTTCGCGAAAGTTCACTGTGGTAGACCCGGCTGCTGCGGCCCAGGCCACAGGCTGCTCTTCCTCGACTCATCAATACCAGCAACGCCCACATCCAGTCAACCAATAACCACCAGGACAGCAAGTTAAAAGCCGGAGACGCCCACTTCCCGGCCTTCTGAAGTCTGCAAGCCTCCGCCGCCCCACCTCCTCCTTCTCTGATCGAAGCGTGCTTGCCTACTGCCTCTGTCGTCACCAGTGCCTAGGCCCCGGGGGGGATTATGCACGCGAGCAAGCGCCGTGCTCAACAGCATCCCTCCCGGGCCTAGGGCGCCAAACATGCTCAATCAATAAACATGCTTAAATCTAATAAGTCTAACGGCATTTTCCTCATGGGTCTCTCCAAGGTGAAATGACTACACAGAAGAATATGAGACTGCCTCTGCAAGGACAATGCAAAATTTTGTTTCTCTACATGATGTTCTATGATAGAAAATATGTATATATTTTTTTTTCTTGAAATTGATAGGCAAGGTTGGGATTATGTTAGAATGTTTAAAACGGCTTGAAATTTTGCAAATGGTGGGCAGGGTACACATGATATTTGTTTCTATCCCTGTTTGTGTGTAAAACAATGACACATAGATATTACAGTATACAAATTAGAATTATATGATGTAACCCTTTTCTATGTAAATATATAATCGGGTAAAAATATACATTTCTTTAGTCACTGTGGGTCCTCCGCCTCCACCCCACAGCGCTGTTAAGACATTTGGCAGGAGCAGTGGACAGCTGCAGTGGCCATAGCCCGAGGCCCATCTCCAGAACATGAGCTGCTTGGTCAGGACCTACAGTATCGCTGAAGAAATGGCCTATTGTGCATGTTTTGGGTTAAGGACAGGAGTTTTCCAGCCCATAAACCTTTAACAGCTGACATTGTGTTATAGACTTTTAGTGCCAAGTTGATAGGGTCTGTTCCAGTCGGAGTCTGAAATAAAATCAAAATGTCCAAACATTTCAGTAAGAAGGGTCTCATTTTAGTTCACCAAACTTGTCCAGGGGTTGTTCTCGGCTTTAAAATGGGGCACGATATGTTCATAATGAATCACACCATAGCTGCTTTAGCAAAGGAGTGAAGTATAAATGCATATTAAAGACACATTCCCCAAGATCTGTAAATGTTTATCTCTGTACTAAGAGTCTACTTGATATTTTACAAATGTCAGCCTCCTTTAGAAGAAAATAACAAGTTATGCAAAGTTCTGGGATTGCGTCTCAGCAGAAGACGTTTTATTGTTGTGATACAAAGTAAACAGAATAGCGTTCACATGGTTTTCATAGCCAGGCAAACAGCAGTTACTATCAGCATATGCCACGTTGCCAATAGATACGATTGCTTTGTCCTTCAGGTAACCAGCATGAATGAAAACAACAAGCACTGTTTTGATAGAACTGTCATGATTGTAGAACAAAAAGATAACTCAAAATGTAAGACAGAAAAAAATAAATATAAGTTATTTATTATAAGTTAGTTATTATTCCAGGCTATACCAAAAATGAAAAATAAAAACTCAGCAGGACAGAAAGACCAAACAAAAGGAGAGGAGCACAGGGTTAAAATACACACATTTCAAAAACACACACATGGTTAAAATACGCACAGGGAGACAGAGGTGAAACATAAGGTTGGGGAAGGCAAGCCAAAGTGAGACTCATAAAAGACCAAAGAACCAATTTAGATATTTTAAAAACAACCAAGAATAAATCAACAAAACACACCATGACAATAATTTCACAAACAGTCTTCAAAAGGATCCACACTGGTCACGTATATAGACTTTTGAACGCAACATGCCAGAGCAACCTCTCCAAATAAAGCTGATATTTCCCTGGCACAGGCTAAAACACTGCAGGACTCTTGTTGTCACGACGATAGCAGTCCCACCGAGGCCACATAAAGGTCGGTTTGTCGCGGGGGATCAGTGCCGCATTACATCAGTGAAGTGGAAGTGCACTAATGGTATGTGCAATAAATATGTCTGCTTTAAGATTCATAAGCGAGCGTTATGTAAATTAGTTACCTTATCCTCCATATTGGATTGCATGTCAGTAAGAGTTGCAAAGAGGCATCGAACGGCCTGAAAATTAACCTGGGATTCAGACTAATAACTTTAGCAATAAGCATTTTCTTAAGCTGGCGTTATCAGACTTCAAATGTACTCAACGATAATTAAATTGCAGCAGCCACAAAGCGCATTCCAATTGTTTTTCATTAAATCAATCATTGTTATGCTATTGCGGTAAGTCCAACTGATCCAAATGATTGTGTTATTAAATTGCAGCCATAATTTTACAGCACAAACATTTCAATTCATTCTTCTTATCGCACAGTGAAAGGCTCTCCCAGAAAACAAGCCCATTTCCCCTCCTACATGCACGATACAGACGTACTGTTAGTCTGGCATTACAAATAGAAAGACATTTGGATAAAGGTTCAAGCTGTTTTTCGGCCTCTCTATGTATGTTGTTCGCAGTGTCCACAAATCAATCATTTTGTGTTTTCTTCCCTCACGCTGCTCGTTCTGCAGGATGTTGGCTCAGTGAGGAAAAATGTTAAGTAAACACTCCGAAAAGAGCACGGCAAATGAGTGAGTAAATATCGAAATCTCCAAATGTCACGCGAGGAGAGGCGGTGAGAGGCAGGTGTGTGGGGGAAATCATATCAGCGCTGTCACATCAACCACAGCACGCGTCAAAAGAGTTGGCTGCAAGCGGGAGAGGGATCGGATTTGAAAGTCACAGTATTAAGATAAGGAACAAAGAAGATTTTTTATATATATACAAAAGAACCTGAAGATGCTATGTTCTTTCTGCTGGGAAGCTTGAATAGATGTTTCTGAAATATTTTGGTTTTTTTTTACTGGCTGGGACTATGTCAATTAATGAAGAACAGAGGTGAACATTCTCCAGATTGTAGTCTTGTGCATTTCCATCCTCTGTCCCATAATCACACTCACAAACACAGACTCAGGCCCCGTTTAGATGGAGACACTGCGGAGATGGTGCAAAGCAATTAACAGAAACGACCAGGCTCCTGCAGACGCCTTAAAACAACATAGTTCTAGCGACCGGCCAGTAGTGTAGTTCTACAACCCGACACACGTGTGACCACCACCAGCATTATCACTTCCTCAATAACATCCTCCTCGGGCCACTGCAAAGACGTGAAAGAATGCACCAACATCATTCTGCATTTATCAGCCGCTGCGAAAATGGAAACTGAAACTAGAGCATTGTGTGGTTTCGTTTGGACTAACAAAGGAGTAGAATCCTCTTCCGTGTAGCGCTTGAAGCACAGAATCAGAATCATTTTTTTTTTATTGCCACGTAAGTAACAGGAGGTCACAGACTAGGAAATTGCTTTGGCTCAGTGCAACAGTCAAAAAGAGATAATAAAAATAAGAATAAAAAACACTTCTAAAGAATAAATTTAAATTTAAAATAGAGTTACAGTTACTATTTACAATATACAAGTGCACATGGTGCACACAATGTAAGGTGACAGCAGTACAGTGAAGTAAAGTGACGTATGATGGGCAGTAAAGTGACTTTATAAAGGGCGGGGGGACAGGTTACGAAGTGTTCAAGAGTCCAACAGCAGAGGGGAAGAAACTGTTCTTGTGGCGGGAGGTTCTAGTCCTGATGGACCGCAGCCTCCTGCCTGAGGGGAGTGGTTGGAATAGTCCATGTGCAGGGTGAGAGGGGTCGGCTGTGATACGACCAGCCCGGCCTCGAGCTCGGGCGACGTACAGGTCCTGCAGCGATGGAAGGCTGCGGCCGATCACTTCCTCTGCAGAGCGCACAATGCGCTGTAGTCTCTGTTTGTCCCTGACTGTGGCTCCAGCGAACCACACGGTGATGGAGGAGGTGAGGATGGACTCGATGATGGCCGTGTAGAACTGCACCAACATCTGTGCAGGCAGCTTGGCTTTTCTGAGCTGCCGCAGGAAGTACATCCTCTGCTGGGCCTTCTTGATGAGGGAGCTGATGGTCGGCTCCCACTTGAGGTCCTGGGTGATGGTGGTGCCCAGGAAACGGAAGGACTCCACAGAGGTGATGGGGGAGTCCATCACGGAGGGTGGGGGTGGGGGGACAGTGCTCTTCCTGAAGTCCACAATCATCTCCACTGTCTTCTGGGCGTTCAGCTCCAGGTTGTTACCACTGCACCAGGACACCAGCCGGTCCACCTCCCTCCTGTAGGCGGACTCATCGTTGTTGGAGATGAGTCCAATGAGGGTGGTGTCGTCCGCGAACTTGATCAGCTTCACGGAGTCGTGGCTGGAGGTGCAGTGGTTGGTGTACAGGGAGAAGAGCAGGGGAGAAAGAACATAGCCCTGTGGGGCTCCTGTATTTATAATCCGAGAGTCCGAGACATTCTTCCCCAGACGCACTCGCTGCTTCCTGTCCGTCAGGAAGTCAGTGATCCACCTGCAGGTGGAATCGGGCACGTTGAGCTGGGAGAGCTTGTCCTGGAGCAGGGATGGCAGGATTGTGTTGAAGGCAGAGCTGAAGTCCACGAACAGGACCCTGGCGTAGGTCCCCGGGGAGTCCAGGTGCTGTAGGATGTGGTGGAGGGCCAGGTTAATGGCGTCGTCTACAGCTCTGTTGGCTCTGTAGGCGAACTGCAGGGGGTCCAGGAGGGGGGAGGTGAGGGACTTGAGATGGGAGAGAACCAGGCGTTTCAAATGACTTCATGACTACAGACGTAAGTGCTACAGGTCTGTAGTCATTGAGTCCTGTGATCCTGGGCTTCTTCGGGACGGGGACAATGATGGAGGATTTGAAGCAGGCCGGGACATGGCAGGACTGCAGAGAGGTGTTGAAAATGTCCGTGAACACAGGAGTAAGCTCACTGGCGCAGTGTCTCAGAGTGGCCGGAGACACGTGGTCCGGGCCAGGAGCTTTGCGGGGGTGCAGCCTCAGGAAGAGTTGTTTAATCTCTTTAGCGGCTATTGTTAGGCTGGGGGCAGGGCTGATGGGTGGGTCGTTAGAGTAGTGGGGGGTGGGGGAGGGAGAGGTGTCAGGGGCAGCATCAAAGCGACTGAAAAATAAGTTCAGTTCGTCAGCTAGCTTATGGTCGTCAGCACAGGGGGGGGGGCTTTGGGTTTGTAGTTGGTGATCTCCCGTAGGCGCCTCCAGACAGAAGCAGTATCGTTGTTACCAAACTGCTCCTGTAGTCGTTCTCTGTGCCGGGACTTGGCTGCTTTCAGTTCTCTCCTGAACTGATATTTAGCTGCTTTGTAGCCGCTGCGGTCCCCCTCCCTGAAAGCAGACTCCTTTGCTTTCCTGAGCTGCCGGACTTTAGCAGTGAACCAGGGTTTGTCGTTGTTATAGATGACCCTGGTCCTTGTTGGAATGATGCTATCCTCACAGAAGTGAATGTATGACGTCACAGTGTCCGTATATTCATCCAAACTATCTGTGGCAGCTCTGAAAAGGTCCCAGTCTGTAGATTCCATGCATGCGCGCAGCTCTTCCACAGCTTCATCAGACCACACTTTGGAGCTCCTCATTGCAGGTTTCGAGAGCTTTAGTCTCTGTCTGTAAGCAGGAACCAGATGTATCATGGAGTGATCTGAGAAGCCGAGGGCTGGCTTGGGAACAGCGCGAAAAGCTCCGCGCACTAACGGTGATCCAGAGTGTTCTCCTCTCTGGTCGGGCATTTGATAAACTGTCTGTATTTGGGTAATTCCTGGCTCAAGTTTCCCTTATTAAAATCCCCCAGGATAATAATCAGAGAGTCCGGGTATAAGCGTTCCATACACAGTACTTGCTCTGCGAGTGCGCGCTGAGCCTCGCGCGCGTCCGCGCATGGCGGTATGTAAACAGAAGCAAGAATGAATGAAACAATTTCGCGCGGGGAGTAATATGGTTTACAATGAATGAAAAGATATTCCAGAGCAGGAGAGCAGTGCTTGGAGATCACTGTCACATCGTTACACCAGTTTGTATTGACGTAGAAACACAGCCCTCCGCCTCTGCTCTTCCCTGAGAGAGCACAATGGCGATCCGCGCGGAACAGCCCAAAGCCCTGCAGCTCCAGAGCGCAGTCCGGGATCTGCTCATTTAGCCAGGTCTCAGTGAAGCAGAGGACACAGGATGTGGCGAAGTCCTTGTTTCTTCTCATGAGCAGGCTGAGTTCGTCCATCTTATTGCCCAGTGAGCGTACGTTGGAGAGAAAAATGCCGGGGAGAGCCGTGCGCGCTCCTCTCCTCCTAAGACGCACGAGCAGGCCTCCGCGCTTTCCCCTTTTACGGGCCCACACTTTTTTGGCTAGAACATGAACTAAATTAGCCGCAGATGCCAAGAAAACAGGCAATAGGTCCATGGGAACGGTGGGTCGGATGTTCATAAGTTCCTCACGGGTGTAGGAACAGCCAGATGCGCAGTTAAAAAGTAAAAACAAAAGAAAAAGAGAGCAGCAAAGAGCCATGTCGACCGTACGAGGCGCCATCTTTGTATCTTATCCGGTACACTGACACTAGCAAGTCAGTGTACCGGCCACCATTGTTGTTTACGTTTGCTCTCGGCTACTGCGCATGTCCAAAATTGCGGGGAGGTGGGGGTCATAGCAGGCATAGAATTCACTCCTTTTTCTTCACACAGCTGTTTCTCAATGCTTGCGTTTTCACCCCCCTGAAGCACCGTCTCCATGTAAACAGGAGGCCAAACCCAACTCTAACGTTTTACTGTTGCAGCGTTTCCGTCTAAACGGGGCCTCATTCACCCTGAACTATTGCACAAACCGGAGCACCTGGAGGAAACCAACACAGGGAGAACATGGCTCGTCTACAGTGCCTTGCGAAAGTATTCGGCCCCCTTAAAACTTTCAACATTTCGCCACATTCAGGCTTCAAACATAAAGATATAAACATTTTTTTTTTGTCAAGAATCAACAACAAGTGGGACACAATCGTGAAGTGGAACAAAATTTATTGAATAATTTAAACTTTTTTAACAAATAAAAAACTGAAAAGTGGGGCGTGCAATATTATTCGGCCCCCTTGCGTTAATACTTTGTAGCGCCACCTTTTGCTGCAATTACAGCTGCAAGTCGCTTGGGGTATGTCTCTATCAGTTTTGCACATCGAGAGACTGGAATTCTTGCCCATTCTTCCTTGCAAAACAGCTCGAACTCAGTGAGGTTGGATGGAGAGCGTTTGTGAACAGCAGTCTTCAGCTCTTTCCACAGATTCTCGATTGGATTCAGGTCTGGACTTTGACTTGGCCATTCTAACACCTGGATACGTCTATTTGTGAACCATTCCATTGTAGATTTGGCTTTATGTTTTGGATCATTGTCCTGTTGGAAGATAAATCTCCGTCCCAGTCTCGGGTCTTTTGCAGACTCCAACAAGTTTTCTTCCAGAATGGTCCTGTATTTGGCTCCATCCATCTTCCCATCAATTTTAGCCATCTTCCCTGTCCCTGCTGAAGAAAAGCAGGCCCAAACCATGATGCTGCCACCACCATGTTTAACAGTGGGGATGGTGTGTTCAGGGTGATCAGCTGTGTTGCTTTTACGCCAAACACATCGTTTTGCATTGGGGCCAAAAAGTTCGATTTTGGTTTCATCTGACCAGAGCACCTTCTTCCACATGTTTGGTGTGTCTCCCAGGTGGCTTGTGGCAAACTTTAAATGAGACTTTTATGGGTATCTTTGAGAAATGGCTTTCTTCTTGCCACTCTTCCATAAAGGCCAGATTTGTGCAGTGCACGACTGATTGTCGTCCTATGGACAGACTCTCCCACCTCAGCTGTAGTTATCTGCAGTTCATCCAGAGCGATCATGGGCCTCTTGACTGCATCTCTGATCAGTCTTCTCCTTGTTTGAGATGAAAGTTTGGAGGGACGGCCGGGTCTTGGTAGATTTGCAGTGGTCTGATACTCCTTCCATTTCAATATAATTGCTTGCACAGTGCTCCTTGGGATGTTTAAAGCTTGGGAAATCTTTTTGTATCCATATCCGGCTTTAAACTTCTCCACAACAGTATCTGGGACCTGCCTGGTGTGTTCCTTTGTCTTCACGGTTCTCTCTGCGCTTTAAACAGAACCCTGAGACTATCAAAGAGCAGGTTCATTTATACAGAGACTTGATTACACAAAGGTGCATTCTATTTATCATCATCAGTCATTTAGGACAACATTGGATCATTCAAAGATCCTCACTGAACTTCTGGAGTGAGTTTGCTGCACTGAAAGTAAAGGGGCCGAAAGAAACTTGATTTAAAATCAGAAAATATTATATTAGGAAAAATCCCAATGAATATAAACTCAGATGAAAAGTATATTTTTCAAATCCTTAGAATCACAGCATTAAAGATCATAACAAAGGAGTGGAAAAAAAGTAATACACTGGATATTAAAAAATGGATTAATATTATACAAGAAGTAAAATTGAATGAGAAGTTAACTCTCAAAATAATGAACATGGACCATGAGTTTGACAAAAAATGGTTTATAAAAGAAATGGACAGCACATGAATATTGTGAATCAGCGGTTAACTGTGACTGTGCAGCGGAGGTTGATTGTACGTTGGGACTAATTTCTACTAAGGGGGATCAATAAATCAATAAAAAATTAATAATAATAACAAAATAAAAAATAAAACCTGTCGCTGAACCTGGGAAAGTGTTGTAGGTGTATATTGTGTGGATTTGTGTGGGATTGAAGTGATAATGGATTTAAACAAATGGAAAATAGATAAGATAGATACGTATGCAAGTATACGGGTAGAGCATGTGCAGTGGGCCAAGAGGAGTGGGAGTGTGTGTTGGGATGCTGGTGAGGGACAATAGATATGTGGTGTCTGGTGCGGTGTGTCTGCATGTGTGAGTCCCCTGTTAGTGCATAGGCATGCACTGTCTCAACCAAATAAACGGGTATGGTACGATGTGGAATTGGGGCCGATCTGATGTAAAGGCCATTTATGTCATTTACTTTATTTGTGTTGTGTATATCTTCTGAGAGACTGAACTTGTTCCTCCTTGTTATTTTATTACTGTTTGTTGTGTTTGTTGTTTTTTGTGTGTTTGTTTCTTTTTTATGTTTGTGTATGTTTTTGTATATTGGCTATGGTATATTGTCTACTTATTTTTGAAAAATTATAAAAAAAAAGTAAAAAAAAAAAAGAAACAAAAAGACAGTATTATATAATAATATTGCACGCCCCACTTTTCAGTGTTTCATTTGTTAAAAAAGTTAATTATCCAATACATTTCGTTCCACTTCACGATTGTGTCCCACTTATTGTTAATTCATGACAAAAAAAATTAAATTTTATATCTTTATGTTTGAAGCCTGAAATGTGGCGAAATGTTGAAAGGTTCAAGGGGGCCGAATACTTTCGCAAGGCACTGTAAAAGTGGAATTACCACCATGCCACCCATAACAAATACATTTGCCTTTACATCTGTGATTTGGACCAAAATAACACAACACAATGTTTTCTATCTTGTCTTATAGAGCACTTTGAGTTGCCGTATGTATAAACTTGCCTTGTCTTGCAAAAGCATCTGCATGAATGACTAGAGCTGGGCGATAAAACAATAACAAAATATATCGCAATAGACACATGTTCGATATCAATAGAAGATGGGGTTGATAGTTCAACTTCACTTCAAAAAACAGGACTTAAAAACAGCAAGTAAAGCCGAGTCAGAAATGCGTGGCAATCTGGAGTATGTAGGCAGACTTCTTGACCTATCACAGCCGAGCATGAACCGCAAGGCATTCTGGGAAATGCAACAAAAAAAGAAAAACTCACATCAACAAGCAATACGTTACGTCCGTGGATCGAAAGTTGTTGTGTGTCAATGCCGTCTCAATGCACATCCGTGCGAGGCATAGCATGTGCGGCGCGGCAGAGGCAGTGGGTACAGAGACTCGATGCATGCGGCAAAGGCAAGATACTAACTTTTCCCTCTGGAAATATGTGCCGCTAACTTGACAAATGTAGTGTAGTGTTTTTAAAAATGATCAATAATTATTGATATCGATCGATATGAATCACTTATATTGTGATATAGTTTTCAGTCATATCGCCCAGCCCTATGAGTGACAAACCAGAAAAGTTACATACTCCCCTTTAACGTTAACTATGATAATTTCTTCTTAAATCAGCCCATGTCACTGGGTTGTAAACAAATTGAATGATGGCTCAAGCTTACACAGCCAGATTTGTGGCCTCATTTTCCAAAGTGATTTCCAGTCTGCTGGTGCCAAACTCCAGAACCCCTTTTAACTTTTCAGAATGTGTGAGTGTGAGTTCGGACAGAGCGCCTGATGCAATATTAATTCAATCATTTTCCTCACGCTCTTGTCCTGTTCCCACTGCATCCAAACACCCCGGCAGGAGACACCCCCAAAAACCTCTGCAAATATGAGTACGAGGCGACAATGACTCAAAGACAATGTAAGTAAGTAAGTAAGTATCTTTATTTATATACAGCCTTTACAATACTTGTGGGAATTTGTCCTCTCACTCCACAGAGAGAAGGGAGCAGGGTCGCCAGTACAGGAGGGGCATGCCAGACCTCTTGTGCATGTTTTTAGTGGTAGGGGAAACCGGAGTACCCGGAGGAAACCTACGCAGACAAGGGAAGAACATGCAAACTGTTCCGACCGGAATCCGAACCCAGGACCTTCTTGCTGAGAAGCGAGAGTGCTATCCACTCAGCCACCGTGCCGCCCAATCGTGATGATCCAGGACCTTTAACAACATTTATGGACATTGGTCATACTGTATGCCCCTTATGGACAATTGGCTCTGAGTGTTTCTTTAAATTTGTACTCATTGTTTGGTTCTCTGAACTGTTTTGGCGAATCAACAACTTTGTAAAGTCTTCCAAGATCAAGGGTAAGGTTCAAGGTGACTTTATTTGTACCCATGGGTAGATTATTTTAGCAGTTAAAAAGCGTAGATGTGGCATCTACGCAAACATTTTCATAAAAATCCCATTTACACAAATCCACACAATTGTAAAGCGTTTTGTAACTCTGGACTGTGAAAGCTGCTAAATAAATAAATACTACTTTCTTACTTACTGTATATACTTAAAGAAAAGAAGGTAAAATGAAGGTAAAAGTGGTCAAAAGGTTAAGACTCCATCTAGGGCTATAAAAAAATACATTGAATTAATTGTTGAGGTGTATTGCCCAAAGACGCTGTATTTGAAAGATGAACAAAGTAAAAATGCAGATTTATTTCCAAAATCCCTAAATCTTGAGAGCTCACCACTCTGCCAGTCCTTCATAATGTCAAAATTAATATAATCAAAATACAACCTTTACCAACCTTTTCCTCTGCTCCATCTCCTGCCTGTCTGTGTTTTTCACTTTGCCTTTTCCCATAAACTCAAACTCATTCCATCATCATTCACAGACTAATATAGGACACAGAAGTCACATCACTCAAAGCTAACCACGCAGCAATATCGGGGCATAATTAAAACAACACCCTCATTACGATAATGTGCAAAAAGATAACAAAATAAACAACATGACACGAAACTCATTTAAAACAATAATTGCTGTGGCACAGGTTAAGTAGGCTATTGTCTTAAGTCATTTACAGCTTTAATTAACCCCTTCCTCATGCATTAATACACCATGGAGCAGGGTCAATTAGGAGCACCAAGATAAAGAAGTTCCACTAATGCTGGCGATTGTGGGATAATTACTTTATATTAGGGATATACTTGTGCATGTCTTTTTGTGCGTAAAAAGGGGAACCAGCCAATGAGCAATGAGTAAATGGAAAAATAGAAAAAGAAAATGACTAAAACTATAAAACCTGACTCGTACATTTTGATTACAAGGAGTGGACTGACCGAGTGCGGACATCACCCATAATATTTGCCTTAATGCGGAAGAGCTAGCTTAAACAGGCTGTTTGAGCGGGAATGTGGAGTTGCCAAACACAGGAACAGCGTCAGCCTGTCCTCAATCGTTCGACTCGCGAGCTAAAACAGTTTTTGAGCTCATATCTGGATTTACAAACATGATATAACAATATGAACACCAAGATCATGAAGAGTGTTAAACCACAGATTTTTCTAAGCCCAAAACACACAAACAATAAATGAGCTGGAGGAGTTTACTTTCACTTGTAAGTCTACAGGAACCAGAGCGAGTTCCCTACTGGGATTCATTGAACTATGGGGGTTAGCAATTAAATATCTATGTACAGTCAATGGGCAATACATTGTTATTACAAGTATTTATCATGTAATAGACTTGAAAGGGCTAGGCACATATTGACCATAAACTGTTGCCATAAGATAATTTCTTTTTTCTTATTTTTCACTTGTTTCACACTGGAAATACAGTTCATTAAATAAGTGTGACTGAGTTCAGTAACATTAAGACAAAGTAAGTACTTTAAGTATTTTATCAGTGGTTTTATTGAAGACGGTTGACTTGTAATTTGGGTGATTTCACATCTGCACTGTAAAAACGACAACTCAAAATTGTCCACCTTACTAAGATTTTTGCATTCACTGACAATAGAATTGAAAGTTGGAACTTGCACTGTCTGTTGTGAGCCACTTGAACTCACTATCAGAAGTTTCTGATGAAAAGTTCACCTTATTTGTTAAATTAAGTTCATACTTTGAAGTTGTAGTTGACATGTCAACTACAACTTCAAAGTAAAATCAACTTAATCAACTTCTGAAAGTGGCTCACAACAGACAGTTAAAGTTCCAACTGGCAATTTTATTGTTAGTGAATGCAAAAAGGTGAACAATTTTGAGTTTTTACAGTGCACACAGTACAGAGTTAGAGTGAGGTCAACTTATCTGTACTCATTTCAAAGTTGTCATGGCAACCGGCTGCTTTCAACATTTTGAATATACTAATTTAACCAAATAAATCATTGTATTTATTTTTACCAACCGTAATCGACAGGGCCTTCAACTAAAAATTTCCGTGCAGTCGGTTGCCTTGAAATTTTGAGCTGAACTAACTTTTTCTTTTTTACAGTGTACACAAATTAAACGTTTTTCCCTATTTAGTTAAAAAAAGCAACTCTGATTCACTCAAGTGTGAATGCACCCTAAAAATCCTATTTATCTTGGACGGACGCGCTAACTATAGCTCTGCATATATAAGTTGCATTTTCAGAATAATTTTTATTGCCACGTAAGTAACAAACAAAGTTACCACTTGGAAATTATTTTGGCAGAGAGCGTGCCACTTCGCCATTAGGGCACATTTGCACTGTGTATTCCACAGAGATGCTGCTCTAGACTCGACTGTATTTTGTATTTATTTATTTATTTCTCTCCATTAACGAAAGCGTCGCTGCTGCTATTCTTACTATGTCAAATGGAGATGTTGAATTGTCATTTCCTTGTTTGATTTTAACTTATCTATATATATTTTCCGCCTTTAGGCCAACATCACAACAGCAGTCTCATCCCAGAACTTTACAAACATGCTTCAACACAAATCAAATATATTTCACAATCCGTCAGTAGAAACCTCTAAAAAAATATCGACTGTTTGTCCTGCATTAGCATAAATCTCTGAGGTGCCATAAACTGTGACTGTAGAATACAAAGTGAACATGCGAACAGGTGCGTCCTTGTCGCCTGGAGGACAAAAGGAGAATATAAACACACATGACAAAGCTTTAATCGCTGTTCAGAGCACAGCTTAAGCCAAACCACCTACTTTTCTCATATAACTGTCATGTGGTGACTGATGGCTCCTGTAATCTATGTCCCAGACGTCTCTCAAAGAAAGGTTTACTAGTCCTCTGTGAGAAGTGGGGTCAATACAGCAATTAACATCAATTATCTGATAACGGGATGGATTTATTTACTATGGCCTAATTAGATACAATGTAATGTAATTGTATCATCCAAGCATCGAAGGTAAATCACCAGTATGCTGCATGTTGAAATAAATCAGAACATCCATCCATCCACCTCCCCTTAATCCATTTCTGGGTCGGGGGGGTGGCCAGAGATGCCACCCAGTGCACAGAGCACCAGCCTCTCACTGATCCTCCTGCAGGTGGAGTCCACAGAAGCTGAGCTCTTTCAGCAGGGGCTTCAGGCAAAGTGGGGTTAAGTGTCTTGCCCAAGGACACAACGACAGCAGTCATCAGTGGGAGTCATGAAGTAGGTCTTACGGTGGGCTCGAACCCACGACCCTCAGGCTCAAAGGCCAGTGCTCTACCAACTGAGCTACTGTAATCCCTGTAAACTGTAATCCCTGTATACTGTAAGCTAAACTATAGTTCACTTTGGAGAGACCCAAGAGGAAAATGCAGTTAGAAGTTTATTGATTGAGTATGTTTGGCGCCCTAGGCCCGGGAGAGATGCTGATGAGTGCGGCGCTTGCTCGCGCGCATAATCCCCAAAAACGGGCAGAGTTACCTTTGCGCGCCGGGACGTGAGCGCTCGCATCACGATCAACCGGACGCTGCCGCAGAGTTATCTTTGAGCGCTGGGACGTGAGCGCTCGCATCACGATCGATACCAGACGCTGCGGCAGAGTTGACTTTAAGCGCCGGGATGTGAGCGCACGCATCACGATCAACCGGACGCTGCCTGGGACGTGAGCGCTTGCATCACGATCGATACCAGACGCTGAAGCAGAGTTATCTCTGAGCGCCGGGACGTGAGCGCTCGCATCACGATCAACCGGACGCTGCCTGGGACGTGAGCGCTTGCATCACGATCGATACCAGACGCTGAAGCAGAGTTATCTCTGAGCGCCGGGACGTGAGCGCTCGCATCACGATCAACCGGACGCTGCCTGGGACGTGAGCGCTTGCATCACGATCGATACCAGACGCTGCGGCAGAGTTGACTTTAAGCGCCGGGACGTGAGCGCACGCATCACGATCAACCGGACGCTGCCTGGGACGTGAGCGCTTGCATCACGATCGATACCAGACGCTGAAGCAGAGTTATCTCTGAGCGCCGGGACGTGAGCGCTCGCATCACGATCAACCTGACGCTGCCTGGGACGTGAGCGCTTGCATCACGATCGATACCAGACGCTGCGGCAGAGTTGACTTTAAGCGCCGGGACGTGAGCGCACGCATCACGATCAACCGGACGCTGCCTGGGACGTGAGCGCTTGCATCACGATCGATACCAGACGCTGAAGCAGAGTTATCTCTGAGCGCCGGGACGTGAGCGCTCGCATCACGATCAACCGGACGCTGCCTGGGACGTGAGCGCTTGCATCACGATCGATACCAGACGCTGAAGCAGAGTTATCTCTGAGCGCCGGGACGTGAGCGCACGCATCACAATCAACCGGACGCTGCCTGGGACGTGAGCGCTTGCATCACGATCGATACCAGACGCTGTAGCAGAGTTGACTTTAAGCGCCGGGATGTGAGCGCACGCATCACGATCAACTGGACGCTGCCTGGGACGTGAGCGCTTGCATCACGATCGATACCAGACGCTGAAGCAGAGTTATCTCTGAGCGCCGGGACGTGAGCGCTCGCATCACGATCAACCGGACGCTGCCTGGGACGTGAGCGCTTGCATCACGATCGATACCAGACGCTGAAACAGAGTTGACTTTAAGCGCCGGGACGTGAGCGCTCGCATCACGATCGATACCAGACGTTGCAGCAGAGTTGTCTTTGAGCGCCGGGACGTGAGCGCTTGCATCACGATCGATACCAGACGCTGAAACAGAGTTGACTTTAAGCGCCGGGACGTGAGCGCTCGCATCACGATCGATACCAGACGCTGTAGCAGAGTTGACTTTAAGCGCCGGGATGTGAGCGCACGCATCACAATCAACCGGACACTGCCTGGGACGTGAGCGCTTGCATCACGATCGATACCAGACGCTGAAGCAGAGTTATCTCTGAGCGCCGGGACGTGAGCGCTGGCATCACGATCAACCGGACGCTGCCTGGGACGTGAGCGCTTGCATCACGATCGATACCAGACGTTGCAGCAGAGTTGTCTTTGAGCGCCGGGACGTGAGCGCTCGCATCACGATCAACCGGACGCTGCAACAGAGTTATCTTTGAGAAAGTGCGTGCCGCCACCAGAATCTTTATTGGATCACTTACTTTGCTTTGTATTGCTTTGCTGGGAGCTTACGAAGAAGCCAGTAGCCGTTGTGCAGCCAGGATGGCGGACGCGTCTGGCCTGATGTAGGCGGAGAAGGCCGAAGAGGACCAGCGCCCCAGCTGTTGCAGAGAGGTGTGGGGGAGCCCCAGCGAGGCCGCGCGCGTGGCAGCGCCTATCCTGAAGGAGTGGGCTGTGTAGAGCTGGGGAGATAATTTACAGAGGAGCAGTAGGGATCTTAGTTGAGCTCTGAACCAGGTTGCTGTCATGGGAAGAATGTCTGGAGTGAGAAAGAGAGGTCCGTTAAAATCTCCTTTTTGCAGCGGAGGCGAGTGTAACGCATCATGGATATGTAGGGGCAGAAAGATGTGTCCGAGCGAGCTATTACTATATTGCAGGCTCCTTTGATCTTTGAATGTTTGAGACGGAGGTTGAAATGGTCAGGGAACATTATGTTGGGTGAAAAAGAGCGACCTTTGTGTAATGCTTCCACTACGTCGAGATTATCACACATGACAGAGATCCTCTTTCTCTGCCACGTGTGATTCCACAGCGCACAGGCCACGACCACTGGGAATGTCTCGTGTAGGGCAGAGGAGATGCTCCGGTGGAAAGTAGCGGCCACGCTCGGCAAACCAATGGTCCTGGAAGAATCCCCCAAAACCCACGGAAGGGGCAGCGTCCGTGTAGAAGCGGAGACCTGTAGGGGCAGAGACATATCGAAGAGGGCCATTGATGTTGCAGGCGCCCTTACGCTTAGAATCTTGGGTTGGAGAGTAGATAATCAGGATAGTAGGATGGTCGGGAAAGCCGTGTCTCGGACTGCATGAAGGTTGAGTGAGCAATGGTGAGACGCTTACGCAGAGAAGCCATAGAAGGAGAGCAGGAAGATGCTGCGAGGAGGGCGGACATGTACTTGGGAGATGAGCCGGAGTTCAGCGCCACTGCAGGATGGGCAGCATGATGGGGAGCCTGCGATCAGAAGAGTGAAGAATACAGGTATGGATGCCTTTGATTAGGAGTCCGATTGACGGCTCAGCGCAGCTACTCGGCCAGCTGCATCTGATAGATCAGAAGATTAAGTAGAGAGATGAAGCACGACCGCCGAAGCGACCCTGGGAGCATAGGTGCGAGTCCAGCGCAGCGCGGCATACTCAGCCGGGCAGCATCCATTAGAAACAGGATAAGCTTCTGAGAGTGTGGGTTGCAGCAGTAGCAGTAGCAGCAGCAGCAGCAGCAGTAACCTCAGATAATAACAGCAATAGTCCTGTATCAAGCCGCGGCAGCAGCAGTAGCAGCAGCAGCAGCGTCCTTAGAAAATAACAGTAATAATTCTGTATCTAGGCAAGGCAAGGCAAGGCAAGTTTATTTATATAGCACAATTCATACACAAGGCAATTCAAAGTGCTGAACAAAACAAGAAAGCATTAAAATCATAAATTATCACAGAACATTAAAAAGAAAGATAAAAATATAAAATCCCTCAGTTGTATGCACAGTTAAACAGAACCGTCTTTAACCTGGTTTTAAACATTGTCAGAGAGGAGGCCTGTCTCACATCTTCAGGAAGACTGTTCCAGATTTTAGCAGCATTAATCTGAAAAGCAGCCTCCCCATGTTTAGTTCTGACTCTGGGCACTAACAGGAGTCCAGTCCCTGTGCTCCTCAGAGTCCGGGCTGGTTCATATGGGACTAACATGTCACTAATATATTTTGGTGCGAGGCTATGGAGAGACTTGTACACAAGCAGAGCTGTTTTAAAGTCTATTCTCTGAGCCACAGGAAGCCAGTGCAGAGACCTGAGGACTGGACTAATGTGGTCGTACTTCCTGGTTCTTGTCAGGACTCGAGCTGCTGCATTTTGAATGTACTGCAGCTGTTTTACAGCCTGTTTGGACAGACCTGTGAGCAGGCCATTGCAGTAGTCTAACCTACTGGAGACAAATGCATGGATAAGAATCTCCAAGTCTGCTTTAGACACTATGTTTTTGATCCTGGCAATGTTTTTTAGATGGTAAAAAGCTGCTGATGTTACTGATTTGATGTGGCTTTTAAAATTTAAGTCTGAGTCCAGTATTACCCCTAGATTTCTGACCTTGTTTGAAGGTTTTAGGGAGAGAGACTGTAGGTGACAGATGACGCTCTCTCTTTGTTTCTGGGGACCAAAGACAATCATTTCAGTTTTGTCTGCGTTTAGCTGAAGGAAGTTGTTTTGCATCCACTCACTGATCTGTTGGATACAGTGAAGGAGTGAGTCCACTGGTCCATGTTCTCCTGCAGTCAGTGAGACATAGATCTGAGTGTCGTCTGCATAGTTATGATAGGAAACTTTGTTTCTGCGTATTAACTGACCTAACGGCAGCATGTAGAGATTGAACAGAAGAGGTCCCAGGATCGACCCCTGTGGGACTCCACAGGTCAGGGCCATATGATCTGAGACACAGTTTCCAATCTCCACAAAGTACTTCCTGTCTTCAAGGTAAGACCTAAACCAACTTAGGGCGGTGCCAGTGACGCCAACCCAGTCCTCTAGTCTCTGTAAGAGGATCTCATGGTCGACGGTGTCAAAGGCAGCACTTAGATCTAACAAGATTAAGATTGAGACTTTGCCTGCGTCAGTGTTCAGCCGGATATCGTTTGTAACCTTAACGAGAGCAGTCTCAGTGCTGTGGTGGGGTCTAAAGCCGGACTGAAACATATCAAATGAGTTGTTGATTATAAGAAATCTAGTAAGCTGTAGGTAGACAACTTTCTCAAGGACTTTCCCCATAAATGGCAGATTTGAGATGGGACGATAGTTGTTAAGTACAGTGGCATCCAGACTGCTCTTTTTTAGCAGGGGCCTGATGACTGCAGTTTTCAGGGCCTTTGGGAATATTCCAGAATGAAGGGACATGTTTACTATCTGTGTGAGTGAAGGTAACAGACTGCTCAGAACAGACTTCAGAAATCTAGTGGGTAGTACATCCAGGCTGCATGTGGAGGAGCTCAAACTGGAGATTATCTCTTGGACAGTTTTATCATTTACAGGTGCAAAGTGAGTTAGCTCAGAGAGCCTTTCTGGTTGTTGGATGGTTATCTGTGGATTGGAGACAATGGCGCTTTTGATGCCTTGAACCTTGTCATTGAAAAAATTAGCAAACTCATTGCATTTACGTTTGGAAGTAAGCTCTAATGGCATTTGAACAGGGGGGTTTGTTAATCTATTAACTGTTGAAAACAGAACACGCAGATTGTTGCTGCAGCCTTCAATCATTTCAGAAAAATACCTTTCTCTCGTACTACGTAGCACCCGGTTAAACTCGCACAACTTATCTTTGAAGATCTCGTAATCTACCTGGAGGTTGGACTTGCGCCACTTCCGCTCGGCCCTCCGGCACTTTCTCTTTTGTGCCCTGACCGAGTCTGCTTTAGCCCACGGCGCCTTCTGCTTATTTTTCACTATTTTAACCTTCACAGGGGCAACGGTATCCAGAACATTCAAAACACTAGAGGTGACAGAGTTAAACAGTTCATCTACAGTAGAATACGATGCATTCTCAAAGTTTATCATTTCCATAAATAGTTCACTCGTATTTTCATTTATGCGCCTTCTTCGAACAGTTGCAGAGTCCACTGGTGGTTTGTTAGTGAAACACATGTCAAAAAAAACACAGAAATGATCCGAAAGAGCAACATCGACCACGTTTACATTTGAAATAATCACCCCCTTTGTAACTAACAGATCTAGAGTGTGCCCTCTGCTGTGGGTGGGGCCACTTACGTGCTGAGTGAGATCAAAGGATTCAAGTACAGAACTCAGCTCATTTGCATTTCTGTCATCAACATTATCCACATGAATATTAAAATCACCTGTAATAACCAAACTATCAAAATCTGTGCATACAACTGAAAGCAACTCGGTAAAATGATCAATAAAACTGTGACATGACTGCGGTGGCTTGTATAGGACAACGAAGAGTATTGGAGGAGATTGTTTTTGTTGTATTTTAAAAGACACATATTCAAATGACGAAAACTTCCCAAGAGACATTCTATGGGAGACAAAGTGGTCTCTGAAAATGGCAGCTAAGCCTCCTCCTTTTTTGTTTTCCCGTATTTCAGATTCAAACTTGAAATTTGGTGGTGATGCTTCTATTAAAACTGCATTTTCTGAATTTTGGTCAAGCCAAGTTTCAGCCATGAACATAAGATCAAGATTATGAGAAGAAATAAAATTATTGATTAAAAAAGACTTGTTACAAAGAGATCTGACATTAAGCGTAGCAAGTTTCAAAGTTTCAGTATCAGCGGTTGCGGTCGGCTGATTCTTACACGGAACAAGAATTAGATTTTCCAGATTAGACTGATTAACTCCAGATGTTTTTCTGTAATGTATTCTTTGTGTTATCACTAAGGGAATGGCACAGGTGGCTTCATGACAGGGCCCCAGCCGGGTCTCTCCTCTAACTAGACTGCCAGTGGCTGCGAAGCAGAGACCCTGTGCATCCTAGTGTTTAGAGAAAAGAGGGGTAGGGGAAGGCGGGGGAGGAGGATGGAGAGGTGGGTGGCTTTTGGGTGGTTGAACGAGGGGGGCAGGGAGGTGGAGGGGTTTTAGGTGATGGGTTAGGGCCGGGGTGGGCTGAGGCAGAGGTTTTGGATGTTGAACGAGGGGGAAGTGGGGGTGGAATGGTCATGAGGTTAGGGGAGGGACTGGCTGAGGTGGTTTTTGTAGGTGAATTGGAAACCCTAGGTGGTTTTGGAGGTACATATGGGGAGTGGTTTAGAATGTTGGACAGGACTCTAGATCGAGCTAATATGGGTGTGAGAGGAATAGTCTTCATCGCCGATTTTATTAGCCCTGCAGAGTGTTCAGGTAGGTCTAACAGTGAAGGCGGGGATGAAAAACAAAGGGAGGTGTCCCCATTCTCTCTTGATGGAGTGGACGTGGCAGGGGGGACCCAAGACAGGTCCTTGGGAGGTGGCGAGGGAGTCTTTAATGGAGGGGCAGGTGGTTGAGGAAACCCCAGCACAGGCCTGTCTGCTGTAGGCTGGGGTGAGGATTGGGGCTTCAGAGGCGCTGTAGATGAAGAAGGCGTGGCTGCTTTGGAGCAGGCTGGGGATGAGGATGGTGGTCGTGCTGCTACTGGTGATGATGCAGCTGCTGCTGGTGATGATGCAGCTGCTGCTGGTAATGATGCAGCTGCTGCTGGTGATGATGCAGCTGCTGCTGGTGATGATGCAGCTGCTGCTGGTGATGATGCAGCTGCTTCTGATGACAGTGGAGGTGTTGAGATCCTTCGAGGTGGTTGTGGTGTTGAGATCCTTTGAGGTGGTGGTGGTGTTGAGATCCTTCGAGGTGGTGGTGGTGTTGAGATCCTTCGAGGTGGTGGAGGTGCAGAGACTTTTGGAGTCGGCTTCCTCCCTTTCGATGGCTGCACGCGCTGCGCAGGCTGAGATCTCAGGGCAAAAGAAAGGTTATCCATCAGCACTTTTACTCCGTAAGTGTTCAGATGTGGCCCTTTCCCTTCAAAAAGCTCATGCCTATTCCAGAACAGATTAAAATTCTCAATGAAGGCAAGT
The DNA here is from genome assembly GCA_964034765.1 of Knipowitschia caucasica. Taxonomy (NCBI): domain Eukaryota; kingdom Metazoa; phylum Chordata; class Actinopteri; order Gobiiformes; family Gobiidae; genus Knipowitschia; species Knipowitschia caucasica. Next base: position 29,357,810 of record OZ035827.1, read on the forward strand.
CCTCTGCGTGAACATTCGTTGAGTAGGAAAGTATTTAGCTGATACAGACGACTGAATTTCATTTGCTTCCCGTCCACATTTGGTAGTGGGCCACTGATAACGATTTTTGTGTCCATTTTAGCAAGGTCGTCCAATAATAGAGAGTAATCCCGTTTCAACTTTTCACTTGTGTTGTCATAGACGTCTACTGCCCCCACGTGGATCAACAATCTTTTTACCCCGCCGGTCTCAGACAGAAGCCTCGGGGCCAACCGCCTTATCTCATCCACTTTGGCAGAGTGTACTGAGTGAACCTTGAGATTACGCATGTTTACGCCTCTTATCGCCGAATCGCCGATAAAGAGCGACTCAGCTGCGTTTGACCTTGACTGAGACTGAGACTGGGACTGAGAGACTACTGCTGATTCATCTTCCAAAAGTGGGGAAAAGCGGTTTCTTGTAATTAAAGATTTTTGCTGTGGCATTATGACACTCTTGTTATCATTAGCTTTGCCTTGTTTGGGCTTGGCACCATATGTGTTCCAACAATTGTCTCTGTTGATTTTGGGAAATGAAATAGCGTCATCATAACTTACGTTTTGTCCATGTGGTCCATTTCCTTTCACTGGTATTGTTGTGTTCAGCCCCAATTCTGATTCAAGCACAAACATTCGGTCTTGAAGAAGTTTTAGCTCCTGTTTGAGTGAAAAACAGCCGTCGCAAAGTTTTGTTCTATTCTCCCGTCCTCCCGACATGCTGTAAGTTAGGTAAATTCCACCAGTCTTGTGTTGAAGTTTGTAAAAAGGAGTAATCCGTGTTTTGTGGAATAAAAATGTAAGCAAAAATGATTAAAGGAGATAAAAAAGCAGCAAGCGAGGAGCAGCAAGAGAATGCGACTCTAAGCCACAGCAGTAGAATGTTGTTGTAGCTGTTCAGTGTTTCAGTAAAAGAGATGCAAGTGAAGAGAGATGTCAAAGTAAATGAAGCAGCAGCAGCAGTAGCAGTAGCAGCAGTAGCCGTATGAAGCAGCAGCAGTAGCAGTAGCAGTATGAAGCAGCAGCAGTAGCAGTATGAAGCAGCAGCAGCAGTAGCAGCAGCAGCAGCTGCAGCATCCGTAGATAATAACAGCAATAATCCTGTATCAAAGCCAGAGCAGTAGAATATTGTTGTAGCTGTTTAGTGTTTCAGTAAAAGAGATGCGAAGTGAAGAGAGATGTCAAAGTACATGAAGCAGCAGCAGCACGGCAGCAGATGCAGTATGAAGCAGCAGCGGCAGCAGTAGCAGCAGTAACGGTAGCAGTATGAAGCAGCAGAAGCAGCATTAGCAGGAGCAGCAGTAGCAGTATGAAGCAGCAGCAGTAGCAGCGGTTGCAGCATCCGTAGATAATAACAGCAATAATCCTGTATCAACGCCACAGCAGTAGAATATTGTTGAAGCTGTTTAGTGTTTCAGTAAAAGAGATGCGAAGTGAAGAGAGGTGTCAAAGTAAAGAAGCAGCAGCAGCACGGCAGCAGTAGCAGTATGAAGCAGCAGCGGCAGCAATAGCAGCATTAGCGGCAGCAGTAGCAGCAGTAGCGGTAGCAGTATGAAGCAGCAGAAGCAGCATTAGCAGGAGCAGTAGCACCACAAGGCGAGTCATACGAACAACAGACGTGTCACGCCAGCGTGCGCCGCTTGTCTCCGTGAGCCAGGTTACATATGTGTCTGAAAGAGCCGAGCCGTAGAGACAGGTGCAGCCTGGGAGCCCGCGGAGCGGCAGCGGCAGGAACAGCAGCAGCGGCACATGTAGTAGCAGGAGCAGGCAGCAGGAACAGGCGGCAGCAAGAACAGCAGCAGCGGCACATGTAGTAGGAGCAGCAGGAGCAGGCAGCAGGGACAGGCAGCAGCAGGAGCGGCAGCAGGAACAGGCATCAGCGGGATCAGGCATCAGTAGGAACAGGCAGCAGGGACCGCAGCAGCGGCGGTCAGAGAACCATGCCCATGGTTGTTTAAGAGCCTGAGGAAATAATCAACCCGAATCCGAAACATTCCCATGCGAATAACAGATGTCCCCCGGAGCCATCTTCTGCTTTGGTTATGGCAGAGACGCATGAACGATCACTTTTCCACGCGTTCATTAGCTCCAACACCAATTCACACCCATTGCAGATTCACATTGGGCCCTTTTTCTTTCTGCTGCACTTTCAAAATGCAACAACTGCAGTTCAGTTACCAATTTAATACTAGTGACCTAGCTCTTTAAATGCATGGCCCCTCTTTCCTCCCGCAGATAGACGGATTTAAATACATTCATTTAACAATAGTGACCTGCGAGTAATGAGATTAATGCCGTAAAGATGGCGCCGTGGCAAGAGCTCTGGTGTGTACAGTCTGGAGCACGATGGGGTAGTCTTTGCACATGTTTTCCAACGTGGTTTTACTGCAAGTGGCAGAACATGAATCTGAATTAATGCACACTGCTCCTTTTATATCCCTCAGACAATAGAGATTTGATGCCATTTAAGATGCATTGCCCCTCAGTTAGCTCAAACACGTGTGAAACGGAGCCTGCAGACCAAGCACGGGGCGAAACTGGCGCCTGTAGTCAAGTGCGTAGGGCAAAACCGGCCGCTTGCAGCCCAGACTCAGGGATTAATCCGTCCGCAGGTCAGCACACTCACTGTACTCACATGCCAGGAGACGTGGGAAAAGCAACGGGACAACGCGGCACCGCCAGTCGGAGGCAGGGACACGCACGGCACCGCCAGACCGTCTGCGCGCGGCAGCAGACCACGAGGAACGAGCAGCACAGGACCCGCGGAGGGCCCCGCGGAGCAGCCCGCAGAAGAGCCCGCAGAGAGAGCAGTGGAGACACGCGAACCACAGGAGGTGCAGGGACGCGGAGGAGGAGCAGACCACGAGCAGCCAGACTGAGGACAGCCGGGCCACGCGCACGAGCAACACGTGAGCAGAAGCGACCCCTCCAGAACAACGCATGCATTTGCGAACAGGTGCGTTAGCGACATGCACCTTGCAGACTTCAGGAGCTTGCAGACTTCAGAAGGCCGGGAAGTGGGCGTCTCCGGCTTTTAACTTGCTGTCCTGGTGGTTATTGGTGGATTGGATGTGGGCGTTTTGCTGGTGTAATGAGTAGAGGATGAGCAGGCTTGTAGCAGCGGCCGGGTCTACCACAGTGAACTTTCGCGAAGAGCTTCATCATTATAACTGTAGCATTATTCATTTTCATAGTAATTACACAGTCAAATAATCATGTTTCAATACTGACCATCTATACTACATTCAGATAAGAGCATTTCAGTGAGAAACCCACTCAATATTCAGTCCGACATGAGCCAATGAACAAAAACGTTAATTGCTGGATAAGCTTTAACAAAGGTAGAATATTAACGATATAATGCACTTTTCCTGGCTGACACGTCTGCTGTCATTACAAATAAAATTTAAATCAGGAGGGTGCTTTCATATGTTATTGTCAGATTACCAGAATACTGCATAAAAAAGGCTTGAAGAAAGTATGTGTGTGTGTGTGTGTGTGTGTATGAAAAGTCATTGAGTTGTCAAAGGGGACGGTATATGAGAAAGTTTGAGGTCTAAATATACTAAATATAGGTAGTTAAGTGACTCACTGATTAGTATAACGCAGAGGAAACTATCATGTGATTGATATGAAAGTCTAAAGCGGATCCAGGAAGTGCTAATCAGTGCTGCCTGCTGCTGGTGTCTGTGCCCAGCCTCTGCTCTCCGGGGGCTGAGTGCTTTCTGCAGGGCACTTGATTGCACCTGTGTCTGGGAATAAATAGGTCTGCTCTGCCAGGCCTGCCACAGACGACAATGAAAGATACCAGACATTTTGGCACCTGTATATTTCTCCAAAAATGGCCAGACATGAAGCAGAAGACACCACTCGTGACTGGTTTAGACAACGGCTCAAAAGTGACTCCCTGGAGCGATGACAATAGCACTTTAATTACCACCAACTGAGCCCTGCCCTGCTTAGCTTCAACAAAGTATAAGCCTAAATACTCTAGTGCAAATAAATAAGTATACGATTTAAACGTACATGTATGTGTGATAACGTTAACTGTGAATTTGTGCTTTTATGAATCGAAGTATAAATATATGGATACATAGTAATATAATCTGGTGCAAGAATATTGGAGTAATAAGTCAATAGCTCTGTTCAAATATTCACAGAGATGATACTACAGTTCATGTTAGCAGCAAAAGGCTCTGGGCTAAATAAGAGTCTCTTGGCCAGTGGAGACATGTGGTCCATATTCTACCATCTTACATTATGGCACATTATGGCACATATATGGAGGACTACTTTATTCCACTAAATAAACTAAATAACTGTCATTGGAATGTTGTTTGTTGTTGTTATCATTTTTAATAATTCCTATTGGGCCAAAAATATATTGTAGAAAGCTTGTATTGTATTCACTTATGGCTCCAGGAAGGCTTCAGGAAGTCTGGGGGGGACTCATTTGTTACATCAGACTTTTGAACATGCTGATAAGAAAGGTCTTGTCATTGTTCCTTGCTCTGTTGCTTCTTCCTTTCCTTTCTGAATATGAAGGTGTGTCTTGTACTATGAAAGGAGCTACAGACTGTTTGAGTTTGAGATCTGTCCTGAGAGAGGCTGAGCTCTGTCTCTTGTAACAAGTAAAAGATTAACTATGTCTGTTGTGTGAGATTTTGTCAGGGTCAACTGTGGTTAAATGTCAGCATTAACAATAACCAGTCCATTGAAATCAGGTAACAGTAAAGTTTTCTAAAATATGTAATTTTAGTAGCATTGTAGTATTAGATCAATGATAAAACTGCCCTTCAATCTTTTATAGAGCTTTTCATCTCCCTCAGACTGGACTCAGCTCAGCACTATTTCAGACAGGTCTCTGAATTACTGTCAGATGTTGAGGCGGTCCAGCTGGATCCAAGTGAAAATCCTTTTTTGCACCGGGAATGTGTGGCAATGGTTGATGGTGTGGCACATAGACCTCAGTGAGACTGCATTTCTGCCCTAAAGACACGACCTGAGCAGAAGACAGAATTGTTATTCCCATCATGTAAAATGGGAAAACTAAAAACCAAGCTGCTCCATAAGCCAAGCTGCTCCTCCAAAAGCTGTTAACTAGTTTCAGACTTTCCTTATTGGTATAACCCATTACAATGTTATTTATACAGACAAGCTACAAGGTAATGGTTTAAGAGTGAGTCAAACCATGTCTGCAGAAGTTGGAGGATTCTCTCATGATCCTTCTCTCATGTATACATTAAATTAGAATTTGTATCGCCGTAAATCACAACAGCGTTCACCTTGGAGGATTATATATTGTTGTCGATTCACCAACAAGAGATCATAGAATCAAACAGTTCGTACACATAAAATGCAATACTAACAAACACATGAGAGCCGCCATCGGTCCCTAGGGAGCGAGATGACCACTGTAAATGTCTGTAAATGTTAATAAATGTCCTTAAATGTCCCAGATCATCACTGTCCTTAGATCTTCTGCTTCAGCAAGGAATGATTCAACAAAACAATAATCCCTTGACACACAACATACAGTATTATTGTTAATGAAACACAATAACTGTCATGTTTGATGGTTACAAAGGTCACGCTTTTACCACTAGATGGATGTTTCGCTAGATTAGACCTTTTCCACTATAACATTTGATCCATAGACAAATCTAAAAATAAAACAAATTATTTTAATCATATTACAACATTATACATGCTGGAGTTGTTTTTTGACCAAGCCAAGCTAATATCAGGAGCTTCTGGCAAAAACATTTTAACCCTGCACCTTCTGTCTAAAAGCTCCTGTCTCAGCCCGGTAATAGTACGGTGTCATCTTTTTAAAACAATAATATAGTTTTCAATTTTCACTCCTTAGGTGTAACATAGGGAGTTACACACGGACAGCTTTTTTTTAACCCGTACTTGTTTCTTCATGTATTTTCTGAGATCACAGATTTACATTCTAAAACATTAATGAAAATATTCTCAAAATCATACCGAACGAATGCATGATATTTGCTGATAATAAAAGGATCATCTGAGTGGCATGTGTCGCACTCCTGGGTGAAACGTCAGTCCACCGCCTTCAGTCCTTCTCTTTTGGTCTCCATGTGTTTGTCCTTTGTAGATCGCAGCCTGTTCAGTTCTTTGCGGGTGCCTGTCTCACACTCGCTGCCTTCAGCCGAACATGTCACTAAACGCCTCGCCATCTGGCCCCTCTCTTTTGTCCTGCCCCGTGCCAATCCTCCCTCCCAGGGCCTCCGTCTGTCCTCGAACGCACCATCTCTCCTCACATTAAAGACGCGTAAAAATAAGTCATGTAAAAATAAGTGAAACCCCAGCAGATGCCTGAGACGATGTGTTCAAGGTTGTCATTTGCTAGTACAGTTTTGGGGCTGGCATTGAGGCATGTTTACACCCAGGATTATTGAGGAAGCAAAACCAAGGACATGACAGGTACGCAGATTTAAATGTTAATGAGAAAAGTTTCTTCTTATCTTTCTAGAATGTTCAGAGAAGACTGGTTCTACTGTCATTATCACTGACATTTGACAGAGATAGGAGGTATACTAGCTGTAGCATGATTTGTTGTTGTAATTGGAGTATTTGGCTACTCTTTGACAAGTGAAGGAAGCTCAATGTTGACAGCTTAATTTGATAAATTATGCAGCTAAAGCAGAAACTCAGACTGGGAACATGTTTCACAGTGTTGACTTTCTCACCTCTATATGAGTCCTCCCTCTCTCTACGCACATGTGCCTGAGCTCATCCCCATCAGCCTCAGTTTCAGTCACACACCTGTGTTCATCAGCATGACTTCACGGAAGCATTTACAGAACCCCTCAGTCCTTGCATCAAGCTGCTGTTCGTGCAACAACACACTGCCTCACGTCCTCTTCAGTAGAGTTGTCATGTTGTCGGTTCAGATTCCAAAACCACGAGGGTCTAGACCCGGGGCGGTTTGCAAGCTCATAATCTCTAATATATTCCCTACTGCTACATTTTTGTTTGAGTCTAATCAAAAAGAGCCACATTTTATTGAACGTTAAAAGGTAATAAACATAAGTACCACATCATGCGTCTGCTGGGCCTTAATCGCCTAGTCTTACATTATTCTATTGTCTTGAGTCTTTCCTGTTTGAAATAGTTTCTGAAACATTAGTGATTTTCATGTTTTATTACCAGATGTTTCCTTCAAAGAGATAATGCCTCTATAAGAAATTATATGTATTGTAAAAGCAGAAAACTACACGGCTTATTCTGACCTTTTCAATTGTTCATGTATTATCTACTTAAGAATGAATTTCACAATAGAAAACATAAAATACCAAAGTAAATAGTCTCCAAATGATGTTTAAAGGCCAAATATGTTCGATCGAAGATAATGCATCATTTTGATACTGTACCAATTTGTAAATGGCCTTCAATGCTTCCACTCGAGCGCTGAAACCAATCAATCCACGTTGACGCAAACTGCCTTTGTAACATTTCTGCACCAACACACCTTTACGACGCAGAGGGTTCACACAAGGTCTTTGGCACACTCTCTCATGGCCCTGTCCCGGGGCAGTGAGTCAGTGGCCCCTCAGTCACCTGCTGTAATCCTCAGTATGAATAAACCATGCACAGGGCAGAGGCGCTATTTCCAGAGTCGTCCTCCCACCACAGCCTCTTCTCCAGGCTTCTCTAATGCACACGCTCTCAGGTCTGCGCCAAGGTCTGCTGTTATGGCGGCATTGTTTCTACCGTTCATTCATTCATTCTTTCATTTGTGTGTTGGGAAAATTGATGTCAACATATGTCAACATAATCTATAGCAGGCCTGTCCAATTGCGGCCCTCCATGTTATTTTATATGACTGTCTGCCTTGCTAGCTCAGAGTAGCCAATGAGATCATAAGCCACATGAGTTCACAGTGTCATCCAGCCAACTTCAGCTCTACTAATACAGGCACGTTATACCTTGTTGTACAGCTCAGCACTTCCAAAATTCAGCAATTGACTTTATTTGAAGATACTGATATTAATCTCTGAGTCACACAATTATGTAGATGAGCAAAAGTAACCGGTAAGGTGGTGAACATTTGTCATTCAGCCAACTTCAGCTTTGTCAAAATATGGACATGTCATACCTCACGAACAGCCGGAATCACATCAAAACAGTTTTACAATCCAGGGTGGAAGCCCCTAGACAGCCCATCAAAGCCAGCCCTTCACTCTCGGCCAATCACACAGCACTGCCAACCTACGGCAATTAAGCAGCTGTTTTAAAGCGGACACTTCCCAACATCTCACCCTTTCCCAAGCCTTGCAAGGAATTGTTCTGGAGTCACTTTTGTCTACTCACGCCTCGCAACCACCCCTCCCCGTCTCTTCTTCAATCTTCCAGCCAACGCTCTCATCTGAACTTCACCCTTATGCCACCATCAGTACCTGGACCTTATGCCACCACCAGTATGGTCCCGGGGCAGGGCTGGACTGGGACAAAAAAACGGCCCGGGCATTTTTTCCTTTTTAGCGGCCCAGGCAGCTCAAAAGGTTCAAAGAGCCCTATTTGACAAAAAAAAAAAAAACAGCGTTGTATAAGGCTTATATGAAGGTAACAGGGGCTGAAGCTGTATTAGCTACATTAGCTATATTAGCTACCTTAACTACATTAGCTATATTAGCTACATTAGCCTAATATCTAAATGACAAAGTAAAGGCTAAACACATAAAAACCATTCATGATTATCAAATGTGTATTTTCATTGCAGCGTGTCCTGGAGAGAATGATGCACCACGTGACGACTCTGCTTTAAGTTTAACCTTCTTGCAATTGTACAAATACAGTAAATAAATCTGTTTTTTGGCTCCGAGTTCACCTGCATCACTGTCTGTTCATATCCATCACAGGCTGAAGTTTTCTGGAGCTGAATGTCCTTAATGGCCTTTTCTTTCACCGTCTTTGCGAAGGTTTTTGAAGTCTGAAAATAGGTGCTCTGACTTTATGATGAATGAATCTTTCAGTGAACGGTGTTTAAAGCTTCATTGTTCCTCCTGTTGCAACAAAACTTTTCATTACATCGCAAACATGAAGCAGTCCTTCCTCATTGACTGAAAGCAAATGTTCATTCTCATTCTTAGTCCAGTCTTATCGACTCTCTTTATCTTTGGGATCCATGCGCACACACAGTTAAAACTGAATATTACTTATACAAGTTTTTGCAGCATTGAAAAACGTTAAGAACGTTTTTCCTCCTACAGAAACCACATTCAAACTAGAAATAAAATATAGCCCTCACACTCAGACATTTTTGAAAAGGCTCCAGGAGCCACTTTAGGGGCACTAAAGGTTGCCGACCCCTGGTTTATACAGTATGTGGAAGCAAATACTGTAGAGGATCAGGATCGCTCCAGTTTTAACAATAAAATAAAGTACAATAGTCTACATTAAACAGAGTAATAAACATGTCTCAGAGTGAGGGAGGTGGACACAGACAACACTATTGTTTGTTACAGGGATGAGAATTGGTAAACATTTCTGAAATGCATATTGTCAGCCATTTGCTGGCTCTAAATCTGTTTAATCTGTTCACAACATTTTACTTTTGGGCTCAAACATGAACTTTTAATGCAATGGAAAATTTGGGTACCCGAGCTTTAATTTAGAGGAGAGGGGAGACGCGGACTGTTTTCTGCAGCGGTGTATTTATTGGGTGCACAAATTACGCAAATACACGCATGGTCCTGTGCGCGTTTATGGTCTTGGGTACATGGACACGTTGCGGCTACGCGCTCGCCGTGTTGTGTTGTGAGCGGTTCCCGGTGAGCGGTTCCCGCGTCCAGCTCAGAGCCGCTGGATGCCGGAACACTGCGGCCGCTGAGGTGGTGGAATCCCGTTCGAGTACATACAGCAGGTGCCCCGCGGACACGCGCGCTCCCCTCAAACATTTCTCAACGGATTTACACTTTTCACAAACATGTTTTTTGTATGAGGCAGACAGACCGGCCCAAATATGGGCATCGGCCCTTCGGGCATTGCCCGGTACGCCCGATGGCCAGTCCAGCCCTGTCCCGGGGGTTTATAAGCGGCACACAAGGAATGATGGTCACAGACAAAGTGCCGCTGCCAGGGCCTAGGGTTCAAAACAAACTAATGAATAAACATATTAGTGTCTGTGTAGTCTCTCCAGATTGAAATAATGTTACAACATATTAGAAAGCTAATTGTTTGATAATATCCGCCGATGTCTTCCACAATGTTCCAGTCAAATGTATGGACTGTGACTACTTTACAGTATATGGGGAATTTTTCTTCTTCCTATTGATGCGCAACATGTTGAGAACTTATAAGGCAAATTACGGTATTTTCATTTGGTGATTTCAAGTTGCCTACCTCACTGAAGTCACAGTAAAAGTGGGAGAATATGATTAGGGCTGCAACTATGTAATTGATCAAACACAACTAATACAGTTTTTCCAAATATCAACATTTGTAGTAATTGATTCATTGTTAATAGCTCTGTGTACATGGTAAGAAATATGGTTTAAAGACCCAAGTGTATAATGATTAAATACAATAAATTAGACTTGTGTGTCGTAGTAACAAAACAATATCTAATCTTATTCAAATAATCATTAGTCACAACAACTGTAATACTAAAACATATTAAAACCAACAACCAAACAAGCACTTAAAACACAGCATAGATACAAAAACAACATTCTTACATTTGCCTCCCAGCCCTTCATATAAACATCCTCTCTCCCTTCTTGCAGTCACTAAAACTCCTCTCCATCTTCAGCAGCAGCAGAACATCAGCCTCCAAACCCCGGTCTCACGTTGCACACAACATAAATCCAGAATAATTAAAAGTAATGAGAGGAGGGGGGGTATGGGAGGTGCTATAAGAGCTGAACTTTATGTGGGAGAAATGAGATAACAGCCTTTGAAGTTACAATGCCCCATACGAGCATATGTGTGGAAGTTGTTATGGTGAATTCTTTTACAAACCTATAAAAAAAAATCCTCTTACGACGCATAATTTTGACTCACCAATAAAAAATAAATAAATCATGGCTTTTTTCAACCCTGTATAAAATTTGTGGATTACAACAGCACATCGATACCACAGACAGCCACGTTTTCTTCACTCACTAATTAGCAATGCATTTTTTTTGTATTGTATAGCACTTTACAGTAGAAAATAAGGGGCTCCGGAGAACAAACAGATAAAACAGTAAAATTAGACGACAACGGAACAATACGATGTGACATTACAAGATAAAAAAAAAAAGCTAATTTATCACGGAATCCATCCATCCATTTTCATCCCTTTATTCCATTTCTGGGTCAGTGGGGTATAGGCAACCAGATTTGCCACCCAATGCTCATAGCACCAATCCTGGTCTTCCAGAAGGGGCTCCAGGTTGAATGGGGTAAAGTGTCTTGCTCAGGGACATCGGTGGGAGCAGATCTCATGGTGGGGGATCAAACTCACAACCACTTGGCTCGAAAACCAATGCTCTACCATCTCAGTCACCATACTACCAGTTTGGACAGCACGGTGGATAGGACTCACGCTTCTCAGCAAGTAGGTCCAGGGTTCGAATCCCAGTCTGAACAGGGCCTTTCTGAGCGGAGTTTGCCTGTTCTCCCCGTGTCTGCATAGGTTTCCTCCGGGTGCTCCGGTTTCCCCTACCACTAAAAAAATGTACGATAGGTCTGGCATGCGCCTCCTGTCCTGGAGACCTCACTCCCATCTCTGTGTGGAGTGACATCTGTAAAGCGCTTTGTGACTCTGGTCTGTGAAAGGCGCAGATTAAAGATTACTTACTTACCACAGTAAATAAGTGAATAAACATACACACACACATATACGCAAGCATAATACACATACTGCACACACACCTGCCCACATACACACACACTGTCTTCACCAAAGGACTTTCAAGCACGCTAGTAAAATTACTCTAACCCTATTACAGTGATAATAAACAGTATAAAAAGCCAACGCAAGGATTGTCTACTTTTCATCCACTCAACCAACAACTCATTTGGCTTTCTGCCGCTGTTATTGAATGAACACAAATTAGTTGATCTTGCACCCATAAACACGCTCCATTGCTTTGTTATGACATTTTATAACCAGTCAGAAATGCTGAAGCTATTTCACCAATTAAACGGTGGCACTAAAAATACTAAGAGCGCAGTTAGTATACCAAAACAACCGTGATTTATGACGCCATTTTCTGGGAGTCTGTTGCCCCTGGCCTTGTCTCGTCCTCCTTTTCTCTTTCCCTTTTACCTTTACGTTTATGGAGCCTTAACTTGTCCCTGCGGTCTTAAAAACACACTCCCGGTGCATCACTCTCTGCAGAAGCCTCTAATGGCCTGAGACAAAGGGTTTTGAGGAGCAGCGGAGAGGAAAAAACAAGCAATTAAAGGAGAAGGCCGCAGCAAAACTTTAGATTTATACAAGGTAATGTTATCTGGTCCCGTTTCATAGATCAGTGGATGTGCTTTGGGTGTGAACTGAGGTGAAGTTTTAGTAAAGTTTAGATGGATTTGATCCCATTTTGGTTCATTCATTGGTAATTTGTTTTGAAGTAAAAGCTCTCTTTGAGGTTTTTTTTCACGGTGAGGCCGCTGGAAATGCACGGAAAACAACCAAATGAAAGAAAAGAAGCTAACAGATCTGACAGGAATACTGTTGTGAAAGCACTCGGCAAGATGAAAGTTAGATTGCGTTACAGAGTTCAACAAACAGCACAGTTACGAGTTGATATCACACAGCAGCAAGAGAAGGAGTGGTTGCCTTTTTTGTGTTCTTCCCGTCCCATTGATTGTTAGCTCAAAACCCTAATGTGATTCCCTTTTGTCTTCCTGTGTATTGCTTTTCCCCACTTGTTGTCTGTCCGTTCTCTGTCCCACATTTGTCCCTGGCTTGTTTTTAGTTTTGGATTGCTGTGTTTTATTGTTAACCTGGATTTGGTTTTATTAAACTGAATTACACATTTTCAGTCCCGCATTTTGGGTTCATTTCACAACATGACACTTTTTGGATTCTCCACTCATTCAAGGTTGATAAATGCCTTTTCCTTTGCTCCCTAGATGATCATGTTGTTAGGTTAATTAATCATTAATCAACAATTCCAACTCGGTATAGCCATCAAACTAGTCCTATAGCTTCAGTGAGCAACACATCAAAACAATATTTCTCAGGCAGGTAAAAGTCATTCAAACATCACAAGTTTCCCAACAGTCCTTGCACACTTTCCAACTCTGACATTGCAGACATGTGTGCTTCTTCTGCAATATTTATCTGTTTGCATAATATTAACTTTACGCATTTTGATCAGTTTTTTAAAATTGCTTTTGTCAAGCACTTTGAATTGCCTTGTACCCAAATTGTGTTATACAAATAATTGCTTGATGGGTTGATTGTTTGAGTATCCAAGCTGACATAATGGACTATCTTTCAAATGTTTTACTCATGTACAGTACCTCATTCAAAGTTTGACATTTTATAAACTAATTTAATTTTGACCAGGGATATTTAATGGGTGAACGAAAATGATGTTGATAAAATAATGAGCTGGGGTTAGATGAGGTACAGTTAGATGCCATCAAACAATCTATTGATCACTTAGTCATTATGGTAAAGTTTGCAAATTAGGCCCTTTGGGAAGCTATTTGGAAGAGGGCTGTGACTCCAGCTCCCAAACTCTAGGCTTGAGACCCCAATGTATTACTTTTAACTTTACTGATTTGAGTCGCACACATTGTGTTTTGACATTTTTCGACCTGTTTTGGATGATTAAGTTGTTCTCGTATTGTATTCTTGTGGCTTCTCTGTTGTGCTTTTCAGCTCTCAGCCTCGGTGCTTTTACGGGTCCTGCAGGTAAAACGCTCAGAGCCACAGCAGTAATGAGCAGATTGGGAGTTTCTGACTGACAGGAGGAGAAAACCCATGGTTCAGCTGTGTGTGTGTGTGCATGTGTGTGTCTGTGCGTGCGTGTGTGTTAAAGCTGCATTACCTCACTTTATTTTCGTATTCATTACGAAAATTCAATCCATATCCATGCAGTGCATTGGGATATACGTTCTTTTGAAGATTAAGTAGCGCGTTTGTGCTGGACTGTCATTTTATTTTAGATCGAGCTTTTGTGCAACAAGGAAGAGAATTTGTTTCGGGACCAGATTGTGACCAATCACAGCGGACCACTGGCCCCCGCTTTCTTGAGAAATCTACAGGTCTCTCGTTAGCACAGACAGCTAAGGTAAACAAGCGGCGGACGCTAACCTGAAACTTCCTGTGTCTTCGTTACCAGTTATTGCTTACACAGCGAAACAGCCAAAAGAAATTGTCGTTCCTCCGCGCTTCCCGGTTCTATCATTCTATGGTCACGCCATCCACGTTCAAATGTGGAATCCATATATATATAACAGTGGGTGTGGGGTAGTGGGGGGCAATAGCTTTGTGGGTGCAGGGAGGGGAGGAGAACGAGCGAGGCAGGCGCTTACTTTTAGCAGCTGTTCAGGTTCAAATAAATAAAGAGGATAAAAATTATGTGTTGGGGATCGTTGGAATTTATTTTTTCCACTGGGTTTTTGATTCCTTCCTCACTGCAGGAGAGTCTAAGGACAGTGATTCTCCAGGTCATTTCTGGACATTTACGGTCATTGGTCAACCCGCTCCCCTATGGACCCTGTGTGAGCATTTCTCAATTCAAAATATAGATTATACTGAACTTGAAATAACTTTACATTCGAACCGTGCAGCGTCAGGTAAAAAAAAAAAATCTTCAGTCACAGTTCTGTAATGTCAATGTACCAGAGCATTTTTCTGATTTTGAAAACAAAATAATTGGTAATTTTCCAATTTGAAAAAATTTTCAACCCAAATTTTCAACCCAAGACATTATTTCACATTCTAAAGCATGAAATAGTAAATAGTCTCATTAAATGGACAAACAGACCGCATAATATTCCTTCTTTAAACAATTTAAAATAAAACATTTCTTTTTTTGCAGTTAATAATAATAATGCATCGGTTTTATATTGCACTTTTTTGGACACTCAAAGACGCTTTACATGTCATTATTCTTTCACTTCATACACGGTGGTGATGAACTACTACTGTAGCCACAGCTGCCCTGGGGCACCCTGACAGAAGCGAGGCAACCAGTATGTGCCATCGGCCCCTCCGACCACCAGCAACCATTCACACACACTCCAGAAGTGTGTGTGAGTGTCTTGCCTAAGGCAACAACAGCAGTTTGGCCGCCCCACTGCTGCTGGTTTTCCCAGAGGTTAAGTGTCTTGCTAAGGACACAACGACAGCAGACAGTGGGAGTCGATGGTGAAAGTCGGGCTCGAACCCACGACCCTCTGGCTCAAAGGCCAATGCTCTACCAACTGAGCTACTGTCGCTTGTTATGATGCTGTTGCTCTTACCTGCTGCACCATTGCACTACAAGGTAAAAGAACAATGGGACGAGAGCACAGGGAGCAGAACAAAGGGCAGCAGACAGCAGAGTGTGAGGAGAACTCATAATGAACGGTGAGAAACCCTGGGGAGCTTATGTGAAGAATTCTCCACTGAAAAACTCCAGAACTGAGAAGTGAGCCGCCACGTCCAGGAGATGACGTCTTAAGTGTTAAGTGTGCTGGCTCAGCAGGTGGTCAGCAAGTTTCAGGAACGAAGGATTGAAAAAATAATAAAGAAAAAACGTGGACAGTTGAAGGACCGTAGCCTGAAGCAATGAGGACTGCATGCGTCACAGATAGAAAAAACAGCAGGACACAAGTGGAAAGTGTAAGTACCAACGGAAAGGAGCTAGGATAATTTTGCCCTTATTTGCTACAATAAAGCCTACACCACCCTTTTTCCACCTCTGAATTTTGAAATGCTTTGTAATAATGTCCATCCAACCCTATTTCAATGTGTAGCAGTATGGTCATTATTCACCTCTTTTACCGCAAGCTTTCAAACTTTATATATTAACATTTTAGGAAAGCCTGCAGGGAGAGTGAATGGACTCTCTTTACTGTCAGAAATATGAGGTGATTGGTTTGACCATTTCTGAAAAGTTGGAGAATTAATAGAAATTCTACTCTGCACGTTTTGCGATTACTGAATTTTTTCTGACTGCTACTACTGTGCTTGAAATAACACAATAAATGATGACCTTATTGAGAAATTGGGAGCGATGACATGGTATGTTGTAGTATGTCAGGTATTGAGAGCCACCAGGAACATCAAGTCACAAAGCTAAAAGCTTTGCAGAAAATAAAATCCTGAAATAAAAACAGCTCGACATATTTTGTATATATTCATAGACATTTCAGAATAGGACTAAACTTGTCCCAGGGTAGAAGCACTGCTGAGTCTCACCACGGCATCAGTTTGGCTGTAAACACATCTTTCCTCTTGGGGGTGCTTCATGTTCTCCCCAGACCCACCCCCCTCCTCCCGGGACTGCAGCGGTGAGAGGCACCAGGGACCGAAACACAGGGGACCACTGACTCTGGGAATATTAGCTTCACTTCCAGACTAAACAACAGCAACAACAGATGTATTTAGGTCCTTTTATGCTCCACCGTAACAACACTGACAATAGAGCTATAATACCTAAAATCAGGGTTGAGGTGATTTTATAAGATCACGGCCCCACAACCTCTGGTGACCGGAGGGCCTGCATAAGCACAGTTGTTAGATATCTGGAACACCCACATAATGTGGCGTAAGCAATGACATGAATCAGAGAAATGTAACAAAACAAATACTCAACTTTGTGGTTTGTAGAGGAAGGTCTTTATGTACATATAAGATGGACGGGAGTTCAAATTGAAGCGGCACATGCAGTCCGTTCAATCCGAGACTTTCTCAAATATTTACAAATGCTGCTTATATAGCTTTGGTCGGCCGGGAGGAGTTAAGAAGTGTTCTCCGTAATTTCCTTTTTTGGATACACAGTTCAACTTGCATTGACTTGTCCAGTTGGATGATGTATGTTGTCTGTCTTTCACGGTCTGTCTCCATGCTTCTGTGTCAGCATTGCGATCCGATATTTTTGTGAATACCTCTGTGTCTGTATTTAGTTCCTTGACCCAACAGTGAACCAACATGTTCAGAAAAAACATACTTACAATACCTTTAAACAAACTTTAACACAAAGTTTGTTTAAACTTTGGCAAAGTTTAAACTCTTTGGACTCTGGCAAAGGATGTTGGGTTGTAATTGTAATTTAGATGTTATTAAGAGCACTTATTATATGACTTGGACTGTACGCGCGCTCTGATTGGCTGATTACCGGTCTGATATTTTCCCATCTCGGACTGTTACCATGACAATTGGTCCGCAGCGCGTATCACACAAAACCAAGTCGGACATGAACATACTTCACAAATATCTCAAAAGCATTGGTAAAGACACAGACAGGAGTCATATAATAAAACATTTATTAACCTTGCTTGCTCGGTTAATAAGCTGTTATTATTATATGACTTGGACCGTACACAAACGGTCGGTGCTAAAACAATTTAGCACCGATCTGTTGACTACTTTACAGAGTGAAAAGGTTCGGCTGAAAATGGTCAAACATACTCGCAAAACAAAACTAGCATTAATCATTCAAATCTAGAATGACCGAAAGCAAATTTGACATTTTCTTTGTAATATATCAGCGGCATCCATGTTTCTATACCCAGAGATCATGAGCTTTTGCAGCTTTTACAATAACACTATAGTCTCTCTTCCGTGAGGGCCATGGGGCTGTATATCAAGCCTATAAAGCTCAGATAATTCTCTACATTAATTAGTGAAGACCAGGCAGCACACACGCAATTACTGCTCTGCTATTTGAATAATGTATGTGGCACATGTTTAAACCAGGCTGTCCTAAGGAGATGTAATCGTGCATGCCACTGTTTTACTATCGGCAAATGTTTAGACACAGAATATGCAGATCCTAAAACGTCGTCTTTGTTTGAGTTTACGATGGGATCTCTTTGTTATGGCTTTAAGGAAATAGCAACATTTTTCAAACATTTTAATTAAAGAGGTATTTTTTTCCCAGTGCAAAGGGACGAGAATTACTGCATGAAACTCTTTTAATACAACTCATAAAGAAGGGTACTTTGAGTTCAATAACAATAAAAAAACTAGTGTACATTCAGTAGAGATCTAGACAGTTTATTTAGTGTGACTTGATGACAGAACGGCAATGTTCAGTCCAGTTTATTTATTTATTTAAGATGTTTCAGACCATTATAGGCACACAAATACATATGGTCTGAAACTGGAATTGGCAGAATCTAAAGCTTATAAACAGCTACCTCTTTGGATTACATATAAACTTAAATAGCACAAAATCAAAACAAGACATATACTCAATGATACTTTTCAAACCAGGTACAAGTTGTCTTTTATATTGATGTATGTAAAAATATGCATTGTGCAGGTTCAAACTACATAAATGAATACATGATAATTTTCTGCAAACAGCATTCAGCAATCAACATATAACTGGATCTCCTCTGCTGATTATTTAATTATATGGCAAGCAGTGCAACGTCACTGTAAAACAATATGTATTCATTTGTGAGCATAAAAGACTTGGATTAATTTATTTCCCAAGAACTGCAAGAAAGCGGTTGAGTCAGTCTCTCAAACAGGCAAAACACAATGACTCAAAGCTCTTTCAGAAAACGTCTTCTTGCGATAGGTCACAACTGTATAATCACATTTACAAAGTGGGTCGAACAATCAACTCCAGTCGACTCTTGATGTGAACAAGTGTTAATCAGAACATGCCGAGCTGTTAGAGCAGAAGCGCCACGTAAATAAAACGCCAGAAGCTTGATTTCCTCTCCGTGGCCCACCCTCTGCCGGAAGGTGAGGCCCGGCAGAGGACAAACAACAACAACAGGGGAAAGAGAAGCGCTGATGAACTCTAATGATTCTCCCTGGAGCCACGGATGCTGGTGATTTTTTATTTTGCACTTTGTAGCAAGAACAATTTCCAACTGCTTCAACAGTCCAAGTATAAATGAGTATCATAAATTCACTTTTTTTTAAAATGTATATATTGTTTAAAAGCTATTTTTCTTATTGTTTTGAAGATGGGTCAAGATTGGGTAAATATAGGAATATTTCATTTAAAAATATTATTAAAATTCTTGTATTGCATTAGCTTTATACAAATCTGGAACCACAAAATCAAACAGTAACATAACCTCACAGATGTTTTGAAGTAACCGCTAATATGATTCCAATCCCCTCAACAGTGACAATATGATTTTGTTGTTGTTGGTAAAAACAAAAAAATCCTAATATATAGTAGAAAAGATACACACACGCATACACGAACACGCGCACAAACACATGCACGCACACACACACACACACAACTTCAGTACTTATCTTTCATACAGTTTTCATACAGCATACTGTACTGAATATACTGCGATGTTGATGGATTACCACATTATTGATTGAAAAAAAACAACTTGCATCCAAAAATAACTGCAGAAGAAGCATACACATGAACACTAGTCTGTATGGAGGCGCGCATCCAACAGCGCGTCATAAAATAACCATAAAAGAAACAGGATTCTTCCATATATGTATTACCCATGAGGAACGGTAAAAGTCCAAACCTTCCAGACTATGGTTTAAATCAATATTCACGTCTCACAAAGCTCCAGTCTTTTCATCTGCGCACAAAGACAGTCACTTGGGACGTTCCTCTTTCCTTATTCATCCAATACTTTACAACCAAACTATCAAAAGATTAACAATGCGGGAGTGTCTTCAAAGGCAGAGCGTTTGTCACTTTCTGGAGGCCACGTCCGCCATTACCGATAACAAAAGGAGAAATAATGGACCTTTACATTTCACACCCTTTCCACTCTGCAGCAACAGGGACTGGATGGGGCTCTTTTCTGTGGCGCTGAACAAAGTCAAAGCCTTCACATGCTCAGGTAAAAGAGCATAGATTAAAAATAATAATAATGTTTTAGAAATAACTTGAGAGTTTGTTTGAATCAAATACATGCATAATAGGTCTAATCTATTCATTGAAATTGACAAAACATGATAAAAGTAGGTGTAAGTAAGTATCTTTATTTTAGAAAATGTTGTTGGTCTTAAAACAAGATTTGACAATAGGAAAGCTGAATGTTCTTTCTCTTATCCCAAGTGAGAATATTCTTGTCTCTCAAAGAATCAAGACATTTCCGTGTGTCCTCTTGTATTAAGACCAATGGGGCGACAGTAGCTCAGTTGGTAGAGCATTGGCCTTAAGGCCAGAAGGTCGTGGGTTCAATTCCCACCTCTGCACCTTCTCCACCGACTCCCACTGATGACTGCTGTCGTTGTGTCCTTGGGCAAGACACTTAACCCCACTTTGCCCAAAGCCCCCACTGAAAGATCAAGGCTATGCTCACACTCAGAGCAGCCGTCCTCCTGTGGACTCACCACCTGCAGAGGGTCAGTGAGGGGCTGGTGCTATGAGACTTGGGTGGCATCTCTGACTGCCACCCCCCTGACCCAGAAATGGATTAAAGGGTAGAAAATGGATGGATGGATGAATAGACACAGGGATACAGTATCACCATTCATTCATTTAATTCTGCCACACAAATTCTCACAGCACCAACCCTTCTCTGAGCCTCCTGCAGGTGCTGCGTCCACAGGAGGCTGCTCTGTCAACGATGACAAGGACTTGGTCTTTCAACAGGAGCTTAAGACAAAATGGGGTTAGGTGTCTTGCCCAGGGACACAACAGCAACGACATCAGTGGAGGAGGTGAAATGAGTCAAGGGGGGATAGAACCCACAACCAGTAGGTTCAAAGACCAATACTCTACCAGCTGAGCCACTGTCGCCCCAAGCCAAGTAGCAATGCCCTTTGGCTTTTTTAGGGTAAAACTAAAAAAAAGGATTAATATTAAAGTCAGAGTCAGAACTAACTTAATTGGGAGATACAGTCGATATGTTGCTGATAAAGAATAATATGATGCAGTATTTTTCCTGAGAACACGTTGCTTCAGAGAATGTTGCACTAAACAGTAGTATATTTATCATCATTATTAATAATTGAGTTCTAGGTTCATAATTTGGAATAAAATATGTGTTGAATATATCATATGCAGTGTGAAAATGATGTATGACATGCCATGCTAGCTCGTATGGACATTTTTGGAAGTTAACAATAATGATGGAGATCCTATATACTCAAACCCCGAGTTGAAAAACACATATTTTATGATCTATATGAGTCATGAGATGGGGAATAACAAAACAGGACACAGAACCCATTCAGCCCTCAAATATAACAGTATTGGGGGAAAAAAGGAAAAACATCTCATGCTATTTAGCATTGAAGGATACATTGAGATAGACGTCCTCCGTCTCTCCGCACGCATCACTGTGCAGCGGCTCCTCTGTTGTAACAAACCCCACAGGTTTAAGAGCTTCCATCTCAAATAATGGATTATTACAAAACACAGTTTGAGCCACGCTTCACAAACATGTGTAAAAAGATCAGTTGGCTTAAATGAATCCTCCTGTAAATAAACCTAACCATACAAGTGTAAAACTGTGCAGGGCCTGTAAACTATATTTGCCAATCATGAGCTAAGAAGAGTCTTGCAATTTAGCCAGACTTATAAAAAGGTCACGAGTCTTTAGTGCTTTCAAAGACTGCAGCCTTCAACAAATAACAGCCCTGTTCAGATCCCTGCGTGGCCTCATTGTGTGCCTGCGACACAATCCAGGGGTGAAATTAATTATCGAGGACAAATTTGGATGTTGTGTAACCTTTGGATCATGTCCACGTACGTGCTGAAGGGAGAGCTGTTGGAGAAACGTCTCCTCATAATAGAAACACAGTGAGTAGCTCTTGTCATTAAAGACAATGGGGATGATTTTCCAATGTTCAGTCGTGAGCCTCATTCACAGAGATCTCTTTGACTCTGCTCTGCTCATACTTACTGTTTTAAATCAATATTAACACTAAAAGGAGCACTATATAACATTTCTAGAAGAGGGAAGCTGTTGGCAAAGTCCAAACGGAAATGCTATCGCTTGGGCTTCTTTATCTCCATGGAAACGAGCAGATGGCATCAGTGGGTTGAGATGCAGGTCGGGGCAGTGAAGATATGACTCTTATTAAATGTATTCCAGGTAAAAATAAAAGCTTTTACCTGGAAAACGCTGGGGTCCCTCACTTTCTTCATGAATAAATAATACATGTTGTTTGTTCCAACAGAAAGATGCTTGTAAAAGAAAAATGTTGCGAGCAAATCGGATCACAACTTCCTGTATTCGCCTTATTAGAAAACATGTTATTTTCTGCATACTGCACAGCCCTGTGGGCTTAACACTGATCGAATGAGAGTGGGTCTCTCTTTGAAATAGATCTAACATCTAAAGATGCGACACAGGCCAAAAATATGTGCACGTTAATACTGTACAAAACTGTTTTGAGAGCAAGGAACTGGTTACATTCAGTTTTTTGTAGAATACTTTGAAAATGTATTCCATTACAGAATACTGAATACATGACCTAAGATGTATTCCATTACTTTGGAAAAATTAGAAATATAATTTTGAATACCAATAAATGCGTTGGATTATTGCCTTCTATGACTTTTCTCACAAAATACAAATATACCCTGAAAAACAACCTTGCTATTTCTTCTATGTTTTTAAACCACAGTCTCCTCCGTGCGCACGTTGGACTTATTGGATTCGTAATATGTGGATTCAACTTTTTCTTTGTTGTTGTTGTCTTTTTTTACCCTTGAGACGTAACATTAGAAATTGTGTATTCCCATGATTTAGAAAATCATGTGCTCAATACTAAATACTAGACGGTAAAGTAGTATTTGTAACGGAATACAGTTACTCAAAAAGAGTATTCTGAATACCTGACGGCGTTACATGTATCCCGGTACTCCCCAACAGTGGTTACATTACACAGTTACATTTTGATGTGGTATGAAAGTTAGGAACCCCAGCTTTAATCTTTACTTCCATTTGCCGATGAAAAAAGTGATAACTACAGATTTTACACACACAAAAAAAAAAGCTGTAAACGTGTATTCAAACGCTTTGCTTAACTTTCTCTGGCACACATAGAGATGAATTAAAAGTTGTGGCAGTCGAAATTTTTCAGCCCCTTAAGACAAAACCACACATGAAAATGGAATGAGCTGAGGCGCGATGCCACTGTGCTGCTTTTTGATGAATATTGAGCCAAATTCTGGTTGGCTCGGAGTCATAAACACAAGGACACTCATGAATAATTGATCTGAGAGTTTACGAGTTTGAAACCAACACAGTCAGACTCGTAAATGGGTAAATCGCACTCAAGTTGATTTGGGGATGACTAGTGCAACCAGATGGCCACCGCGGTGAGTTGGCGTCGCATTTTATCAGGTCTCATTAGGGCAGTGGACTGGGTCAAAACGAACATCCGCTAATATGGCCAAACAGGAGGAAGAAATCTGGTATTTATTAGGTGAATCATGCTCCAAGTTTTAGTTTCCAACAGGGATCAGGATGATAGAGCTTGTTTTGTGGTCTGGAAATGGCTTCATACTTCACTAGTTTTGCAACAATTTTCTGGTAAAATCACAGCCAATAAACGTAATGTTTTTTTTATTCGGACTATAGTGCCCTGTGCTATGAGATGATTGTCTCCATCTATTTGAATCATATAATTAAAGCTGGAGTACCCTTAATGTGGTTAGAAAACATTTTATCTTGTACATACTGAGAGCTGATTGGCTGAAAAACTGATCTAAAGAATTGACAAAGTGACAAAATACATGTAAGTGGAAACTAGTAATAAAACAGTTTTTTCCAAGTGGGGAGCGAGTTACATGGATTTGATTACATATTTATTGTTTTTGTGGTACTGGTATTTTTGTGGTTTGGAAGTTTTGAATGAATGGAAAGTTGATATCTGGTTTGAGCTATTTTTTATATTTTTGGTGCTGATTAGGCCGTCTAATTTGTAAATTTCTTTATTTAAGAATGGAATTAATAAGATTTTTTTCTTCATCCTGCTCTTGTTATTTTTTTAATGGAGTGTAATACTGTAGTACTGTTGGATTGTTGTGGTATTGTGTTGCATTACCATGAAAACATTTAGCAAATAAAATAATAATTGATAACCAAAAATGACCTATTCACATGTGCCGCTGTAGAACAGTCAAACACAGTAATACCAAGTTTAAACATTTCTTTTGCATGAAGCCTTTCCAGCTGAGCTCTAGAGTTATTTATGTTTTCTCACGAACTTTAATTTAAGTGAAATGCGGATTATCCTACTTCCTACCTAATTCCTATTTCAAAGGACATTTTCTCTCTCCGTGTCAGAGGAGGAAAGAGTGGATCGCCTATAAGCAAAAATATTCTTCAAAGCGGCTTCACTACTGCTGCAGCATTAAGTGGCAATGCTCCAAACTCCTTAATAAAACTTGCAACAAATAAATCTGAGAGGTTCTATAAGGATTCTACACACACACACACACACACGCACACACACACACACACGCACAAACACACACACGCACAACTTCTCTTCAGGAAAAGGACGAGGCAGACGAGAATGGGAAATGTTACAAAGACTTACGGAGGCTTTTACCAGTGAACATCGGCCCCTCAGATACATGCCAGGAGTGAAATCATTTCTCTGTCTATTATACCTTGAAATAAAACCCAAAAAAAAGCCTGTCAAAACAGCCTTAAATATTCCTCCAAGTAAAAATAAATAAATACATGATTAATCAAATGTTATTTGATATTGCTGCTTAATACCACACTGTAACTCGGTTATGCACCTTATACCAGTAATTTGAACATTCTCCATCTGCTGCTAAATTATATGGTATCCATATCCATTGTGACTTAGGACTGATACTATGTTAGTAACAATTTATTGAACTGTATTTTAATATTCAAATTATGTGATTGTTTTATTAACGACTACAGATGGAAAATATGGTTCAAAATCTGGTGCAGTCATATTTTTTATGTAACTGCACATTGTCCTTAAAGGAGCAATACCCGTTTCTGCAAGGTTTTAACGTTTAGCACCGACCCCAACTCGCTCACAGGCTTCTCATTTCCGACTTTAAAAGTCAAAATTACGACTTTAAAAGTCAAAATTTCGACTTTAAAAGTCAAAATTACGACTTTAAAAGTCAAAATTTTGACTTTAAAAGTCAAAATTTCGACTTTAAAAGTCAAAATTACGAGTTTTCAACTGCGCATGTGCAGTTGAAAACTCGTATGTGTTGTTGGCTGGAACGGTCTCTGGTCATCCCTGTTATAGATCCATGACCATGGGTCATCCTCTACCTGCAGATTATGTGAAGATTTTGCCTACAGACAGTGACCACATCCATGAAGTAGCAGCAATAATGTTGTGGTAGTAATCGCGTTAAAATGCAAACGGTCTCTCCGTTTATGATTAGAATCTGCTTCAGAAGCCTCTATTTAATTTATCCTAAACGGACTGTGGAAGATTAATAATAAAACACATGTGGCTGTTCAAAGTCATTGAGCATCAACTGGTGACGTCTGGTCAGTATCACGGCTATCGATGGATGCACCAGAAATGCAGTGAATATTATTGTGACTGACAGAGAGACCGTTCGAGATTACAGGACAGTGAGGGAGGTCCGCAGACAGAGGCAGGAGAACCACAGACAGAGGCAGGAGAACCACAGACAGAGGCAGGAGAACCACAGACAGAGGCAGGAGAACCACAGACAGAGGCAGGAGAACCACAGACAGAGGCAGGAGAACCACAGTCACGGGCACTGACATTATTACCCTTTTGGAATTGCGATCAGTGCATTGAAGAGTATGTGACGTGTTTGCGTGCACGCGGGGGTGAGCTGATGGAGCGAGCGTGTGGTAAAGTTGTTGGCGTATGAGCAAGAACACAGAGACATACAGGGAATAAGTACTTTGTCTGATTATTTTATTGTGACAAAATAAAGCCCACGACTCTTTTAGCAACAAACCGGAGAAATAACTCCGCAGATAACAGTGAGGGTCTTTGAAAAGGGTTAGAAATAGATAAACCCATTATAGATGCATGAATAAAACCCCGTACTCAACACGTAGAAAGCGCATCCTTTCAGCCGTGGAAAGACTCGCTCCGTGTGGACCCCTCTCAGCGTCATCGTCTGGTCAGAGTGGTTTACAGCAGATTGGATTGGAATGTCTCGATGGCTCATTTTCCTTTGATTTATTATAAAAACGTATTGCTCACATTATTTGTTACTATGTCGAAATAAGAAGTCGTTTGATTTAAATGTTGTATATATGTAAATTGAATTTAACATAAATAAATAAAAAGACAGCTCCTCCCTGCGTCCTACGACCGCGGTCTGGGGCTTAAACAGGAACGTTTTACAGAATCAATCAAACAACATTATTTCTGGCTACTTCAAGGATGCAGTGGTCACTGTAGGCAATATCTTCACATAATCTGCAGGTGAAGGACGTCCAGACACCGTTCCAGACAACAACACATACGAGTTTTCAACTGCACATGCGCAGATGAAAACTCGTAATTTTGACTTTTAAAGTTGAAATTTTGACTTTTAAAGTCGTAATTTTGACTTTTAAACTCAAAATTTTGACTTTCTGTATGCTGTTTTTTTTTTTTACATGGCGGAAACGGGCTTCCATAGCTAACAAAATATAAAACAAAGATTACAGCTAGTTCCGCGTCCGAATGTAATCCGAGCATACATGTAGATAGTCCGAGGCGGTCCCGCAGCTCTCTCCCACAGACAAGTCTCTCCAGAGGATACGATGTAAGCTAGCTATGTTCACCAGGGCTTGATTTCTTCTTTGAAGATTTTTTCGCTTTAATTCCCTCTTCTCTTCCTCACTGTTGTGTTGTTTGGGCTGTTTTGCTGTGTCTGCAATTACAGCCAGAGGAGTTATAGCCTATTCTGCTAACATGCTACTGTGTTTAGCAGCGCTGTAGACGCTAGAGGACGCAGCCTCGTTCTGTGATTGGAGGAGAACGAAGTTTCTACTCAGCACTTTTATACGGCCTGAATTCATACACAAGCTGAATCAATGAGCTCAAGTTTTAAATTAAATTACGGATTATAATACAACTTTTATGTAGTAATTAGCATTTTTATTAACTCATTAAAGCTGCACTAACTGACTTTATTTTTGTATTCATTACGAAAATGCTATCCATGTCCATGTAGTGCATTGGGATATACGTCCTTTTGACGAAAAAGTAGCACAGATTTGTGCTGGCGTGACATTATACTTTAGATCGAGTTTTGATGAAACAAGGAAGAGATGTGTTTCGGGTCGGAGATTGTGACCAATCACAGCGGACCAATAGCCCCCACTTTCGTGAGAAATCTACAGGTCCGTTAGCATAGACGGCTGAGTTAGCACAACAAGACGAGGAGCTAACCTGAAGATTCCTCGTCTTCATCACCGGTTACTGCTTACACAGCGAGACAGCCATCCAAAAGAAAGTCTCGTTCCTCCGCGCTTCCCGGTTCTATCGTTCTATGGTCACGCCATCCAAGTGCAAATCCATATCCATGTATTATCCATATTGGGAGACACTAGCTCCGTCCCAACAGTGGGTGTGTGTGGGGGGCGATAGCTTCGTGGGTGCGGGGAGGGGAGCAGAAAGAGAGAGGCCAGCTTTAATAAAAAAATCGGGCATCTTTATTATAGCAAAAAATTATAGCATCTTTTATAAGTTAAACGTAAATTTAAACTTGCTTTGCTGAAGATGCTGCACATTTAAGGTTGACATCAAGAGCTGCTTTTCAACATCTGTATTGTAGAAGAACAACATTAACATTCAACACAAATGCTTGTTGTGCCATTTGCCTTTTCAGACTGCGTTACGGCACTGTTGTCTGCTGAGGGCCTGTCACATTTGTTTCGTTTGTGAAATATGTGGGATAAATATGACAAAAAACTGTGTTGTTTGTTTGATGGGGAACAGGCAAACTCTGCACGAAAGGCCAGTCCAGGAATCGTCATGTAACTTCCAAGCGTGCCTCAGCCTCCGTCTCGCCATTGGCTGATGTCACAGTGATTTGGCAAAACACCCAGAGCGATAGTAGAAGCAGGTAGAGAGGACACAGAAATAACTGTGCTCAGAATACATTAGAACAGATCTAAAATACAAAAAGGAAAGTAAAAAATCATTCAAATTCAAAGAAAATCTTCTATATTTCTAAATGAGCACAATGTGACAACTTTAAACCATGTAAATCTGTTATTGCAGAGTAATAACAGCGTTCTGAGTTGCCTTGTGTATGAACTGTGCTATACAAATAAACTAGAATTACGTGTCTGTTTACATTAACCAGAATAACACTGGTGTGAAGACTTCTGACCTGTTCCAGACACTTCCCGCTCGTATTACCATATTGTGCATCATTTACAATTGTTTGATGAATTGTATTTACATTTTCTTAAAGTAATTTTGAGGTTTCAACAAAATCTGAAGCTGAAGTGTGGAGACCGTCAGAATTTTCCATCAACCATTTTACCATAACAAGCAGGACATTCACACGGCTCAAATATTGGTTGGAAAGATTTGATCAGTATTAAAACCTCAATTATTTGATCAATTGATTAATCAAATTCAATGCAAATATCAATATTATCATAGGAAAAAACATACGTAAAATAGTTCAAATTTACTGAAAGTAGTTTTAAATCACCAAGAAATGTGTTTTATGGTGTAAAAATATATTGATGTGTTAGAATAATAAGGACATGAAGACAATATTACTTCATTAGAGAGAAAAAGTGTTTGAATTAATAAAAAGTTTTTGTATTTCATGTTCTGTTTCTTCTTTTGCTCCCTGTATATCTATGGCTGTATATTGTTAGTAATTCTGTTTTTTTCCAGCATTGAACCCCCCCTCCATCTCATACCTCATGTTCCCTTCCCATCTGTAAATATCCACTTCATGTTTCTCATTTTGCCTCTTCTATCTTCAACTGCAGATTGTTAGTGATGCTTATTTCTATCATCAGTTCTCTTCACATCTGCAAATGTGAAGAGATCGGTATATCTGTTTCATTAATTCTCTTTTTTACTGTATATTTGTACGACTGCAAAATAATACTAACAATAAAAGGGTTTATGAGGGCTGGATTGTGAACACTTCTTGGTCAGGACACCCTTTGAAAAAATATATTTGAATCTTTTTCCTGGTTAAGATAAAGGATGAATAAAAAAAAAGAGCTATACTAACAATATATTTTCTCAATTATCAAGACAGAGAAGTCAAAACATTGTTCACACTGCTTGGTACGAAATCCACTCTTCTGCACCATATCATCAAGCTAAATCACACACATATGAAAGAACATCACTTCTTACATCTAAAGTATGTATGTGTTGTTTCACTTTGAAGACGACTGTGCAGACATTCCCAACTCCAGCCTGAGATGACGGCATTGCGTCTTTGGCAGTGACTTGCGGCTGCGCCAGGAGCAGAGACGACGAGAGACGAGGCCACAGGAGCTAAGACCAGCAGGGAAGTTACCGGCACATGTATAATGCAGCTGTTTATGTTTTGTTGTGCAGTAAATGAGTCTATATTCTGTCTGTGAGCTAAGAAACAAGAGCCAGCCTCCCCCCACAGAGCTAAGATGAAAAGGTAACATGTTTGCCAACCCACAGGGATGAGGAGAAAGACACAGAAAAATCATCAGCAGGTTTTGATCAAGGTGTGTATAGGTTCAAGACACCCACGACCAAGAAATCAAAGTTAAATGCCGCAGAGACACATTTTGGTTTCTTTATTGTTTCTCAGCTGTAGCCACAGGTCACATCTGAGAGTTCACTGCTATTAGTTACATTTACTTAGAAATTCTTTTGTTCATTTACTCCAGCAACAGACAAAACAGGGGGAGCAACAGAGACCACGCTTTTATGCTCCATTTCCGTTCAGACATCATGAAGACACGACTATTTATAGTTGAAAGCTTTGCACAACATTTTAAAGGTAAAAAAACGACCTATAATTCTGTTTGAAATATTGCACGGTGAGATTTGAGTGCCATCCCGTTTCTCGCTTTCTCTCACAGATCTGCGGTCGTGTGCACTCACCGCTTTGAAGTCTTCGGGTCGGCATTCTGTCCCGTGGAAGTGGCAGGCGAGCAGCATCTCACTGATGTCGTGTCCCGTGCGGTCGTAGAACTCCCTCATGTTGAAGGGACGTGGTTTAAAGTTGTGGAAGTCGGTTTTGGCCTTCAGACTCTCCAACACACTCTCCTCCACAAGGTGCACGTCCCGGATCTCGTATCTGGCAACGCAACGAGACAAAGATCACTACGCAGATCGTTTCATGAAAATGTTCTACAAATCCTCCCATAACCTTTTGAGTTTTGTTTCTCACAGGCAAACAGTAATTGGCAATTCTACAATGTTTATGTTGTGTCACTGAGCACCAAATATCTTTGCTCATTTTTTTATTTTATTTTTTTATTGTTGAAAATACAGACAAACGTATGAGTGATTGGTGAGTACTTTAGAGTATATGATTGGAATATATTGGTCTTGAATTTTCATCCCCACAGCACGGAGACAGCACTTGAAGAATCTATCAACCTCCTCCTCGCAGCTAAGTCCAGTTCCATCTCCATCTTCCTCCTCTTTGACCTCTCCGGCAGAATTGATGCCGTGGACCATACCATGTTCTCCACCAGCTACAGTCCGTTGGCATCTTCCTACCTCTCTGAACACCACCATTATCTCGTCGTAATTTACAGTAAATCTTTTGTCCCCATCGGTGTTCCCCACGGCTCGATGCTTGCCCCCTAGTCTTCATCATCTATCAATCAATCAATCAACTTTTATTTGTATAGCGCCTTTCCAACACAAGGCAACTCAAAGCGCATCACAACCCACATCATATCAAACAAATCAGTAACATTAAAACATAAAAGATCTACATGCTTTCCCTTGGCCACATCATCTTGGACTCCACTTTCACTGTTATGCCGACGCTTATGTTTTTTCTCTCCACTATCTGCTTGTCTGAAATTAAGGGTTAGGGACCACACTTTCCATGCAAATAACACATGAACCTTATCCTGTTATCTTGTTTTAACCTTCATGGCATCGCCTGTTCAACCCTAAACCAATCTTCTTACAATCTACTTAAGAAATCTAAAGTCTCGCCTTCTTTCCTCCAGACTCAACTACTGTAAGAGCCTTCTCTACGGCGTCCAATCTAAGTACTAACCAGATCCCACGCTGCTCTAACAACTAGGTATGACTGTACCGCAGGCTATAAAAAGTTTGAGTGGCAGGCTATAAAAAGTTGGCATTTGGATAAGAGACGTCAATTCTGCTGTGTCCATTCTGGTCGTAAGTGGAAGCCTCTCAGCCTCAATGCAACATGTTGCCATGTTTTCAATGTTTTGCATTGTTTTACGTACTTTCATTGAAAGCAATTTCAATTATTTGGAAACAAAACATTAGTTTTATAGTGTATAGTATTGTGTATAATGGTAACTGTCCTGGATGGTATTAAAACTTCATGATGATGATGCATCTATATCCATAGAAATAACCAGTAAATGGCAAATTCTGTTTTCATATTATCTTGAGTGCCTCTTTATATAATTGACGTGTGTAATGAATGTAATGAACTCTAGTGAAAGGAAGTACTTAACAGCACTTTTATGCAACTGAAATCCAATTATTTAATGTTTTTGCAATGTTTACCTCCACCTGTTTTGTTGATACTAGATAACATTGGACCCTGAACTATCAGCAATAGGATTTTTCAGTTTATTTATCAGAGCATTGCTGTGCGGAAAAAGCAGAATTGGCCAAATGCATTAGCTGTGGCCTGGGCGCGATCCCTGTCTTTCACTAATCTCACAAATGTTGAAGCATTGACTGGACCCAACAAAGAGCCAGTCACTTATTTTGTTCCAGAATGAAAATGTAGCACCTCTTAAGAGTCGTGTTTTCATGAATGATCTCCTTAGCCGCACAGGTCGCCTGAGTCTGTTTATATTTTATTCTTTTAATTTGTCTGAATGTTTTGTCAGGTCTCATTCATCAAGCATGAATTAAAAATTTTTTAAATAAACCTGACTAAAGCCACAGTACTTTTACTTTTGATATAGGAATTGTGAATGGGTTAAAAGAATTAAAAGTTGAAATAAAAAATGTAAGTAAGAGTAGCAAAAGTTGTTGCCGATTCTCCTCCTGGAATAGTCCCACAATATAGAAACTGTATTTGCCATGCTGTGCTAATGTACTGTATAGACCAGGAGTGGCCAATTATTTTCTTTGAGACACTTTGGGATATCGTCTTAGTGTGAAAGGCTGGACTTGTTTTCCTACGGTTTATTTTTTTATTTTTTATTTTTTCAGTATTCTAAAATAATATGTATATATATATATATATATACATACATACATGCTGTACATCACTTTACAAACTATTTACACAAACGAAGATATCCAGTGTTTTCTTTGTGTTTGTGGACATTTTTCAAATTATCACTAATAACAATTTAGGTTCATTAACGAGAACAGAGCATGGAAATGTGAATCAGGCCGTATGTCTGTCTGGTATAGACACTAAATGGCTATTAAAGCTGGAGTACCTAACTTGTTTTGGTTTCTTCAACACAATTTTTTTGTCTCAACAGAAAGATTCTAGTTTAAGTAACATTTTGTGAACCAATCATACCACAACACGCTAAAAACATGTTCCCTTTTACATACTGACAGCTGATTGGCTGAGTGAAGACTGGTACTCTACAGCTGATGTAAAGATGTGATAGAGGACATAAATACATGCATGTGAAACAGTTGTCAGTTTTCGTGCTGTCCTAAGAAACCTGATGTACATATTTATTTGTCGACAGAATCAATGTCAGAATGTGATCATAATGAGCCTGACCAACATCAGAATCAGTGCCACACGCTATCAGTCTGAACTGTGGCGTCACTGATACAATAGTCTGCTGTAATCATGTATGCTTATTTTTATGATTATTATTTTTGTTTTTGTGTGATGTCTTTCTTATCTGGACCTCGTGTCTGTAATAAAGTTTAATAAAAATAATAATATAGTAATGGAAACAGATAATTTTGAGAGCGAGGAAAAATTGACATGTATTTTTTAACCTACAGCAAAGATGAGAGAACTTGTCCTGGAGGTGTGCCTTACTTATCTCCATATGGTTAACGTCACATAAAGACAGATAGAACGGCCTTCTGCAGTGTGTGTAAGTCTGCGCAGCCAAATGCCAGGGTCATAATGATGAGCTCAGAACAGACTCGCTCCTTTGAGGCTGAAGCCAAACATCTAAAGTTTGAGTCGATCAATGCTTCAACTGCGTGATATATTGAGCCCTTTAAAGAAGCTGGCCGTGGTCTTTTCCTGATGACAGCTCTATTTGTCAGAGAGTTTTACAACATATTGCTTCAATTGACCAGGTCATAATCAATAAAACGTTTTTTTTGCTAATAAGAATTTGATTTGTTGATGTGAGTTTTAATGACTTTGGCTTGATATAGAGAACGGATGAAGTGGAAAGTGAGTTTGCAGTAAAATAAAAGTTTTGTTGCATGAGAAGTTATTACTCTCCATCGTTAATGTGGTTGTCACGACCTGTTGCGGGTGGGGTGATTTTGGGGATGCAAGAAAGCAATTCAAATATATTGCAGTAAGTAATTAAGGCTGTGAAATGTTAGGTTTGAAAAAGGGAGCGTTTATGGTAAATCTTCAGAGGCTTGGAGCACTTCTGAATTCAACATTAGCGGCTTAAAAATTGAGTCAGCATACAATAATAGTTACAGTACATGTAGTATACAGTGTAATTATATCAAAGAGGAAATAGTATGCCTTATATTTAGCCATTACAAAATACAACAATACTATTCACTTTGCCATTTCATGTCTTAGAATGTGAGAGAATATCTTAAGTCAAATATATGAGGAAACAAGTATGAAGGGTTAAAAATGATTTCCGTCTGCAACTTCCAATGCTACCACCAGAGGGAGGAGTTGAGATTTGTTTTTGTTTTTTCTCTCCAAATTTGATTATTACAATATGAAAGCACAGATATGAGATTGTAAATAATGTAATTTCACCTCAAATATTACCAAAACTAATATATGGGCAATTATTTTGTCATAAAAGCTAAAAAAAACTGCTCCGATTGTGACGTCATAGTGGTACAATGACATCATACTATTATAGGACTGAGACAGGAGCTTTCAGACAGAGTTACATGTTTGTGCCAGAAGTGTCTGATTAATATTAATTTCAGGTAATGGGGAAAGAAAGATTAACCTCTTGATAAATGTGGTTCTATATTCCACTCTTGAATAGACCAAGAATATTTAGTCGTAAACTAAACTGTGGATAATTTCAGACAAATCCAATTTTTTTGCTACATTTAACATAGACATTACAACGGGTAAATAAGACTCATGTGTGTAAATGATACCAATACAATACAAAACAATATTTAAGAGACTGAGGAGAGGAATTGTGTCACTGTTTTTCCTTCAGTGGACAAATGTGCCAAAAAGCCACTTATGTGATCAAGTCCCCAGACAGCGCTGCAGGCTCAGAGCAGGCTGACACTGGAGCAGCTAAACTCTCCACCACAAGACATTTCTCAGACCGGCGAGCCCCGACATGAGCACAGCGCCCACAGTCTTAAATGGGTTTCATGCCAAAAGCTATTCCTCTTTTGGCTGGAGGTAAAGGAGCGAATGTGGTGCTGCTGCTGCTGCTGTTACTGCTGCAGCCTCAGTCCTGCCAGTGGAGGATGGATAATGAGCTCTAAAAAGTCAGTGAGAGAGAAAGGGAGAATGCCTGCCCTTGTTTTGGATTCTAGAGAGTTTGGGATACGCCTACAGTTAGACCTCTTTGGACCAGTTGGAGATACTTGTGTGCTCCTTTAGTAATGATTAAAAATAGAAATAGGACAAGACCTTTCATCACCTGCATGTCTATAGCTCCAACAGTGTCACTGGAACTCACAGTTAGACCACTGTGGGCTTATAACTGTCATGGTGTGGATTTTATTTTGACATCGTTTTCTGTAATTTGGTCCTGTTTTCCCCTGTCTTGATTGTCTGCCCCGCCCTGATGTGTTTCACCTGTGTCTGTGTCTATATGTACCCTGTGCTTCTCTCCTCTTGTTGCTGGTCCATTGTATTGTCAACGTCTGTCTTGTTATGTCAAGTTCTGTCCTGGTTACTTTGGTTTTTGGAGTTCTGTTTTTTGCCTTGGACTTTATTTTATTAAATCATTTTCCCACCACCTGACAGAATGGACCAGCCCCACAAATGGACTCAGCGGAATGCCTTTCTTGCCACACCTGCTCCCTGTTCTTTGCCACCGGTCAGGTTTTTATTTTACTTTATGCCTCGCCTTCACTTCACTGCCTACCTCGACCCGTTACCTGTAACCACCGCCAGGCTTGAAACTCCGTCTGGGGTACTTATCTGTCCTGCACCACCGCCGGGCATGGTTCTCCGTCCGGGGTGGTCCTCTGTTCCCATCC
This sequence comes from Knipowitschia caucasica, assembly GCA_964034765.1. Lineage (NCBI taxonomy): Eukaryota > Metazoa > Chordata > Actinopteri > Gobiiformes > Gobiidae > Knipowitschia > Knipowitschia caucasica. Next base: position 29,393,399 of record OZ035827.1, read on the forward strand.
CACCACGTGACAGAATGGACCAACAAAATCCACACCATGACAGTACCTCGTGGACTGGGAGGGGTACGGGCCGGAGCGTTCTTGGGTCTCTCCTTCCCTGATTCTGGACCCGGGCCTTATCTGAGTTCCACCGTGCTCACCCTGACAAGCCTGGCCGTCCGCCTGGTGGCGTCCTTTGAGAGGAGGGGGGGGGGGGGGTGGAGGGGGGTGCTGCTGTCACGATCCGGTCCAGTCCACTCCACCTTTTCCCGGTCCTCCTGCCTCTGCCACTCTACTCACCTGGATCTCGTCAGGTCATCAACTGCAGTACAAGAGGAGCAGCTCTGCAGCCACTCTTTGTTTGTTTGTCTACTTGCATATTTTTTTCCCGTTGCTGCCTACCTATCACGTCTGCCTGTTATTCCTGTCTTGACTTTTGTAATACATATTTTGGAATCCAATTCTGTCTGCATTTTGAGTCCTTTTCTTCAATTGTGACAATAACTTGTGTAAAAGTTAATTTATAATGAATGGTTCATTTGAAATGACAGATTAGAACAATATTGGAAAGGCTTATAAATGGCTTAGATATTTTATTTAATTTTTTGAAAGGCCAGATGGCTTAGTGCCACAAAAATAAATGTTCACCCCCTCTTGAGATTTTTCAAATGTACTTCCAAATACAAAATGTCGCAGATGCTAGAATACATTTGTTCTATTGCAAATTAAATAATTCAATGTTCTCATGAGATTTCAATTTTAGATAATTGTTCTATACTAAAGTGTAAGGGAGCCCTCTGAAATGCATGTTTAATCCAATGGTCCATTACAAAGAAAGACTTATGTAAAACTCTACTTGTAGAAAATAAAAACTCATTCACTTGGGTAGCTGAAGAAAGGCATACGCTTATAGATTTAATTGATACACAGATGTTGCATCAAGTGTAATAAAGCAGGAGTCATGATGTAACCATTGCCAGACCATGCCTTTGAATGCCAATAGGTGAAATAAGTGGCGGCACTATGAAGAGATGAGATGACCATTAAATCCCAAACCGAGAGTGTGGAGGAGGGAGGTCACTTGTTCGGTACCTCTGGTTGAGCAGGGCCAGCAGTTCTCCAGCGTGGTACAGGTCGTTGCGCGTCACAGAGCTGAAGCGGAACGCGTTCAGGTTACAGAAAGTCACGGCTGGAAACGTCATAGTCGGAGTCGTAATTTCGTCCAGTTTCGTCACGTGTGGATACTCGAGGTAGAAGTGAATCCTGTCCACGCACACGTAAAGTAAAAATGTCAAAGAGCCGAGGAAAAACAGCAACCACAAGCAGCGCTTAACGCAGAAGCGCTCGTACGTGAAGATGTGCGAGATCCCGTGTAAAGTGGAGCTGTGAGCGAAAACTTCCAGAGACGGAGGCTCGTGGTTCGGGTCCATCTCCTCCGGATCCACTTTCAGATCCATCTTGTGTTTGGTCTCGGAGACTTAGAGGGACTACACAGCAGCAGTTAGCGTCAGGACGCGTGACAAGTGCATCATTCACCTGTGGCACACTCCATTCTCCACGAGCAGGTGCAGAGGCGCAGATAACCACAGGGAGCGTGCGCAAGGAGCCATCCCTCACGCGCACATCTCACGCACAGCCCGGAGCCACGAGGACCCGTGTCCGCGCGCTCCTTCACGCACAAACTACTGCCTCGTGACGACGCTTCTGGGGGTCACGTGGCGCGTCACTCGCACACTCGTCTCTCCGTGAGACAGAGCGTTCATCCGGATGACTGGCACCGTCAGTGCCCGCGCGTGTAGTGATGCTTTCGTGAGCGGCTCCTCTCTGTCCTCTCTCTCCTCAGCGTCAGCGGCGGTGCGTGCGTGGCGCGTCTGTCTGACAAATTATGTGTAAAGTCAGTGAGGAGTCTTCTTTCAGCACAGACTCAAGAACTGAAGCTTTGTAGAAATTAACTTCGTTTCTATTCGTGTTTTATGCCATGTTGTTTCATTGCCTTTTACTTATGCCCTGGAGCAAGATAATACAAGGTTAATGTTAAGGGTTAAGGTACACTTAATTCATCCCCATATTGGAAAATCCTCTGCATTTGACCCATCTCTGTCAGGAGAAGTGGACAAGTACAGCGCCTTGGGACCATCTCCTATTGTACATGTTGTTTTAGTTATAGGGGAAACCGGAGAACCCAGAGGAAACCTACGTAGACACAGGGACAAGTGCAAACTCCCTGTTCCAACTGGAATTCAAACCCAGGACCTGCTGGGGCTACAGTGGCTCAGTTGGTAGAGCATGAATAATTGAATGAATACATTATTTGCTGAGAAGCAAGAGTGCTAACCAATGTGTAGCTTAATAAAGAAACAAAGTATAAAAAGTCTAAACATATAACATAAAATATAAATACACAGATTACACAGTTGCTTCCACTGCCCAAAACATGAAGTATTATAACAAGAGGGCTTGTCGAGTCAGACAACCATGACCACAGGTCAAATTTCTAATGAAAATCAGTTGTGGTCTGATAAGGGGCATTGTGGTCATTATATGACAATATGCAAGAAATTCAACTTAGAGATACTTATTATATATAAATAAAACATGCCTTTTATATCATGTCTTTTAAATCCTTCATTTAAAATTACAGCACGCATGTTAAAGCTGGGATACCTAACATTAAAACCCCAAATTCATCTGTAATTTGCAAACAGATTTCATGAATCTTTTGCCTCTGTCACATCTTTAGTTCAGATTTTTTCAGATAGAACCTTGTAAAAGAAAGTACCACCCTCACTCAGCCCGTAGCTCAAAGTGTCAATTAAAGTGACTCACTTTCTAATGCAGAAGAGTGGGTGCAGGCGGCATGTTGTGGTCTGATTTGTTCACTACGTTACATTTTTACCAGACTCTCTCTTCGTTGGGGCAATCAAAATGTATTATTTATGGGGGGGTAAAGCTACTGTAGGTACCCCAGCTTTAAATGTCTATCATAAATGCATTAGCGTTGATTTTCATGCTCTATCCGTCACTATACAACTAATGGGAGATCTTAATGGGTATTAATATAAGTGCACTTTACCTTATACTTGTTCAAAGTATATTTAATTATGTAATTTCACTTAAGGCTTCTTTGTGAGGAACATGAATCACTTGGTTTGAACGGTTTCCAAATCTCTGTGGAGGAAACGCACCATACTGCAGTTTGTGTCACATAGACAAATGCACACGACTGATTTAAAAATAAAAAAACAAAAGAATAGACTGCCATATTCGATGTTTTAATTACATTAGTGCTACATCAATCAGCCCCGGGAGCTTTTTTAACAACTCCACTCCAAAGGTCCATCCATCATCTCAGCCAAAAACTGCAAATAATGATGTGTGCTTCGTGTCGACAGGGCCATAAATAAACAATGGCATTTGGTCCCCAACTGGACAGAGGGTGAAAAATGCATTAAGCAGCGACAGCAGGAGAGCCAATGTTTATGTGCAAAATATTTATAATGGCTTGTCCTCAAAAATACATGATTCCCTTTAACACAACATCAAAATGATACTGACATTCACACATCGTCATATCATTTATGCAGCGTCAGACATATAAGGTATTTGGCTTAGCAGGTTCTGCTAAAAACACAGACCCTTCTAAGCCTTAAACATTAAGACGACATAATGAACTTGTTACATTTATTTAACGTCAACAAGTGTCTCTGAGTTTAGTTTTAATATTGAGAAGGATTTGTGCAATATTGCATTAAAGTATGATCCAGGAAAACAATAGTTGGCTCAGCACATTGAGACTTTTAAAATAAATTTTCACCAAAATAAAAAGTTTATATATTGTGCAGGCTAATGGAAGTAAAATGTAAAAAGTTAATTATTGAATTACGATGCTGTTTTTATAACATGTAAGTTAGGATCTGACTACTCTTGGGCTGTGAGTTCTGTAACTAAAGATTATTTTGATTTTCAATCAATCCAGCAAATTAAATATATTTGCTCTTAATTAAACACCACCAACATCATTTTAAACAACCCATTCCTAACTTCCTTGACTTTTTTGTTATTGCTCTATCTGAGTATTAAAGCAAATTTCACAGCACATATATAATGTCGGAGTTTGGATAAGGAGCAGTTAACAATGACAGTGTGTATGACTTGTTTGTCGTTACCGTCCCGTAGTAGCAATTCATGAGGGCCAGGGGAAACATTCTGGTTTATGCATAGTATATTTCCTGTTGTTTACAAGGAAGGAGAACAAAAGTCATGAAATGTGGTGTACTCACTGGTCAGTCTCTGTTCAAACCATAGGTCAAACCCATAGTAAGCGATCGCTGTCCATGGTGCTGCCGCATCAAGTGCCTGCAGTTCCCCCTTCGTGCGGCGGGGGCAGCAGAGCGCTCCGCTGTGTGTTCATAAACACGAGTGCGTGACCACGTGCTCACAGACATAAAGATGGCGGCGCCCGCAGTGGCTGCAGCAGCAGCAGAAGTCCTGTGCGGAGGCTCCATGCGGTCTCTGTCCGTCCTCTCTGCCCGACACTCCCGCTGCATGACCCCCCTGCAGAGCAGGACGTATGTCGCCTCTACTCCCAGGAACGGTACGGAAAAAGGTGCACTAGATGTTAAAAAACATGTCCAGAGCATCAGCTCACCATTAAAACACATCTCATTTTAAGTTGTCAACAAGTTTTTATCTCTTGTCATCTTGTTCGCAAACATAACGCTGCGTTGTTTTGCAAAAGAATGGTCATGTGTATGGTTCTGACAAGTTCGACACGTACCTTTTGTGTTACGTAACTTACGTCAGACGGCTGTGGTAATGGCTAAAGAGGTGCTCAAGGGCTGGAAGATCGTGCATAGCTTCTGAAATAAAGTCAAACGGATGAAGAAAAGGATATATTAGACTTTGTTTTGGTGGTGATGGTTTTGGGTTTTTTAGTATTTTATTTGTTGTCTGTCTCATCTTTTACCCATTTTGTTGCATAACTGCATTTGTTTGTTTAATGACTTAATTGGGTCAGGGCCTTCAGCAATCACGATGAGACACGTAAATTTGAACATTTACATTAGCAGTTTTTAATTGTTTAAGATGATTGTTGAGCTTGTGTTAATAATTACACTAGTCGTGACAAAAGTATATAAATTAAAACGTAATTTAAATCACGTCATGTACATCTTTATACATTCCTTAATCCAGCCATTCCCAAACTCAGTAACACCGAGGCCCCCTTAAAAATCTGACGGGTCTGCGTGGCCCCCCAAAATAATAACCAAGAAGACAACATTAAGAATAGGCTCTTCTGGTTATTTTATTTTGGGGAAATAGCCTCTGCTACAAACATTGTAATACAAAAATGATTACAGTGGATTATTCAAGTCAAATAATGAACACAAATATTTTAATATTGCAAACAAAACATTATAAATGTAACATTAAATAATTATGATTTTAATGACTCCGCGGCCCCTGCAGTACCCTCGCGGCCACCAGGGGGCCGCCGGACCCACTTTGGGAGACACTGCCTTAATCTATACTTTTTAATTTCTTTGCACATAGAGCCAAAGCAATTTCCTACTTTGAGTTCTTGTTACTCGCATGGCAATGGTATTGTGACGTGTTTGCTGCTTGTACTGAATCCCCACTGTAGACTAAAGTGTTTAATATCATCTTTTTAGACGCTAAGTTCCGCCTGGATGAGAAGACGGCTCACAGCAGTCTTGACCTGTTCAAGAAAGACACCGCTGTGATCTACCGCATCCTGGGACTGGACCCGGCTCAGGTGCGACATAACCCCGAGCGCTTCCGGGACTGGGCTGTGGTCTTTGGTGACGAGAAGATCAGCAGCGGGAGGCATTACTGGGAGGTCACTGTCAAGAAGTCCCAGGAGTTTCGCGTCGGCGTAGCGGAGGCGCTAATGTCCCGGGACGAATGCGTGGGCACCAACCACTCCTCCTGGGTCTTTGGCTACGCGCAGAGGAAGTGGTTTGCCATGATGAACAATAAGACTGTGCCTGTGACGCTGGTGGGGAAGCCGGAGCGCGTGGGCATCCTGCTGGATTATGAAGGGGGGGTGCTGGCGCTGGTGGATGTGGAGACCGGCAGTGTCATTTACAGCATCAAAGTGAAGTTTCAGGGAGAGTTGTGCCCCGCGTTCGGACTGTGGGACGGGGAGCTCCTCACGCACAGCGGCCTGGAGGAGCCGGCCGGTCTGAAGTGCCGTGACCTCTGAGCTGTAGAGCATAATGCAGCTGAAATATGTGCAGTTATTTGTAAATGTGTGTGAGAGTTTGGGAGAATATCAAATCTATAGGGCACAAGAACAAACTATAACTGATGACTAAGCGACTTTTGCTCATAAAATGAATTGTAATTTGAATGTTTACTACACTATATCAATTCTAACACTAACCCCCCCCCCCCCTTAAATGATTTCTGGCCTTATGTGGCTGGGAGTGGATTCCCTTTACTGAGCAATGATCTACAAATGCCATTAGTTTTCAAAACCATTTCCATGTCTGTTTTTCACAAAGGTGCTTTTGTTTTGTGTGTACTCTAGTATTTTTCTTATGTACTGAAGTGTGTTGTGCTAATTGCCAAGTCTGAGCATGTGCCCTATTATCATGCGGATATCTTTGACATACATTTCACTCATGTACTTTTTATTATGAACAATAAATGTGTTACAGCTTGGTAGAATTGTTTAGTCTTTATTCATGGAACATATTTACAGCATGAGTCCACTGACACTTGAGCCATATGTATTCTATTTATACCAGTGACAACATGGACACTGCTATATGCACACAGCACATTTGACCTCCGCTTTAAAATGAAGCATATCACAATCATTTACCTATAGTTATAGAAAAGAACAGTAGTGGGGTCTGTGGACGCCAATAAAACTTGGAATCCATGTTTTATGATTCAATTTCTTTTTACTAAACTATTCTAGCTCCTTTTGGGAAAGTTGAGATGAGGGATGACATAATAGTTGCTGAAGATGTCAATTTTTTTATATTTAAACAAATATTACTATAAGTATGTTTATTGACTATTTAAATTACACATTGTATACATTGTCAACAGAAAGAAGTATTTACAAGAAAGCGACAAGAATTAGAAGCAAAGATACAAATCTATAAAATGATGTGTATAATAATTTAGTATACTATATTTTCACTTATCCTAAATACATTATCTACCTCATGAGGCAATACTAGTAATTGTGTCCAGTCTGGTCTTGGCCTCGTCTGTGTCCGTGATTGTGTCTCTGTTAGAAAGCTGCTGATGATCTTGAAGAAGCGACACGATGACGGCATGTCCGAACTGCATGGCGTCATCGATGGCCATGTTCCCCCACCTGAGGAAATGATACACATTTATTTGCATTCAAAGGTAACATTGAATCACATCACATTAGTCCAGTCCTCAGGTCTCTGCACTGGCGTCCTGTGGCTCAAAGAATAGACTTTAAAGCTTGTGCGCAAGTCTCTCCTTGGCCTCGCACCAAACACATCTGTGACATGTTAGTCCCATATGAACCAACTAGGACTCCTGCTGGGACTAGCACAGGGACTGGCCTCCTGCTGGGACTAGCACAGGGACTGGCCTCCTGCTGGGACTAGCACAGGGACTGGCCTCCTGCTGGGACTCTGGGCGGGAAAAGGAACTGGCCTCTTGCTGGGACTTTGAGAAGCACAGGGACAGGCCTCCTGCTGGGACTTTGAGAAGCACAGGGACAGGCCTCCTGCTGGGACTTTGAGAAGCACAGGGACAGGCCTCCTGCTGGGACTTTGAGAAGCATAGGGACAGGCCTCCTGCTGGGACTTTGAGAAGCACAGGGACAGGCCTCCTGCTGGGACTTTGAGAAGCATAGGGACAGGCCTCCTGCTGGGTCCCAGGGTCAGGACTGCACTTCACTCTAGTGTGATTGTTTAGGATTTTAATTCCTAGTGTGATTTTAATGTTATGTTTCTTGTTCTGTTACACATTTAATTTCCCTTGTGTATGAATTGTGCTATACAAATACACTTTTTAATCAAGATGTAAACATTATTATTTACCCACTCAAAGTTGGGATACAAGTTACTCCTTCCCCCTCTGAACTTAACTACGGAAACTGAAGGGTGGTAGCAAAGTGTTTTATAACAATTGTGTTTTTATGAGACTTTTACTATCAATCAATCAATTAATCAATTTTATTTATAGAGCCCTTTACAACTCTCAAGGCGACCAAAGTGCTTCACAATAAAATTACCTAAAATCCACTTAAAACATTTATTCATTAAAAACAATAAAACAGATTAAAAAAACATTTAAAAAGTTACTCCATCCATCCATTTTCTACCCTTTAATCCATTTCTGGGTCAGGAGGTGGCAGTCAGAGATGCCACCCAAGTCTCATAGCACCAGCCCCTCACTGACCCTCTGCAGGTGGTGAGTCCACAGGAGGACGGCTGCTCTCTGAGTGTGAGCATAGCCTTGATCTTTCAGTGGGGGCTTTGGGCAAAGTGGGGTTAAGTGTCTTGCCCATGGACACAACGACAGCAGTCATCAGTGGGAGTCGGTGGAGAAGGTGCAGAGGTGGGAATTGTACCCACAACCTACTGTCGCCCCTAGTTAAAAAGTTACTAGTACATAAAAGTTAAAATGTACAATAATATTCTACATCATACCGTGGATTATAGCTTGAAACTAATTTATAGATTACAAAGCAAAACCCAACAATACAACAGTCCAAAAGTCACTTCTCTCACCTGTCTTTTTTAAACGGATTCACTTTGCAGATTTCGGTGAGGAAAATGACTGCTTCGACTTGGCCTGAGAGAAAGGGTGAATGGAATGGTCAGCAGCCACACACTTGGACCTCACAAACTACCTCTGTGAACATGTTCATTTTGAAAAAGATTGGGGAATTACCTTCTGCTGCAGCGATGTGAAGAGCCGTGCGGGAGTCGTAGTCGGTCAGCTCCATGTTCACTCCGGAGAGCGCGAATCTGAAACAGCAACAGAAATCTCGTCAAAGGAGCAGAGGATGTTATATGACTTCTGTTTTACTTTAAACTAAATCATTCATTATTATTCATTATACATTTTAATATTTATTTCAATCACATTTCCAGATTATTCAGAGGAGGACATATGTCTTTTTCATCTACAGTATGTCTCTATACTATCCTTAATTAACTGGCAATTAAAGTGAAGGTCAGTTACTTTTTAAACTTTGAAGATGGAGAGACACATTGTTCTAATGCAAGCACAAGTTTGACCTGCCCCGACTGGTTCAAGATTGGACACAAATAATTTAAATAGTTAATAGACAGCTGTGGATATAAGGTGTCAAAATGAAATATAGTTGAGGTTGCAGACCTCTCCTTTAAACAACAATCAGTATGTTATTTGTGTTATTATCAATGCTATAACCTTAAAAGCAACATATGGCAAATGTATGTCTGCCCTCAGAGCCCTGATGAACCTGATGACCTCAACCCAAACTGTAAATAGCTTTTATTATTGGTTTGGACACTACACAGCCTGAGCTTTGACAGAGCAGTGTTTTCAGATGAATCTAAGCTCTCTTCATGAACTGTGAACTGAGGAGTGCAAAGTGAACCATGCAATATGACTGACATCTGTTATTTTACACTGATGGTCTCTATCACCTCCAGAGAGGTACTTTTTCAGGACCAAGACGAGCGGCTCATTTTGACTGACGAACAAACATGAATGGATATCCTTGTGAGCTGGTTCTCTATAGGGAACATTAAAGCTGGACAGCACTGCCTAACTTTTATTTACTTAGCGAATAATATATTTGAATTGTCTCACCAGAACACTATTTAATGCTAATCATCTTGTTTTCTCTGAAAAAAACTGATCTCAAAATGTGACTGGCCAAAAATACATGTATTATGTATTGTATTATAATATGTCAATCATTTGAGATTTGAACAATTGAACACAAGTATTTGTCATCTAAATCTAAATCCTTTGGAAAGCTAATAGGAAGAAGGGGGTGGTGAGTTACTCCTGAGCTTTCGGTTGGATAGAGACCCCTGCTGTATATGGTATTCCAAAACTGGGACATAATGTTTACCTTCTCAAAGAATTCACGTCACCACTGTAGGCTGCAAACATGAGGTTGACCACAAACTTGTTCTGAAGAGAAAAACATCTGGATTATTTGCAAAAGAAAAAGTGAAGTTAGGATTTTCAAACTGCCAAAGACTTACAGGGTCTTCATCTGCTTTTCTGCGTGGATCATGCTTCTTGGTAAAGTGTCGCAGGTTGTCATAATTATGGAAATTGAAGAGAGAAACCAAGTCCTGGACAGAACAATACAGAGGCTTATAAGAGCCCTCTTACTAGCTCTACAGCCTTTAAAACAATTGGAGTCAGTCTCATTAATTTAAATCTAGAATTACTTGTTGCACTGCTGAAAAATTAGATACAAAGCACAACATGTCATATTATTTTGAGAAAAATTATTACTTCAAATCCAACAGCGATCTCATTTGGAAAGTTGATGTATGTTTCCTTCACACTAGAAACATGTGGACAAATGGCCCCATGATAGTCAACTGTCCCTGTTGTCCCCGAGTCACTCAACAAACAAACACACGCACACCACACACAAGTGGTCACGCTAAACACCAAACATACAATTAGAAGTGGACTTTTTACCATTAGTTTTAACATTAACAACTTCATATATTGCACTTAGCTTACTTGGCAAAAGTGAATGCTCCGGACGCTGTTCCCGAGTCTGTCCAAAGGGGGCGACCAGCACATTACACCCATAACATTAGGAACCACCAACAGAACTGCTCCAGACACTCCGGATTTAGCCGGCAACCCAACCTTCAAAGACACAATTATTCATATAAACCAGGGCTGTAGAACTTAGTTTGATCGGAGCCGAATTGAAAAAGTAATGGCTGGTCACAGGCCGAATATGCAAGTGTTTGTGGTTTTATTTTTATGAAAGTAATTTAACACATTTACATGGTATATTATACTTTTGTATACTTTTTCCCGGGAGAAATTAGGTTTTTGTTTGGAGTGAACCAAAACTAGACCAAATGTGAAGAAGGCTTGCAATTGTGGATTGATATTCCAATAATTTTACTATGTTTACAATTCATACATACGTATGTATGTTGGGTTCAAATCTGGGCTGGATTTGGCCCGCAGCCTTGTGTTGGACACATGTGCTCTCTAAACTGTCTAAACTAAACTATTGGAATCAGCTTTAATATCTCACATGGGTGGAAAAAACCTGGACACGTACATACGGATTATTTCTTGAATTCCTTTTCGACAGTTATGGGGTCAAAAAGAAAAATCACACTCTTCTCAAACAGAACATATTTTTCCAAAAACTAAATAATTATTTATCTAGTCTTTCTAACAGAAAAAGCTCATTACATTTTCACTTGTGCATTCGAATCCTATTTTAACTTTTAATTTTTGCATAACATTCAGTCTGGTGTTAGCTGTAGGCTGTTCACATACATCCAGTCTTGCACAGTTTTTCCAATGTGGTTTTACTGCAAATTGCAATTAAATTCTTGAATCCTGATATTGTACCTACATCTACATTTGCTTCGTATTAATCAATCTTCCACACTATCAATATTTAAAAACACAAATTAATTCTTTGTAATGTCATTTGATCAATTACCCATCTGTGCAGGCCACAACCTACAGTGGGGTTGGCTACATGAGTTCTCCCAGTGTGTCCTTACTTGGAAGGCGAACTGTCCGGAGAAGTCGTACATGCCGCAGGAGTGCATCAGGCTCAGGGTGTTCCTCACGGCCTCTGCGCTCAGCACCCGCTCTCCGCTGATCGGACAGATGCCTCCATTGGCCAGAGTGGCAGCCATGACACTTCCAGACTCACAGGTAATTTCTATAGAGCACAGCTGAAATTATAACAACATATTTGCGTTATTATCGATATCAACCCATACATCATAATCATAATCACTAAAACTGAAAACATAAAAATAAAATAACACAAGTAATCAAAAACCTAAAACATTAAACAGAAATAGCCACAGTGCATTAAAAATAGTAAAGATAAAATCCTTCATTTGTATGCAGTTGACGCCTGTCTCACATTATCGTGAAGACTGTTCCAGATATCACTGTGGCACCTGTGTTTTGATCCAAACATTAGCTATCAAAGCGTATGCCTCACCTGAAAGTAAAAGTCCAGGGCTGCCATCATGTCTGAATTGTCTGGAAAACACTGCAATGAAAACAATAATGTAAAACCAAAGTCATTCAATGCCCTCAGTCTGCAGGACTCACCCTCTTCTCCTTGAGGTAGTAGCCAATGGCATAATTCCTATCTCCGGTCTCCCGCTCTGATTGGAAGCTGCAATCGTCATTATACTGTTATTAAAAGTAACAATGTTTATTTGCTTTTTAGTGTATTAAGAAAAAAGCTTACGTTGCATTACTGAAGCCCACGTACTCTGAACCTGCCATGCTCTTGAGGAAATCCATTACCTGCAAAAAACAATCAATTACAGCCATATTTACCCAATAATACATGTTGTAAAAAGGCACAAAACAGGGAAAAGCATCAAATTGACCAGATTGCACGGTGGTTTTTCAAATTATTAAATTGCTAATATGTTAAACGGATGAAGACCGATGCACTTACTGGACTTACTGGACTAGCAATCTCAAAATTAAGTTCATGCATAAAACTAAACACATTTGACTAACACCCTTTACTCAAGAGTTTAGTTTTACCGAGGGGCCTGAGGAAACTTATACAAAGTACGAATGTCCTCTGTGTTTTTAAGTCTTGAGCAAAACTTCCATGTCTGCAAAAATCTCTGTAAAGTTTCTCTTAAATTTTACCTTGAGTAATTCAGCAGACTCAGACGTGCCCATGAAATCTAATCCTGAGCGAAAAGGCTTTACATTTGGTCATAATCTGCTTTCACTATCAGAACAGAAAATGCTGCAGTGATGCTAAAGCTACTCAAGCAGATTTATGCTGCACATTCAGGGATACATTGACCCTTACCAGGAAGGATTTAAAATGAAAATGTAAATTTGTTGGGCATTTATAATCAACAGCGTGGTCTAGTTGGCACATACAGTACAACCCCAACTTACATAGTCGAACCGTTCAGCCTTATTGGACACGGGCTGAAAAGAGAAAAAAGAGAATGATGCATTTGTCTATTTTGTCACATTATGGGCGATCAAAGGGTCAAAAGTACATCATTACACATTCAACAAAACTGTATATAACCAAAAACATTTATATAATCACTCTTTATGTGATCACTCCTTTGATCCTGCCTCAGAACATACATTTTCTATCTGCAATGTGAGTTCCTACAGAGGGCAGTGTTCCCATTGCAATCATGCACCTGCGTGTGACCCTGCGTTATAATGTCACAGTGAACGCTTGAGACGTTCTGTCAGTGAAGCTGTTTATGAGCAATATTCAATTTCACTCTCGAGAAAGAGGGAAACACGCCAAGTCCAGAATTTTAACGACCTCCCAAAAAAAGACCGACTGACTGGTTACATGATATAAGCAGAGATTTACCTTGTGCCAGCTTACAAACAAAACATATGCAAATGATTGCATAATACAGCAATTAAGCCTAACCCAATTTCAAAACAAATCAAACAGCAAAAAATGATGTCTTTTCACCAATAATTTAGGCATTTTAAGCACAAGGAGTTACACATTATTGTCAAGTCAAGTGTAAAAACAACAGATGGAGGGGTTATTTTTGAGAAACTATACTCTTTCTTTCATCAGTGAATAGCCTTGTTTAAATTTGAATAAAATGTATTCTGCTACATCATTTGTGTTTATACCCACAGCTAATTCTCAAAGCTGCAAATCACACATTACATAGTTGACCAATCAATCCAAAGTCTATGGAATTTTCTCCTCCCAAAAACACACCTTCTGCTCCGTGGCTTCTCATTGGCCACAGCAGAAGGTCAAGTCTTTGCGTCAGCCACAAAAAGTCCCCCGTGCTCGCACCCACGTGAACCTGACATGAGGCCTAGTGTCCCTGCAGGCAGCTGGGAGGTTTGAGTGAAATACACACTAACTAGGTCTATAGAAGGGAAAAACTAAAAAGCATTGAAAACCTGAGCGCCCGTTTGACCAAAGTCCATCACCCACATTTTCGGGTTGTTTGGACACATTGATAGCCTTGGATGATAAGGTCGTCAGGGAGAAATTGCCAACGTCAACGGTTTTACATCTGGTAAATCAACAGACCACAAGCCAAACAAAATTGACCTTAAGGTTGAGGTTTTGGGTCATTTTGCAGAACTTTGTGACAAAAACGAGCCGGCTGAAACTTCTAAGGTCGAGCCATGTGAGGTGGTGTCATTTCTGAGTTCTGGGGATATTTATGAATTCCTAAACCCATGAAGAAAATGTATAGAACAGAAATATAAAAAAAATACACATCATCTTGTCTTTAGCCCCAAAATTGCATAGAGAAAAAACATGGGGTACATAATATATTCTGGTCTTACCCCGTTGTATGTTTTAGGCCATGAGTAGCCATAGTTTGGAGGTACTTAATGATAACACTTGTGTGAAGCATATATTGTGAAAATAACAACTTTTATATTCGGGCTGATCTGTGGAGTCAAAAATCCAGTTCATACCATGCGGCTCAGGAATTTACAGGAACTGAAGACTTTTTGTCAAGAAGAATAGACAGCTTTGCAATCAGAGAGGATACAAAACCTCATCCACAACTATCACAGAAGACTCCAAGCTTCATATGTTAAAGGGGAAATACATGCTATGTGGGAGGAGAACAGGGGGATGAACTTCTGGGATCAGGGTCAGAAGACAAGTCTCTGATTTAAAAATGATTTGAAAGTATAAAACTGTATTTTTACAATAAATTTCTTTACACGATACTAACAATGAGTGACAATAAAAAAATAAATCTAAAAATATTATTACCTTAATGAGAGAACTGACCACAATGGCTCCAGCGTTCACCATTGGGTTATGAGGTTTATCTGCAGACACACAATCAACAACAGCATTGATAACCAGCAATAAAAGTTCTTAAACTAAAGTTCTCCTCCTGTCTTTGCTTCTGAACATGATCATAAGACAAAGGGCCAGGTACCTTCGTCGTTGAGAGACAGTTTGTTGAATTTGAGTCCGCTTGGCTCTTTGCCCACAAACTTGTGCACATGCTCCGTGCCGTATTTGTGCACCGCGATGGCGTATTCCAGAGGCTTCACCACAGACTGCAGACAGAACGGGATCTTTGTGTCGCCCACAGAGTGTCTGCAGGACGAGAGGGAGAAAAGGAGCTTTGGTGAGGTATAATGTGGACGATAAACAAAAATACATCTTGATTTTGTGGTGGTATTACCCAAAAATATTTTGGTTGTTTTTCTATTTTAATGTTGTAAAAAGCAGAATGCAGAGTTTGAGCCCAGTTTGACATCACAAACCAGATAACTGGACCTAACCATAACCATAATTTTTTTTTGATTATTTATGATTTGTTGCAGAATGCTGTAATTGATCACTAAGAGCTACAAACAATCTGAGGAGGAAACGCAGATTGTTTGTAGATGGACAATAGCCCCTCAGGGCTGCTTTCATTTGCGGGTAAACTCTTGGTTGCCCCTGTCCCGGCGAAGAACTGCCCATAAAAGACACATGGCTCTACAGTATATAGCTTGTCGTCCAATCGGCCTCATCCCAAGCCCCGGGTCTCCAGCTGAGGATGAGCTATTTTAGTTAACATTGAGGTATGTGGGAACATTTCCTAAACAGTGAGAATTTAAACTGCAGTGCAGAGGGTTGCCTTTGTCCGTGCTGGAGATGGGTTTAAGCAACAATATCCTCCAGGTAATATTATACACCCACATTATTTCTGCATTAAGGCTAACAACATATACTGTAGTCTTTGGGGAGACAGCTTTTCCTGTTACATCAATGGTGCAATCGGGTAAAGGGGATATTTTCTATCACCCATCATATTTACATAACCTTTGATTTTACCTCTGTCCATCGATTGTGCAGAGAGACACGCCCCAAAGATCAGGGCTGAACTTGGCCAGCTGTGGAATATAGTCAGCCACCTAGAACAAAGAAACAGATGATGTAACGGCTAATTGACTATGTTTTTTTTTTTTATGCAACACATTTGACCTGGACTCTATTAGTACAAAGACGTGAGGGATAGGTGGAAGGTGGAACAATATTTCACCTGTGAGGCCTTACATGAATCTGGTGAGTGTGTGATGTGATGCCTGGAGGGACTGATGGCACAGAATGGCATTCTCAGTGGCAGAGTTCAGTGCTTAGAAATAACATCCTCTCATGTCCCGAAGCTCTGTAATGTTGTGACATGTGACGTGTTGAGTGTTTTGTCATGTGAAACCAGCTGTGAAATCACGCACATGCCAGTGCAGTGCTGAGGCCAGTACATATATATATATATATATATTAGGGCTGTCCAAAATAGCGCGTTATTAACGCGTTAACGCAAATCAATATTAACGCCGTCATTTTTTTTATCGCGCGATAAAAAAAAAAAAATAAAAAAAAAAAGAATGTTTTTTTTTTTTTTTTTTTTTAATTTTACTTTTTATTGCAGACAAACACATATACAGAAAAAAAAATAGAAACAAAGAAAAGGACTAGTTCAGATACATTGTAGACAGAGATTACAAACAATATGTAGTTGGAGATACAGGGGGCCAAAGAAGAAACCCAGAAGGGCACATAGGAGGGGACGGGGGGGGGGGGGGGGGGGACATGAAGTGGGAGATGGGGGGGAGGGGTTAATAAAAAAGGCAATACAAGCAAACAGTATACAGTCATAGATATACCGAAGGAAACAGAGAAACAGCATAGAGTATTTACATGAACAAATTTACAAAATATTTACAGATTGTTTATCATCATCATAATGACACCATGATGTTTCTATACAGTCTATGGTCTATACCCACACATACACACACACACCCACACACACACATTGAAGGGGCTTTTTGTTACCAATTATTTATTTTGTCATCCATTTATTGATGATTTTGCATCAAATGTTAGTGTGTAATATAACACTACACATTGTTTTCAATAAAAAAAGCAATTGCACACAGCACGCAAATGTGTGACTAATTTGCGATTAATCGCGAGTTAACTATGAAATTCATGCGATTAATCGCGATTAAATATTTTAATCGTTGGACAGCACTAATATATATATATATATATATATATATATATATATATAGCGTATTTATGTATATATATATATATATATATATATTTATATATATATATATATATATATATATATATATATAGCGTATTTATATGTATATATATAATATATACACTTCAGACTCACCTGTCCTCCTTCTTGTTGCTGTGCGCTGTCAAACATTTTATCCACCTGCAGCACAAACTCCTCAAACTCTGGAATGATGAACTTTTTCTTTAGCGCCTTGGTCAGCAGCAGGATGATGTTGCCGACGCATCTGCAATTGAACATTGGTTTTTAATGATTTTATGAGTCTACTTTCTACCGAAAACTCAAATGTATTTGTTCATCACGGCTAATACACAAAGGAAATCAAATTTCTTAACGAAACCAATAAAGAAATATTGAAATCATAAACAATCAGAGTACATTAAAACGAGTGATGGTACAATGCTTCAAATGTATGCACAGAAAAACAGAACTAGATTTGAACATCGTCCAAAAAAAGCTGGCACCTGTCTCCCCCCCTCAGCCCCCCAGGGATTTAAATAGCTCCGTCAGAGGCCGTCATGGTTACATAATCACTGAAACCTGTGGATGTCAAATAACCTCAGCTAACTTCTGTCCAGCCGCCCACACCACATTCATGCTTATTCTGGTCCATACAGTATATTTAGATTTAATATGAAAAGTGTAGCGAGCAAAAGTAGAGTCTTGTTTAAGTAGTTTGTGAACAAATCAGAGCACAACATGCTGTCTTTGGGATAAAGTCAGATCTTACATTTTAGTAGAATCCACCAGCGTCTAATCTACTTCTAATGTCAGCCGTGGCTTGGTTCAGGAAGTTCTGTGAAAGCCAAATATTGACTTTTTGGCTAAGTGTGAACAAGGACTGCTACTTTAGCTCAGGTTTCCCGAGCAGTTTCTACATCATCTAATTATAGAGCCCAGACAGTATACTGTAGTGTTCTTTTAAATGTTTATTTAAACTCTACAGCTGTTAACTCTGAACTAATACTGTC
Organism: Knipowitschia caucasica; assembly: GCA_964034765.1. Classification (NCBI taxonomy): domain Eukaryota; kingdom Metazoa; phylum Chordata; class Actinopteri; order Gobiiformes; family Gobiidae; genus Knipowitschia; species Knipowitschia caucasica. The sequence continues at coordinate 29,411,649 of OZ035827.1, forward strand.
TTTTATTACGTTCAGACAAAACAGAAACATCTGTTGACACTTTGGGGCAACAGTGGCTCAGTTGAGCACTGGCCTTTAGCCTGAAGGTCGTGGGTTTGAGCCCACTGCAAGACCTTCTCCACCGACTCCCACTACTGTCTGCTGCCGTTGTGTCCCTGGGCAAGACACTTTACCCCACTTTGCGTAAAAGGAGCGGGGAATTAAAAGCAAGCAAAAAAAAATCACTGATGTGATATGTGTATATTGTCTATTCAAATTTCTCCATTGTGAGATCAATAAAGTATATCTTCTTCTTCTTCTTTATTTATATTACACTGATCTTAAATATAAATGCAGCTCTTTTGTTATTGCTCTCATTTTAGGGTTCAACCAACAATTGACCCATCTCTAACAGATCAGATCCTGCAAGCCTGTTTCTGGTGAGAACTTATTCTTTGTTGAGATAATCCATCCCACCTCATAAATGACACCTATGAATGTTGGTTCACTCCTCTTCAATGACTTTATATTGACAGGAACTGGAACAGTGATCCAGAGGATCCCAAACATGCTCAATGCGACATGTCTGTGAGTATGAGGCCAAGGAAGGACTGAGATGTGGTTCAACATGAGGCTGTTCTTTATCCTGCTGCGACATGGATGTGGCATGGTGGCTGAGTGGATAGCACTCTCGCTTCTCAGCAAGAAGGTCCTGGGTTAGAATCCCGCTCGGACCAGGGCCTTTCTGAGTGGAGTTTGCATGTTCTCCCGATGTCTGCGTAGGTTTCCTCCGGGTACTCTGGTTTCCCCTACCACTAAAAACATGTACAATAGGTCTGGCATGCGCCTCCTGTCCTGGCGACCCTGCTCCCATCTCTGTGTGGAGTGAGAGGACAAATGCCCCAAAAAAAACAGTTGTAAAGGCGGTAAATAAAGATTACTTACTTACAACACTGGCCTCAGGATCTCGTCACAGTGTGTGCTTTCAAAAGGCCATGTGTGCATGTATTCATAAAAAATGGGGGCAAAATCAAAAGTCCTGTGTTTTTGTATATTTTATAAGTAAGGGATAATGTATAGCCTACAGGTCATTATCGGAAAATAAGTACCGACAGGGCGAAGCGGACCCCGACGCGCAGCGGAGGGGTCTGCTTCCGCCCTGAAGGTACTTATTTTCCGATAATGACCTGTAGGCTATACATTATCCCGCTTATTATACTGCTTTGTACCAACTTAACACACAAAATAAACTTCAGATCACTTTTATGAATGCCAAAAGTTTATTTAATGACAACAAATAAAGTAGTCCCAAAAAGTTTTCCCGTTGCTCGGCAACCGCGGGCAACAGTTAGGCTGGCAACTTCCAAACTAGAACTCTCTGGAACTGCATGAAAACTGAACAAAGAATTCTGAACATCAGCGGTGAGTGACCCATACATAAACCTAACCTAAATCCATAATTCGATCCTCTGCAAATGTGTCCGAAAATGCGCCGGTATCTTAAAATGTGCCGGTATCTACTTCCGGGTTTTTCGGGATCGCCTTTTCTCGCATTACATCAGTGTTTTTGTCATGAAAACGTAAACGGAAAATTCTGAAAACTTCCGTGCACTTGTATTAAGACTGGATATGTATAAATTACTCTCCGATTAACATTTCATTGCGTTGATTGATTGGCATTTGCGTTTATTGAGCGGCCAGAACTACTTCCGGGTTTTTCCACGATCGCTTTTTGACGCAGAGAAATAGTATTTTTGTCATAAAGACAAGACCAGAAAATTCTGAAAATTTCCGTGCACGTGTGTGAAGAATGTATATGTATAAGTATTCTCCGATTAACATTTAAGTGTGTTGATTGAGCGTGGCTAGCTCAGGAGTGGCCGGAACTACTTGCGGAGTTATCCACGCATTTGAAAGACAAGCAGAGAGAGCGTTGCCATGGGCAGCGGTCATTATTGTTTTGAGAGGTCCGTTATAGAAAATAATGACCGGTAGAACGTTTTGAAATTACATTCAAATCAATGGAGCGTTCTCCTGCTGCTGTGAGGAGCTGTATAATAAATATATTTAAACTAGAACATTATCCAGACATAAAAACTAATGAATAATCATTGTTAATAGGTCACAGCGGTTGTTGGATAAGGATGCCAGTTTGATCCCACTGCTGCCAATGCAAACAGTGTGACTTTGGCAGGACACTTGCACGGTTCAGTCGGCTATGTATAACTGCAAATACTCACGACTAGAGATATCAATATGGAAACTGGCCACTCTTAAAGTGCAGGTGACAGGTTACTTACGCCTTGTTATACTTTAGCCCTGATTCCACCATCCCTACTTGGACCTATTCTACTCTACTTGGCTCTACACTACCCCTCTTGGGAGCGGTTCCACCCGCCCTGTGTGATTAGTACCTGGTACTTCTGGTACCCGCTTGGCCTGGCTCTAACCAGGCCGAGCTCGTACTCAAGTGTTTTATCTGAAGATGCTGCTGGAAACCATTGATACCAAGACATTTAAACAGATACGGTTCCAAATACTAAGGTCCAATGGAAACAAAATTAGACCCGAGGAGAGTTCTGATCTTAAAACTATAACAATTAATACAGTAAAGTGGCCGCTTGTGGAGCTTTAATTTCATAGCGGCCTCATCTCGGTAACTTCTATCCAAACAGTAAGTGAAGTTATACAAATTTACAAACTATAAACAGGACGATATGTTAGTGCACCTTCTGAACAATGTCTTGTCCATCATCACCGGGCCGACAGACTCACGCGACGCTTGTCTCATGGTCTTCACACAGTCACGCAGCCGAGGGTCCGTCATCAACAAACCAGTTTTCTTCAGGACCTAAAATTAGATAATTAATGTTAAATTGTGCAATTGGTGGCATACTGGTTTGTTGGAAACCCTGGATTCCAATACCCACAAAGCAGAAAAGGAGTGCTGAATAGTCTGGCCTTGCTAAAAATACCAGCATGGCATTAGTATCATTCTCATGTTTCAAAAGATTAAAATGATTTTATTGACCGACTTGGATCCAGACAGAAGTCGGTCAACTCAGGATCTTCCCTTCTTCACAGTTACATAACATCTCCAAAGAAAAGGTCCATCTGAGCTGTGGCACTAGAAACAGCCGTGCTCTCTTACTTCATAAGCAGCAAACATCAGGCTATTTAAATTCAGCTCCGAGGATCATGTCTGAACCTTTGGACCTTTGGACTGGACTATGAGGACTTAGGCCAAACGTCGGAGAACTCCTGCTCTATGGAACTGAAGATTTTATTATGCGAAATCCATTTTGTAACAACATTGTTCCTCGTTGTTGTTATCCGTTAGCTGTTAGCTGTTATCAGTGTGAACAGAGCACTTGTTTTGAAACTGTTTTAGTCGATCGATTTCACAGTGACTTTTGTGTACTGTTTTATTTGTTTTTTTATTTTTGTCTTTTAATGTTGTGTTATATCTGTATTTGTCTGTGCACACTGGTGACTTTTGCTAATGTATTCCAATGTGGTGTTTTGACTGCAAATGGCAAATAAACTGAATCTGAATCTGAATCTGTCAGAAACAGACTTGGAGTTGTTCATAGATCCATCCACACTGATAGCCGGAACTTCTGGCCTAAACATGTATCTCCACCCCTTCTGTTGACAATCTCCTGTCTTGGGCTTAATAGTCACTGTAGCACTAACACATTTTAGTATGTTTTACTAATGCAGATCATAACATAAACATTAACATAGTTTGTGTCGACGACCCCTCTGACCACCATCATCTTTCAAACACACACCAGACCTATACCAGACATAGGGTTAGGGCTTTCTGCCTTTTATAACAAACGTTGTGCCCCTTAATTCATTTTAGCAGTTTATCAAGTAAACAAATTTTCATCACCATCGTATTTCAGTGGTTGCATTTTCAAATATGGAAAAATAAACCATATTTTTCTCTTCATCCTTGTCTCACCACAACTTAGCCACTGCTCTTTATTATTTCCCCATTCATTGTCATTTTTAATTGATAAAACAATCAATAATATGTCTTCTTTAAATGACGACTGAACATGTAAACAGCTGATAGAACTGGTAGATGCCAAGTTCAGTTCAGTTGTATCCTTCAGTCAGGGGCCTGTGGTTGGCTGCTGTATTTGAAGGCACAGGTGGAGATTACATAAGTTTGTCAATCACAACTGAAATGTAATTTGGCAGGGGGCATCTGGCAGACTGAACAATAGCAAGTGTCCAGTGTTGTTATACTGCCCCAGCTTTGATAAACCAGTGCATCATTTCAGAGGGACGCAGGAGCTTTCTGGAGGATAAGTGTTTTTGAAAGATGGATATTGGCACAAATGTGGAACATGATTGGTATCTGATTGAGACAAACATGTATTTGGTCTTGTTGAATTATGGAACAGTTTTTTGAGATTTATACTTTGTGCTGAGAGAAAGGATAACTCAAACTCAAAACACATTTGAACTATATTAATAGACTAAATATATATGCATAACACCAAAATCCATCCACTTTTGTGAATGTTTACCATATGCACCAATTACATGTAGCTTTGTTCACAGCAGCACTCCTCATTACACAGCTGTGGGTTTGATGCACATCTGGGAGTGTGTGCCTGGATCAGCTGTTTCTGCTGACTCCCACATTCAATGTTTCTTTTTCTTCATTCTAGACGCTTTATGTAAAGTATACGCTTTACATATATCAGACTCAAACTGTAAATGATGCTCCAAAATGACTTGAAATAAATGGTTTCTCTATCTTTCTCTATGCTATATACTGATTATGAAAGAATAATACACAATAGGTTGCATTCATGTGACATCACAACACTCCAAAGAGCCCATATAGTTTAAAAAATGTGGGGGCAGCAGAAATTCTTGGTAACTATGGTAACTTCAAGTTTAGAGCTCATTTCTGTGTAATTCCAGGGCCAGTCCACATGAAACAAAAACTCAAAGCTCTACATCGTCTTTGTGAGAACACGTCAACTACGGATATGTGAAAAACATCTGCAGGATGTTGTGTGGGCATAGAAAACATTTGGACATGATCAAAAATGTCTTTAACAATTATTATTTTTTGCTTCTTTCCATAGAGCTGAATTGAAGCTTGCTTTCCAACTGAAATAGAATTGTAGAATGTGAGCGCAGCCTAATGTATGACTGAAGTGAATGATTGTATCTTTTACTGTATATGTTCTGTTGCATTCTTCTGTTACAAGTGGAAGTTAAACCGTTCAGACCACCAAATTGTTTTATAGAAATGTGTTATTGTGGCAGGTTTGACCTATATCTGCCGTTCTGTTATTTATAGTGATTGCATAAGCACCAGCTCCTTCTGACCACAGTGAAGAAAGCTCTGAGGACATGATTTGTTTGCTCCTCACCCGCTAAGGTCCATCTAGCTACAAGATCACACTGAAGAATTGCATTCTCTTTAGCCGGGCGTCTTGAAACTCGTCCTGATATGGATCCCATGCTTGTCTCTATGGCGACACAATGTTGTACCGTGCCAGCATTCAAGGCAAAGCACTTTCTTGTGTCAGTGAAACTTATCACCAGGCCAACTTTTCAACTGGCAAAGACGAATTACAAAGTTGAGATGAGGCTTTAGATCGGTTTAAAAGTTTTTTCACAAGAAAGCAGTGGAGTTTTTTTCTATTATTAGGCACTAGAGTAGCAGAATAACTTACTCTTTCTTTACATCAATTTGCCTTCCCACAAACATTTCCCTTAATCTTGATTTTCATCTTTTTCTTTTATCTATACCTGTTATCCTCAATTTCAAGATTCCACCATTTGTCTGTTTCACATAACTTATCTGAAAAAATTGTGCATTTTGGGTTAACATAATGCAAAATATGAGTCTAAATAGTGTGTGTGTGTGTTTGTGTGTGTGTATTTGTGTGCCTGGTAATGCGGGTGTGCGCCTGCATGTTCAGAGGAAAGTCACATTATTTCAACGGCAGGTGAAGTGTGAAAGTTGTTGACTCACGGTGACGAAATGCGACAGGGGAATGGTGTCTTTGCCCTCTGTGATGGTGTAAAACAGAAGGTCCTCCATCCCCTCCATTAACCTGTACCTACAAGAGCAAAGTCAAAGCGAGAGAGAAGGAAAGAGGGGGTGAAGTAAGAGATTAGAGACAAATAGACGTTAGGAGGTTTAGTTAAATATCAATCACATGAGCTGTTGAGAAACATTGGCACGTGGATCAATATTGATGCATTGGCACAGAGAAAGTCTCTTCAGGTTATATGAACTGGCAAATATGGAATCATCGTTTAACAGCGGCATCGTAGCAAGTGCCCTTGATCTGATCTGTGTCCTTTCAAATAAACATTAGCCAAAAGTAAAGTTTTGTTTTCCTGTTTCAGAAAATGGCATAAGTGACAAAATTGATGGGATTTGAGGAAAAGTGAACCCCCCTCGACGCAAAAAAACATGTTTAATTGTTCCAGACAACATTATTGAGAGACAAGCAGTTGATGTCGCAAGAGAAAAAGCAGATAGAGGAGTTTTCAGACGTTCAAAATAACAAGAAACCAAATGGTGATTTTCACTGAAAAATACATTTGAGAGTAGTATGAAAGTAAACTCTGGTGTCAGACATGCTACAAATATGGTTTTAATGTTATAAAGATATATTACCTTATTTCTTTTAGATACTGTGTTTTGTAAATCTAATGATCTCTCAATATCGCCTCCCAATTCCTGCTTTCAGCTATACATCAAATGATGCTTCACAGTGCAATACTAACGTCTACTTTGAATACAAAAAATACCCAAAACAGTTACATTCTACGTTCATGCCAAAAATGTATAATTTTGTAACTTACTGTAAAGTGCTCTTCTGTAGCATGTCTAACGGTTAGACCTGCTACAGAAGAGCACTCTAACCTTTATACCTTCAAGTTTGTGTTTTCAGAATGACTTTTATCAGAGGTAAATGTTTGTGGGAACCTACTTGTATCCCGGGTCTTCGGGGCAGGTCTGATGCAGCGCTCGGAGGGGGTGTGGAGGGGATGCTGAGGGGCCCCAGCCTGAGGCCAGAGGAGCAGGGAGCAGTGTGCGGGAGCTGCTCTCACATCCCAGCCTGGAACCAGCATTTTTCAAGAGCTGCAGGAGGCCCGGGTTTGCTGTCCTTAACCTTTTTAAGCAATGCATTGGAAAAGTGAAGCGAAGAGTATATCAATATTAATAATAATAATAATATAGAGAGTTTGGGCCCTGTTTTAGCTGCTGGAGAGACGACTTGTGACCAGAGCAGTTGGTCCTGGGTGAGTGTGAGTTAAAGCAGGTGACGTTTTACAGGGACAGGATCAAGTGCACAGAGAGCTGGAGGCGGGGTCCAAACACACACACAAACGCACACACACACACACACACACACACACACACACACACACACACACACACACACACACACACACACACACTGACCTTATGACAGTAACTCTGATACGGTGACTGAGGCAGCTGATACCAACACAACATTAATACTACATTTGTGATGTCGACGTATGTATGTATGATAGTCGTCACCCGCATGAATCTTTAATTTCATTTTTAACACAATACATTTAAAAAGGTTTATAAACAAAATAACACAAAGGATTTAAAGAAGAAATATTATGCATTATTTTTGGCTATTACAAATGATAATGAGACAATTTACTTTGCCATCTCATGTTTAAACATTTGAATATATGATGAAAAAGGTTGTCAATGTAAACGACGCTATCTCCTGCAACTTCCTATGCTACCACCAGAAGGAGGAGTGGAATTAGCGATTGTAAAGAACAGAAATTGCCTGAGAAATTGCCAAAACATTCATTTAGGACACTATATATTGTTTTAACGTGTAATGCCATAGTTATACAATGACATCATACTATTACTGGACTGAAAGAGTTTAGACAGAAGGGTCGGAGCCACATGTTTGTCAGGTGTTCCTGATTTCCCAGATCTGACCTATAACTTGGTTTGGTGTGTGTCATCTTTTCAAGGAAATCCTCAGGCAGGAATGTTACGTATTGCACTAATAGTGAATACAAATAAACGAACACAATAAAACCAATGACTCAAGTGAACTTAAATTGGAGAATCATCTCATCACATATGAATATTCTATTTCAATAATAATGCTTTTTTATCATGGCTTAGGAAGAAAGAAAACATACACATAAACTAAGATTATTAAAGCATTATTATTATTATTATAGAGTTTCTGGGTGACAGTGGCTCAGTTGATAGAGCATTGACCTTAGAGCCTGAAGGTTGTGGGTTCCAGCCCACCACAAGACCTACTTCACGACTCCCACTGATGACTGCTGTCGTTGTGTCTTTGGGCAAGACACTTAACCCCACTTTGCCTGAAGCCCCCACTGAAAGATCAAGGCTCCTGAGGACTCACCACCTGCAGGAGCATCAGTGAGGGGCTGGTGCTCTGTGTACTGGGTGTAGCTTTGACTGCCAACCCCCCTGACCCAGAAATGGATTAAGGGGAAGAAATTGGATGGATGGATGGAGTTTTTTCCTTGTTCGATGCAGGCTGTTTGATTCTCTGATTTATGTTGGCAAATTCGACGGTTTTGTAAAGTCCTCCGAGATAACTACTGACTCAGGGCTCTACAAGAATACATTTAATTGAAATTGAATTGAATTATTGACCTTCATTCAAATATTTTGTCTATGTCTAATTCATTAAAACGTGTACCAATGAGATGATCAAAATGTTTCATTCCAAGTGAGAATTTCCTTGTCTCTAAGATACAAGTAATGTCACTTTGGCAAATCTTGTTGTACTGCCAACAACATTTTCTAAAGAGTTTAAATTTAACACATTTTTTGTTTTATAATTCTTTGCAGTGTGATCTCAATTATCCACATTACAGTTTGAAGCTGAGGTACCACAACTAGTAACTATGTACTAGTTCCTATTACATAGTAAAATTAGAGACGTTCTTGTCTCTAAAACATTGGTTCTATCACTTACAACACAATACAATACAATTTATTCTTGTATAGCCCTAAATCAGTAGCCATCTCAGAGGACTTAACAAAACCATTGATATCCCCAACACAGATCAGAGAATCAACAGTTGAAACACAGAAAGAATGTAGAACAAATGTTGAAAAATGTCCATACATGTTTTCACATTCATATACTTTGCCCTTTGCCACATCTTTTTCACTTTTTTCTGACAAAAAGTGTCAAAGAGAGGACCTCAAATAGATAATCACAAGGTTCAACATATCAGATGTTTTCTAACAAGATGAAGACAGCTATGTTTCTTCACAAAACGCTACTTTGACAAGATTATGTCTGTCATACAACATACAGGACATACAAATTAAAAACCCAGTTTTAAAGTTACCTGTCGTAAACTATAAAATCAATAAAACAACATGCTTCATCCCCTGCCATGCTCTTTTTTCATGATGTAAACAAACTTTCAAACCACAGGAATGAAACTATGCAATTAAATTTCTGAAATTTCCCCGCTGTGGGACGAATAAAGGATCTCTTAATCTTGATCTAAAACCCAAATACACAAGTTTCTGTCTCCAAAACACTTTCTATCACTAGTTTCACATACATTTTCACGTTTTTGGTCTCTGTTAAACCACAACCTCAGCCAATCATCTCAGAATGTAACAAATAAAAATATCAATCATATCCATCAAACAAAAAAGATTGGTACCATCCATGTTGGTACCCCGTTATTATAATAGATCTATGTTGTACCCCAGTTTTGATTTCAGCGCAGACAGTTTTATCTTGGACGTGCCTCCTCCTCCTCAGTCCTTGTCCAACAGCGACACCGTGTGGCCGGTACATCGCACGCAAACTGGATGAACACATGTTTTTCCCTCGCTGTCCTGTAGGGGGCGCGGTGGCTCCAGGGCCCTACTCCTCAGGTCAGCGGGGCATGGGGGCCTCAGCGCGGGTGTCTGGCTCTTGTGGTGTCGGGAGGAAGTGTCCACAGGCCCCGTCTCTGCTCCAGACTTTGCTCCAGACCCTTGGCAGCACATCTGACTCAGACACAGGTCCTCAAAGATGTCCCGTTGTGTTGTGGCCTCTCGGAAGTGGCGCTTCCTGGCTTTCAAGTTAGACCATGTAAGCTTCAGTTCCGTTTTGAATGAGATTAAGCTTTATTCGTGTTTACTTTGAGAGAATAAAAGAGTTCAAGGGATTTATTTGACTGAAGAAGGTGTGTTTAAGATTTTCAGTCAATGAGCACTGACACCTGCCAAGATTCTTTTGATAATAGCTTCACATAAAGCTGGGGTACCTAACTTTGTACAAATATAAATGACATTAGTTTTTCCCACCAGAGAGTCTTGTATTATTGTTAAGAAATCAGACCACTGCAACAAGCTCTCCTCATCTTATTGGGAAGAGTGATGGTGGTCCTTGCTTTTTCACTTTTCTGTCTGAAAAAGCGATCCTAAAATGTGACAGAGGTCTAAAATACCTACATGTGTCTTGCCGTATAACCAAACTCTTCTGAGAGCAAGGAACAAGTTTTTTGTGGTTTCAAAGTTAGGTACCCCAGTTTTAAACAGTTCTTCAACTTATTTGGATAGTGCAGTTCATACACAGAAAAACTAAAAGTGCTTTACCACTGTACATTCTTTCAGTTTATGAAATGCTAAACCTGTCAACTTTTTCAAATGATGAGTTTGGTCTATCACAAGATGAACCAAAGTCTATGTTTATACTTATATACTCTTGGTTGAACGTAGCCCATACACAATGGTTCAATAGATATTTGGGATGTGACTGCTAACCTGTTGAAGAAGTTCATTTATTTGTGTATATTTTAACCTACAGTGGTCTAATTATCTTCAAACTCAGTGGGTCTCAAACATTTCTCACCAATTACCACCACTACCAACATTTGCATTCCAAAGACCCTCTAAGGCCATCTCAACACTAAAATCCTGTCTAAACCAGTGATAAAATATATCTGAACTGAATCAAACAGAAATTGTGATTAAACTGGATAAAGAAAAGCAATAGAATGGCATTTTCTTTTGTCTTGTCTGTATGTTTTAAAATGAACCTAGAGTCTGTAATAAAGTTGAATTGAATTGGAATAGCATACCAGCAAACCAGCTCTCGTGTCTTTCAGAACAAGTACAGAAAGTATTTTATTGCACACAAGAATCACAATTGGGTTCATTGCACACACTGGCCAAAACAGGAGCAGAGCCAGTGGTGGTCCTATCTGTTTGCCAGAGGACTCCTCCAAAGGGGTGCTTCTCTCCGTCCTCACCCATGGCCTTCTTGTGCTAGACTTCTGCCGGTTGTAGCTTCTCTGTTTTCAGGAGAAAATGTTTTCCATTCCTGGGCCAATGAATGCCACCTTTGTCCCTTCATCCTCCATCTTGTGTGAGAAAGCCCCCCTCGCCACACTCACCAAGCCTGCACAAACTTAACCTCTTCCCCCTCAGCGCGCACAGGAAAAGAAACATACCCAGACTGCGCTTTGATTATTGGCCTCACTAATCTCAAGGTGTGGGGAGAGGCTCCAGATCTTCAACACGAGCAGCTTAAAAGTGTGTCACGGATAATGATAATAATTTATAACACTCTGGAGCTGTAATCGAGGATAGAAATGCATTATGAACTTAATACCTGCCCCGTGTGTCTCATAATGGACTGATTCTGGACTGAAAGGACAGATTAAAAAAAACCTCTAGTTTTTCTGATTTGTTTTTTAGATCATGAAAGATAGTTACTCCTGGTACTTTGTTTCCAGTATCCCACAGTACAGACAACACTGACAATAGACATATAGAATTATTGAAATATATTCGAAAGCCTCTAACTCTCCCTATAAACTGTGTTCATTGTAGGAGCTGACGGCAGTAGAGATACAAGGTCTCCCTAAGGTGCATATTAGGTTGTCACTATAAATTTGACCCTCATAAATTATACAATAGCGTGATCTAATGGACTAGATCTACATGGAAAGAGATTGCCTTTTGATTATTCGTTTTTTTTTTCTTGTTAAGCACTTTGAGTATACCAAATAAACTTGCCTCACCTTGCCTCAATCCTCTTCTACAGTACTTGTTTTAGAGTTGGTTCTTCGTTGAGACAATACCTAATCAAATATGTATGCAATTAACAATAAGTCCTTGTTTAGTCCATTTGCACATTTCTCATCGGGCATCATGGCTTGTTTGCATTTTTTATACTTTGAAAGAAAGTTTGATCTGATTGTGTCTTCTAAGCTTTCTAAATTTGTCACACAACATCCCAAATTCAGAATATGTGAGTTTTCAGATTAAATCTTGGACTAGAACTGGGCCAAAGTCTAAACCAGGACCACACACAAAGTCAAGACTGACACGCCTGATATCCAGTTACTCCCACAGAGAAAGAGTTGAACGATCATTTTTATAGAACACAAAAAGTGAAAATGAACTAATGTGATAGAGAAAGAGATAAAGTGAGGTCAATGTGATGTTTGTGTTTTTAGGAATGGAAGGAGGAGCCGGTCTTAGAGGGTGCTGTTGGAGAAGAAACATCATTGAGTCTCTCTAAATGTGAGTACGAGTTATACACTGTACATTTATCTGTACTCATAATGTCATCCCTTTCACCTCTCCCACTGAGGGATGGGTCGACTGAAGATGGACAGAGTTTTTAACCACAGCAGTGTCTGAGGACTCCACCTGCAGATATAAAACCTCATTCTGTCTTCTCAGGACAGTAGTAGTGGAAAAGCAGTGCTCATTAGTAGAGTTACAGGGTTAAACAGTGTTATAAGGACTCACAAAGCACTCTACATTGTTGTGGGAATTTTTTGTCTCACTCCACACATGGGGATAGACGCAGGGTCGCCATACAGGAGGCACATGCTGGACCTATTGTACAGGTTTCTAGTGGTAGAAGACACATACGTAGACATGGGTAGAACATGCAAACTCCACACAGGCTCTGGAACTCAGGACCTTCTTGCTGTGAAGCACAAGCGCTAACTGTCGCAAAGTGTCCCATGACCTTCAGAATCTCTACTAAGAAGAAAATGCATACTTTTTTATAATATCAACGAACGTTTAAACCATAACATGAAAAGACCCCACTTCTACACTATCATTTTGGACACCCCACTGCGTGAACCATACTCACACTTCAGATCAGTATTTTATTCAGAACTGAAATAATGAATAGCTGAAGGTTGGTGTAATCTACTGTCACATGCAGGACACTTTAATATTCTACAAGTTGTATGAAATTTTTTTTTCTATATTCTTTCTGTGTTTTAACTGTTGATTCTCTGATCTGTGTTGGTGATTCAATGGTTTTGTTAAGTCCTCTGAGATGACTTCTGTTGTGATTTAGGGCTATACGAGAATAAATTGTATTGTAATTGTATTGTATTGTATTATTAGAGCGTTAACCAATCAGGGCTCTGTTTGTAGATATATAAGAAACACAAACACGATTGATTACTTGCTGTATTCAGTAACTTTCATAGTTTTAAATCAATAATGACGGAGGATTGACACACTTCACGTCTGCTCCTTTCCAATCGACAGCACATGGTCTCATTAATCAGACACAAGTGCAAACAGACACCTCTCAACTTCACTCCGAACTTTTAGACCACAAACCGATCATTCCATGTACAGATTGCTCATATCACACTTGTGGAATCAATCGGGTTAAGGTATCAGCCAATGCTCTCTCCCCTCACACAACTTTGCTCCCTGCTCTTCCTCAGACCCGCTCCGTGTCTGATCCGGATGAGGAACGTGGCCATCACCAGGGTCAGTGTACAGCGGCACCTCTCCACCCTGTAGACCCCTGGAGCCTGGTCCCGTCACGAGCCTCTCATCCCCTCTCTCCCCTCTCTGCCTTTCGACCCCCTCCCCTGCAGCAGCTATCCCACCGGCCTGCCATCTCACAGCATTCCGCACACACAGAGCCCTATTGTGTGGTGCAGGAGACGGCAGCAGGTAATATACAGTCAGAGGGCCCGAGAAAGACCAATGTAACCAGAAGGAACACACACTGGATTCTTAGTGTCAAATTAGACCCTAAAAAGTCTATATAGTCAATGTGTGTCGGTCCTATTGAGAAAATGTTGGCATGTGATATAATGAACAGTGAAATGGAGATACGTACAATTGATTTTATTTGGTTGGTCTATGCTGACCTTTTTTTGCATTAAAGTCAATAACGAGAAAGGAAAAATGAAAAAATAGCGCTTAAACATTAGTCTTTGCCCCAGAATCACAGCCGTACACAGCATTGAGCTACATTTACCGGTTTACTGGTCCAAATTTAACTTCTAATATTACAAAGGTTTGGGTTTATAGATTTTCTTTTTCATTCATCGCCTTTTATTCTCTGTCTTTCTACATTTTCACATAGCTGGGGACTGTTGACGATAATGTGGGCGTCGTCCATATCCTCTAACTACAGAAGGACTTAAAACATTGATTTTTGTTTTTGAAAATGTACATCGTGTCAAGTTTAATGTATATATATATATTTTTTGTTAGACGTTAATTCACTTTCAACATGTTTCGACTGCAGAGCTACTCACCATCGTAAAAACCCTTTGAATAGGATTTTTTTTGTCTCCAAATTATTTTCAACGGGATGCAAAACACTTGATATTCAGGGAGTCTTTCATATAATGGCCTCAAAAATAGTATGTTACAATGGTAGTATTCTCACTATGTTCTACCACTTACTCTGCAAATCCTACAAACAGGCCTCCCCAGATGGAGCTTTGGAAAACTGTAAAAAGAAGAATTGGTCATAAAAGAATATATTTACAATGTTACATGTTAGAATCCTCCTTCTGTGATTCCTCCTCATCAGTGTGGTCTGTGATCTGTAGGGAGTTACCTGCTGAGTTACAGGTGGTACAACCTTGAGACATGTCCATTGTATTCATTTGCAGACCATAATACTGTAAATAATGTAAATCTTTATTTGAAACTGCACCACAAGCAGCGATGACTTTCCCTGACTCAGCAAACGCCACTGAAGGCACCGTCTACGCCTCTATTGTCGGAGCGGCGCACACAAACATTATTGATTCAGCTTGCTCTTTAAATTCCACACATGTTTTTCTTAGTGGCTCCTAAACACCACTGTTTAGTGAGTCGAGATAAAAACAAAATAATAGTAATAGTTTTTTGTATTTTTTTTTTTTTTTACAAATGTATGACCAAAGTGGATAAACTAAGGCTCAGTCACGCTGTAAAAGAAGTAACTTGTTAAAAAGGCAAATGATATTATACTACTAGTCATCAGCAACCGATCTCTGAGGCTAAAAACATTGGGGTCTGGTTAGTTCTTGGATGGGAGACCTATGGGTTTTAGTGAGGCAGCGGTGGCTGTTGTGTAAACTGTTGTTGTGTCCTTAGGCAAGACACTTCACCCCCTATTCCTGATATGAACCTGCTATTATTATAACTGCTGTCATTAGCACTATTTTTACTACATGCTCATTCTGCTGCCTCTGTAACTCCTTCTACCACTAATTCTACTTTCCTGCTATTTCCTTGCCACACTGAGAGTTATTTTACTTGAAATGAGAAACCATTCAGAAATTCCTTGAAAGCTCCAACCCAATACAAATACAATACAAATAGCAACTGTTTAAAATTCTTAACAGTAGCTCAATATGGATAAATGTTGTTCTTGTTCTGTTCTGTTCTGGAATTATTTTAGCTGCTTTTTTAGGAAAGTGTGCAAGCCCTACAAAGCAAGCCAGAAAAAAGTGAGAGAACGTTTTTTTCTATTGTGATTATGTTTTTCTCTTTATTTCACATTTTTACTCTGCCTATTTTTGCTTCAGCCGCTGGTCCTGTATGTGTTTCAAATGTTCAAACTTATTTCACAATCACTATGTTTCCATCCATCCAGGAGCGACAGTAGCTCAGTTGGTAGAGCATTGGCCTTAAGGCCAGAAGGTCGTGGGTTCATTTCCCACCTCTGCACCTTCTCCACCGACTCCCACTGATGACTGCTGTCGTTGTGTCCTTGGGCAAGACACTTAATCCCACTTTGCCCAAAGCCCCCGCTGAAAGATCAAGGCTATGCTCACACTCAGAGAGCAGCCGTCCTCCTGTGGACTCACCACCTGCAGAGGGTCAGTGAGGGGCTGGTGCTATGAGACTTGGGTGGCATCTCTGACTGCCACCCCCCTGACCCAGAAATGGATTAAAGGGTAGAAAATGGAAATGGATGGATGGATGGACATTAGACTAAAATCGCCTTCATAAAACCACGTCCAAACACTTTTTAATGTATAGTTTATGTTACTGTTGTTTTGATAGGTCTATGAAGTTTGGAAAGTGAAGATGACGTCTCCAATGGTTCAGTTCTGTATGTGGAATGAGGGGGCTCGGGAAGCAGGTCGTGACCCTGAATTACTGTGCCTCGGCGGATGACAAAGACCCCCTTTCACCCACCGTCACCTGGGCCTATATCTACTCAGGAGGTACCAGACATCACACATATTTAATTATAGCAGAATACCTCTCCTTATCTTTTCTCTTCCTGTTGTGTCACATATCTGTAAGTTTTCTGTCTGAGACCCTCCACCTGCTTGTCCCCATGGAGCTTGCCTTACTGTACATACAGTAGTTACAGGTCAGTTGTCTGGAGAGACGATCTGTACTGTGCTGTTTTGACATTCACTCAACATTAGCATTAGCACACCACACTCACTGGTAGCAACCTACGATGTAGCTACAACCGCCCTGGGGCAGACTGGCGGAGCGAGGTGACCAGTCTGTGTCACTCACCCACACATTTACATTAGGCTGGGTTAACTCAAGGACACTCATCTCATGTCCGTGCAGCCACACCCAAAAAGGCTTAGTTCCAGATTTGTGAGGGGTTCGAGGATTGCCCTGCTGTTATTTTAACTGATGTGATCAACTTTCTATATCATTGTACTCTACAGCAAAAGGAAAACACAAGTTCATGTGGTTCTCTCAAGTATTTGTCAGTTTGCTTTTTAAAACATTGTTAACTCCAGGACTCCAGGTTCACTAAACTTGCCTTAGTCGTGTCACAGAGACAGGATGAATGAATCCTGTATGGATCACCGTCAAAGATGTATGTAAGTAAGTATCCTGAATGTGACCCCAGTCACCTCATGTTTTCTCATGAGTCTTGATCTGGACAGTTCAATGTTTACACATTTTGGGAAAAATATGGAATTTAAATTAGCTCCAATATATTATACGGTCCGACTAAACAGTGCACCTCTCATTTCACATCTTCCCAAAACCCGCTTTGGGCTGTATTGACAGTGTTTAATCTCTTTGTTCTCAAGTGTGGGTCACTCACAGCCAGCTAAAACCTAATGCCAGGCTGAAAACCTGGCCAAGAATGTGACTGGTCAGTACAAAGCAGTTTTACTGTTGGAGCAAAGGGTTTGTGATATCCTGGAATGACACAGTTGATGGTTATTTTATAATGAGCAGCTTGAAATGTGATTTATTCTTATAAATATCAGTACAAACTGAAACTGAAATATCAAAATATATAACTTTGTGGAGGTGAGTTTGAGGAAGATGCCAACTTCAATTACACCACAATTAAATGAACCCAACACACACACACCACAATAACTGTTGGTGTAGCTGCATGTGGCTCTGGGGGTCGTGGCCATTCTAATGTAAAGTGAAGGTGCGTCAGTGGCCAGAGCAGGCCACACAGGTCAGTGGAGTGACTTAAAAAAGTGCCTGGGAGAGTGATGCTGCTGATGGGACAGAGGGGAGGGAGAGGGCTTCAGGTTTCAGCCTCACAGGGGGTCAGGGGGAAGGACTGGCATCTCTGAATATACCAAGATCCATACAAGGCACAGTGGACATAAAACCGCGGTACTTGCCCTGACGCGGTGGGTGCAGAGTGCCAGCCGGGGCCCCGCGTCTTTTGGATTCCTCTTAGAGTTGGGAGGTCGGTCCATGTTGCCTTAAGTCTCTGGATCACACGCCACACATCACTGACTGACCGTCGACTGGACTCAGCGTCCATTCTCACTTCTTACCCTGAGCTATTGCATGTCTAATATTTAGACATGTTTGGCTTTGTGGACTCACGGACTCTTCTGCTACTTGTAGCATCCCAAGTTGTATTACTATCTGTGGTGACATGTCAAGAGGAGGATGACCGTAAGTTTGATTCATTCTTTTTAAAAGTATTTTTATGTTTCAAGGTGTTCATTGTCATTTTTGTTTGCATCTGTGTGTGTGTTGCTTTCTCTGTCCTTTTTAGTCTCAAAGTCCCTGTGTTTTAGCACCTGTTGTTAAGACAGATAGACAGCTGTAATAGCATTTTTTGCCTCCCAGTCTATAGAGCATTCGAACATGGTGTGCCCAAGACTTTTATGTGCTTTGAATGGTAGTTTAATCTGGTAATCACCCATGTTTTGGATGTCAAAGCTCATTAGGTTCAAACAACAGGCTGCATTCACCTCATGTAACTTTTATTAAGTCATCAACCTGGCAGTAAATTAGATATTCCAACTAATCTCTAATCTTCTCTGAAATCGTCTAAGAGCAGATAGGAGGAACTAGTCCTGACCTCCGCCTGAAGTTGCACAGTGCACAGTGAGGTGATTGTTACATTTTAGATTCCTGACCGGGTGTGACGGCTGCTGATGCAAAGTGATGAGGTCAGACTAGGCTTGACCCCAGTCCTACAGGCTCGCAGGGAGCAAAGAGACAAGATGCACTCGGCAAGAGGTCAACAGATGAACTCAGTATTATTAGCAGCCCGGACAAAACCTGTCTGAAATTAACTTTCACAGCACCTGGCTTGTGGTCGTAAACATGCACCGACTCAAAAACGAGGAGAAACCGGATGTAAACACAGAGTAGACTGTGATTAAAAAGGACAACAGGTCTACATCATCCAAGTTTAGAATTATATAAAATCACAAAGCTGGGAGCACTCCCCGAAGTAGTACGTTTAACAGGTTTATGAAGGATTGGAGAAAAAAACCCTGATTGGAAGTTATAATCGTTTTTATTATACTTTAAGTCAGCATCATAACTTAAACTGGAAAACCATATGAATGCTCCTTCTGTGTCTATGAGTGAAATGACTTAGCAACAGCATAGCAACCACAGTCTGCCATATAGAAAACAGTAGCACAGTGAATGATAGTGAATATTTTGTAGCATTCTTTATAAGAGGAAGACATCGTTCTTACATGAAACAAGTCCGGTCTGTCTACTTAACTCCCTGCTGTGTTTGAACTGGCACTTGACACCAGTCTGATTTCCAGATGGAGAATTTTTCGAAGGACCCCATGTTTACTTAAGGCAGCAGCTTGTCAATTGGGCACAGTATGTGGATGAGAGGGCTTCATTCATACTCTGAGCCGCACAGGCCCGGCAGGTTCCATTTACCCTGCAATAACTGTAGACAGCTTTTGCAATAACACAAACCGGTTCTTTTACACGCATTTAATCAGATTCTGTATTTGAATGTCGACTGTGTTTGACCGTTGTCGTCTTTTGGGAATTCTAAAGCTACGCAGTGCAGTTTGGCTTTGCTTTGCTTTATGTCCAATGCATCTTGCTAAACACATGTTTTTATAAGAACTTGTGTTTTTGCTGCTTTCTTAATATGTCTATTTAAAACGGATTTCCTAAACTTTGTCATACCTGGACCCCGTGTTCACAGCTCCTCCTCTTTTGCTCTGACTCCTCCCTCCTGCCATCTGACCTCGTTCTATGCTTCTCTCATCTTCATAATTGCCCCTAAATACCCCCCAACCCCCTCCTCCTCCTCCTTCCCTCCCTTTGCACATAATATTCTAACATGCTCTGCTATCACTCTTGGCCCCCCTCTGCTGGCGGCTGCAGAGATGGCAGGCGGCTGCATCCAGGATGGGCAGCAGTACAATGATAAAGATGTGTGGAAGCCAGAGCCGTGTCGTATCTGCGTGTGCGACAGCGGAGCGGTGCTTTGCGATGAGATTATCTGCGAAGACGTCAGAGAGTGCGCCTACCCAATCATCCAGCCCGGAGAGTGCTGCCCCATCTGCCCCGCTGACGCAACTGCACCCATTGGTTGTAATTTATTTATTCACAAAACCTATAAATAAATTACTGTCGCTTTCACCTCAAAAGAAAACATCCTCTTGCTTATAAGCGCTGAGTGTAAATCTATATACATTTATTCATGATTTCAAATTGACCAAGCACTCTCGCCTGTTTATCAAGTGATGCTTTCTCTTTGGGCGTGTGATTTGGATGGATACCAGAGCACTATCTGTATTAGAAGTGAGAAGCTGATGCGTTCCCTGGTCCCCATTCAAACCAATACAAAAGCTTTTACTCAATATAACATGCTGCTATGTACAGAATGTTTGCACTTGCACTGGTGCTATATATGTGGATGAATTGAATGGATACAGGCTTTGAAGCAATGCAAAACTAACATCATAGGCCTGGTTCATTACAGTGATGGAGGTTTTACTTATACAAAGAGACGTCTGTACAATATTAGGCTTTATAGAAATGCTAATATAAAGTTTTGTGTTTCACTGAAATGCATTGTGAGATTACTTTGGCATAAATCATTTCAATTACAAGTCAACGTTTATCATCATTTTCTATCTGTCCTTATTATCTTTTTACTCTGGGACACTTTTAATCTTATTTTTTCTCTCTTTCATCAATTACCTGGCAACCACAGAAACACTTGGTGCTAAGGTAGGTCCTTCTCTAAAGCCACAACTAAAATCTCCTTAGAGCCTATTTTTTATTCATTTGTCTTACTTTTGCAGGGCCAAAAGGGTGAACCAGGAGATATTGCAGATGTAAGTCAATAATCGAACATCATTCCCAGTACAATACGTAAACAGCATTTAAAATACCAATACTATTTGGTGCTCAACATTATAATCCCCAAACGTCCTGGTCACTTGTCTTGCATTATAAAGTTCATTACCAGCGATGGACCTTTAATTTGATATCTCATTAAGGGGATAACTCTGCATTCCTTTTGCATAATGAACCGGTTCAAATCCTCTCAGATCTCCTGTCGCACAAATGCACATGTCCAAAGAACTATGTCTCTGCAAGCACAGGTCAAGACAGGGTGATGTTTTTACCCGAGTTGGCCCTGTCAGCTCCCATTCATTATACAGCTGTTGTGGCTTATGCCCAATATCCAGAAAGAATTTATTATAGTTTGCTTGACTTTACACAATAGCAGCAGCTTTCTTTAATGTGTGTTTGTGTTGTATAGGTTGTAGGACCAAGAGGACCACCAGGGCCTATGGTAAGGATTTAGGAATACAAAACAAACATATATATTCTAAATTCGAAGTGAATGATTTTGATTAAATGTGTTCTAATCTTCAGGGCCCATCAGGCGAACAAGGATCTCGAGGCGAAGCTGGCCCAAAAGGCGACAGGGTAAGAAATCTAAAGATAAATTGTACCATAATTTTGAATCATTAATATTAACTAATGCTCTCATACCATTTGGTTTATTCACAGGGAGTTCCCGGACCCCGAGGAAGAGATGGAGAGCCTGGCACCCCTGGAAACCCCGGCCCCGCTGGACCACCCGGACCACCCGGACTTGGAGGAGTGAGTCTGCACACAAGCATAAGATCGGGACGCTCTCTATAACTTTGTATATAGTTTGATTCAGTTCAAAACAGTGTGTCGGATCGCAGCTCGCTCAAATTTCATATATCAATTTGATCAGTAATTGGCTATCCTAGGCCAATCAGATCAGAGGTGCAGGCTGTCGGAGGCTTCCATTAGTCAAAAAGTAAACACAAAAGGTTAAAAAGCATTGTTTAAAAAAAATAGTTGTCTATAATCCCTTCACATTCTCATTTAAAAGTTTTGATACTATTCCAAACTGTACCATAATGCCTTATATTAGACTTGACTTATTGTAATTATTGCATATTTGTGTCTATCTTATAAACAATGCCACAGTCTGATCCAAGTGTTTGCCTTCCACAGAACTTTGCTGCTCAGATGGCCGGTGGATTCGATGAGAAAGCTGGAGGAGCTCAGATGGGCGTGATGCAAGGACCAATGGTAAAAAAAAATAGATTATAATTCATAAGATTGTGAGAAAATCATCATAATATCCACATAAGTATTGTACCACTCTGATATCAAATACTGCCCCCTTGTGGTTGTATGTTTCCTTAGCTTATAGCTGCTTGAAAAAGGTAATAATTTGGTTTAGATTTGAATAAAGTTGAGGCTAATAAAACCAGCAAAAAATTATAAACTATATATCACCATACAGCTTACATTGTCATATATGTGGGTGCCAAAAGTACTTCTATTCAAATAATAGATAATACAGCTTTATTCACTTGAAAATGAAAACAAATGATGAATGATTTTGTTGTTTTTGTTTTCAACAGGGACCTATGGGACCACGTGGACCCCCTGGACCAACTGGATCTCCCGTAAGGACTGAATTTATAAGCCTGCAAACATAATTTACTTTAGTTTTGTTTATGAATTTGCTAAATATTACACTGTGTGTTTCTTTTCCACAGGGACCTCAGGGTTTCCAAGGTGCACCTGGTGAGACTGGAGAGCCCGGACCTTCTGTAAGCATCAAACAGACCCTGAGTATGGATTCATCTGGTCGTATTCATAATTAACTCATCCCATTTTTAATTAAATCACAGGGAGCAATGGGACCTCGTGGACCACCCGGACCATCAGGAAAACCAGGAAGTGATGTAAGTTTGCTGGCATAAAGGTCAATAGTCAGAATGTATGCCTTTGAGATGGTTCTATGAAGCCATTTTACATCATATCAAAACAGAAACTACTAAATGCCCTTTACATACCGTGATTTTGGACTCACTCAGGTCCATTTGAGTGTCTACTAAAAGTAACCAGTCTTCACAATAAATGGCTTGACTCATTCACAAAGCATGAGTGAAAAGAAGCAAAAAAAAACAACTCAAAAAAATTGGCCAATAAATCATACATTTTACCAGTGGATGTGAACTTATCTGCACATCTGTATTTAAATGTCATGAGTTGACTATTGTCTTTAGCACATCATTCGTGTTCACCTAGTGCTGATAATGCTAGTAAAACTCATGATTTCGGAATATTCCTATTCTGGAGGAAGACTTAAACTTGAGGCTATATTTGCTGCGACAGAATGTGCTGACTCCTTATGATGGTGAGCATACTTAACATACAGTCATTGATGCAGTGATTTTAGTTTGAAGAAAAGAGCTGAAAAGTGTTCTCTAGCTTTGACTTGATACACACTTACAGGCACACATGTTTGTTTTCAGGGAGAGGCTGGAAAACCTGGCAAAGCTGGTGAGCGTGGACCCGCTGGACCACAGGTGGGGACCTTTATATTATCAGAATTTATATAATTAAAACCATTTTGAATCTACAAAAGTAAAACCTTCACTTATTTCACAGGGAGCTCGTGGTTTCCCTGGAACTCCTGGACTTCCTGGAATCAAAGGACACAGAGTAAATAGCCTCATACTTTATATATGTTTAATTTTATGATACGAATGAAAGATCTGATGCATTGGGATTTGTTTTTCAGGGTCACCCCGGTTTGGACGGAGCAAAGGGAGAAGACGGTGCTGCTGGAGCCAAGGTGGGACCAAAAACATAATACATTAAAAGTATGAATTCGTTTTTTACCTCATGTCTTGCTATTTTCTCCTTATTTAGGGTGAGACTGGTAGTGCTGGAGAGAACGGAGCCCCTGGACCAATGGTACGTTTGAACAAAATGTCACTATAATTCCTCAAAGACAATGAGAATTATTATTGTGAAAAGAGAGAGTTTACATAATGCAATGTCATATAACGATGGAATATGTTATACTTTCAAACAAGCTCAGATCAAAAAAGAAGACTAATTTGGACTGAAATATTCATGATATCATAATACTTTGTCACTAGTTGTAATACAAATGGAAAACTAAATACAAAACTCAATGTTCTTTCTTTCTGTCCTTAAATGTATTTTCTTTCCATTGACTTTGTTGAGTTTAGTTTTAGCACTATGGTCTAATTAAAGCTATGTTTAAAAAAACGTTTTGATTTGAAAAGTGATTCGAGGTTACAAAATTCTCACGATCATTTGTTGACAAGATGTATTGTTACCAATTAATTTTTGAGCAAAGTTAAGTGTATATGTTCTTGTGTGTAGGGCCCTCGCGGTCTGCCCGGTGAGAGAGGACGTCCCGGAGCCGCTGGAGCTGCTGTGAGTGAATTCTCCCTAAAAATTAAATCTAGTTTGTACCTGCTTACAAAGAAAGATTCCAGACCGATTCATGGTTTCATCTTGTTCTCCACTGTAGGGCGCTCGTGGAAATGATGGCCTGCCCGGTCCTGCTGGTCCCCCTGTAAGTCCAATTGAAATCCATTTGAATATTTTCTATACCGTTTGGAACAATGTGTTATAATTGAACCCTCAACTCTTTTGTGTCCAGGGGCCTCTTGGTCCTGCTGGAGCACCCGGTTTCCCAGGATCCCCAGGAGCTAAGGTTTGTTAAATATATTTTTGTAAGATATTATATATAAGATAATATCCATGCATGTCCAGTTGGTTGTTTTAGTTTAGTAATGATGTCAATGTCATGATTAATGTGACACAAACATCACTAATATTATTGTTTTTAACCAAACAACAGTGTTCTTGATCAAAACCATCTTCAAGTGACCTGATTGAAGTGAACGTGATTTCAACAGATTTGGTCTGGACATGCTGCAGTGAGGCCTGATTATAAAGGACTAGATCTAATACATTTACCACAAATATGATTTGATGCTTGTTGTGCTGGATACTCTCCATAGTCACTGGAGAATCCCTATAGTCACCCCAAGTGTGATGTCATCATGGAACTTCCTGATTTCACTTCCTGTTATTTTCAATATTTTATTCACACACTGTTTCCTGATTGGTGCAAAACTCTCTTTTATATTTACTGCCTCCCCACATTGTCAATCATCCCAAAAGAGATATTTTACAACATCTATTTAGAATGGAGGACTAATGTGTTTATGTGAGGTTTTAGTTTAGTTTGACAGTAGATCCATATTTGTGACAAGTTACCGTTGAATAATAATGTAATATTTGTAAATGCTGTGGTTTTAGGGAGAAGCTGGTCCCACTGGACTTCGTGGATCTGAAGGGGCACAGGGACCTAGAGGAGAGGCTGGTACACCCGGATCTCCTGGACCCGCCGGCGCTTCTGTGAGTCACTGCTGCAGCTTCACTTAGGGTTAAAGTTACTTAAGTTACTGCCCGCTGTGCCATATGTATCTATGTATGCTCTTTTGAATCTCAATCCCTAATGTTTGAGATTAGTTCTTGATACATTTCAAACTAAGAAACAACATTTTTACAGTGATAATACATAAATAAATAAATAAATAAATAAACATTTTAGACTGTAATCTTCAACACATAATAATAGTAATTTCATGGTATTACCCTGTACTCTTGAACCCGCCATGACAACATCAAGTAAAACACAAGTATATGTTCCTGAAACTTTAACTTCTGTCAAAATACAAAATCGTAACATTGTATTTATCAATGTATTTAACCCTCTGATAATGTGGTGGGTGAAGTGTGGTTTCCAATGATAACCAGAAAGGGAAGTGTTTCTTCTGCTGAGTGATATTTATGTTTGCTGTCCTTGTGTTTCAGGGAAATCCTGGTACTGATGGTATTCCTGGAGCCAAGGGATCTGCTGTAAGTCTCTGTCTACTCTTTGTTTCCTGTGGTTTTTTATTTCAACTTAACCTGATGTTGTATTTTTTGTGTTAGGGTGCCTCTGGTATCGCTGGAGCACCTGGTTTCCCTGGCCCTCGTGGCCCTCCTGGACCTCAGGGAGCGACTGGTCCTCTGGGGCCAAAAGGACAGTCTGTGAGTCTTAACATCTATCTGTTAAAGAATCTCAGAATATACTTGATATATACTCTATACTCTAATATACTCTACTTTAAACTCACTGTACCTGCAAGAGGTTAAGCGTTGAAACCTCTCAGTAGGTGATGTAGATGTAGACGTAAAAGTCCTGAAATAGAAATCAAACTCTGAATATAGGCCAATTTAATTATTATTCTGGGCAGCGATCATATCCATGTCCCACATATTCAAATGAAGATGTGGTTTATTACCTCCTTCTCTCTGTAGGGAGAGCCTGGTCTTGTTGGATTGAAGGGAGAGACTGGCCCCAAAGGAGAGCTTGTAAGTATCTTTTTAACCTATAACATATTATTATATTTTATTGTCACTCTTTACTGAAATGCTGCTGTTATCCAGGGCCCAGGTGGTCCTCAGGGTCCCCCCGGCCCCTCTGGTGAAGAGGGAAAGAGAGGAGCCAGAGGAGAGCCTGGAGCTGCCGGACCCCTCGGACCTCCAGGAGAGAGAGTAAGCCATAATCATCACTGTACACGTTATATTTATATGTATTTGTATATTTATCATTCTGACCACATCTTGACCATATCTGTTTAGGGTGCACCTGGTAACCGTGGTTTCCCAGGTCAGGATGGTCTTGCTGGTGCTAAGGTGAGTGTAAACACAAATGGACATTAGACACAAATGATAAGTCTGGAACATTCTATAGTCCAGGCCTGATCTGGTCTCTTTTCCACTGCATTCTTGACTTAATTTTTTTTTTTTCAATTTCACACGCACAACTTGATTATTTAGTGTCATTTTTGCTTCATGCTTGAGACCGTGAAAGCACTGCTTGATTAGAAAATACAACATGAACTGAAAGAGTGTAAAGTGGTTAAACACCTCCCTCTAGTGGTATAAGTGGGAAATAACATGGTGCTTTTTTAGTAATTACATCAAAAACAGCGTCGTATGATTGAGTATACAGAATGTAACTGGACTATACAAACTCCCATACATACATTAAATGGTTATCTGTGAGAACTTATGCCTAGTTTGTGTTTGAGCTTTTAGACTTTTAGACTTTTAAGTTGGACTACAGAGTGTGGTGATGTAGGCTCTGCTCTGTGCATCTTAAACAGTACTGTAATTATGGATATTCCTTAATATCAGTGGAATGGATTATGGATATTCACAATAACTCTAAAATACTGATTATTTTTGTTTATCATCATTGAATATGTCTCAGCCTTAAGAGCAGGAAATGTTTTAAGAAATAAGTGAGGACTGTATCAGCTCCAGTTATCAAGGCTATGCTCACACTCAGAGAGCAGCCGTCCTCCTGTGGACTCACCACCTGCAGAGGGTCAGTGAGGGGCTGGTGCTATGAGACTTGGGTGGTATCTCTGATTGCCACCCCCCTGACCCAGAAATGGATTAAAGGGTAGAAAATGGATGGATGGATGGATGTATCAGCTGCACGTTATTACAGAGGCCCGAAAATGTCTTACCCATTTGGGCTCACTGACTGTTTTGCACAGTCGGCTAAATGTATATAATATTATACTAATATTTCTTATTGAAGTCAACGCATGGAACAAAAGGTCTATAAATGGAACAAAAAGTCTATAAAAGGACAATGTACAATATGCAAAATATAAACCAAGTATATGGATACTTGGGGAACACCACAGAGGAGACAGATGTAAAACAATGTAAAACAGTTTGCTTTCAGTCTATGGTTCATCCTTGTGATTTCAACAGGGATCAATTATTAATATCAAGCTCTTAAATCATTCTCAAGGACTCTTTTTATCTTACCACTGTTTCTGTAAATCACTAAATGTCGACCATTATTAGGAGTTGCGTCTAATCTCTCATAACTACAGTGAATATGATAATCAAAGGCACATCATATTGAATCACTATCTCTGAAAACAGAATTACATAGACCATCATCAGTGCCTATTTCTCAGTCTTTCAGTATATTATGTTATTTAGGCTTGTCATGCTTGTGGAAGAAGTAAAAACACAATTATATATTATATCATAGGATTTGTAAGAACTTAATTGTATCTCCCATTTACTGCATTGTATCCTTATGACTTAGTTTGTTACTTACAATCTCACATTACTGAGGTTTGGCAGGTCAAAACATTATGCTCATACTGTAATAAATATGTGTAATGCTACAAATACTAGACTGTTTGTACATTCACATCCCATACCCCTGCTTTCTGGTCGCTAATGCTCTCGTCTCTTGCTGTATTAGGGAGCCCCTGGCGATCGCGGAGTTGCTGGAGCTACTGGACCCAAAGGAGGCACTGGAGACCCCGGCCGCACAGGAGAGCCTGGCCTCCCCGGAGCCAGAGTGAGTCTCCAACCATTATAATCTATTTGGCATTATATTCTTCTAAAGTGGTGGTAAACACTGTGAGCACATTCATGTACTCAAGATCTCTGTCTCCTGTAGGGCCTCACTGGGCGTCCTGGAGATGCTGGTCCTCAAGGCAAAGTTGGACCTTCTGTAAGTTTCCTTCTTCTGTTTTTTTTATTCATAATAGGTCAAATTATCCGGCTAAATTAGTCCTGGCCAAGTTAGTTCTGGGTGGTTCCTGGGGGCCTGACAGTTGCCCCAGTGAGAATTAAGTGTGGGTCAAATACAGAGGGTGATGGGGAGTTCTTTAATGCTGTGGGTTCTTAGCAGTGCAGCCATTCACCAAGGGCAGAAACAGACAGATTTAGAATTAGAGCAGGATAACAATTACTACTCCAGCTTTGTAAAAAGCATTCTTATGACCAAGTAAAGGGTTAGTAAAGTAAAGTCAATAAGACATTGGTTTAAGGACAACATTTCATCACCAGATCACATTTATTCCAATTATTTATGTATACATTTATTTTGTTCTAATGTAACAGCATTTATCATACATCAATAAACTGGTGTGAGGATCATAATGTTGCTGAGTCATAGTCACCGTCTCACTGGGCTGTTTGTCCTCAGGGAGCTGCTGGTGAAGATGGCCGCCCTGGTCCCCCTGGTCCGCTGGGAGCCCGAGGACAGCCTGGAGTCATGGGATTCCCTGGACCCAAAGGAGCCACTGTAAGAATTTTGGATTAAACTGTATATGTACATGCCAATTCATCCATCCTTTACTGTATACCAGTACACATGTGATGTCACAGCTTGTACTTACAATTTAGTAAAATGTGCCCCATTTATTTTGAAGGGTGAACCTGGAAAGCCTGGTGAGAAGGGTCTTGTGGGTCGCCCTGGTCTGAGAGTGAGTACAACTAATAAACATCTTTATTATTGAATAATTAATGGATTCATGAAGTAACCAGGGCAAATGATTCTTTACAGGGACTGAGTGGAAAAGATGGTGAGACTGGCCCCAGTGGACCTCCTGGACCTGCTGTGAGTCTCATTTACTGCATTACACCAGACTTTGTTCAAAAGCAATTACAGGACTTTGAACTGACGATGTGATTATTTCAGGGACCTGCTGGAGAGAGGGGAGAGCAGGGACAGACTGGAGCCCCTGGCTTCCAGGTACATGCCTGACCCAGAGGACAGATCACAGAAATCTGTAATTACATATGTGTTATATACGTTACCATCAACACTGTTTGTGCACAGGGTCTTCCCGGACCGACTGGAGCTCCTGGAGAGGGCGGAAAGCCTGGAGACCAGGTGGGTTTATACCAGATAACTACAGGATCTATGTACAGTATTTACACAGTACATGGAATAATGACATTATAACTGTCTCTTTAGGGTCTTCCTGGTGAGGGTGGAGCTCCTGGTGCTGTTGGAGCCAGAGTGAGTAGACACACTCATACACATATCCAGTGCATTTACATGCTGTAATCTCGACACTGATAGTAAATGCACCTGTCCCTCTGTTGCACAGGGTGAGCGTGGTTTCCCTGGAGAGAGGGGCGGAGCCGGACCTCAGGGTCTGCAGGGACCTCGTGGACTTCCTGGAACTGCTGGAACTGATGGACCCAAGGTCAGAGAGGGTTCTTTTATATATATTTTTAAATACTGATGTTGTGTATGAATGAATGTTTCCGGTTTCTCAGGGAGCTATTGGACCGGCTGGATCTCAAGGAGCACAAGGCCCCCCTGGTCTGCAGGGTATGCCTGGAGAGAGAGGTGCAGGTGGCATCCCAGGACCTAAAGGAGACAGAGTAAGTGCTTAAGTATTGCAGTATATAAGTGTACATAGTGCATATGATTAACACATATTGTCTTTGACCAGGGAGACAATGGTGCAAAGGGACCTGAGGGAGCTCCTGGAAAGGACGGTTCTAGAGTAAGTGTCGAAATGACCAGTGGATTCTCTAGGTCTTACCTCATGTAACCTCCATCTGTGCTTTCTTCAGGGTTTGAGTGGTCCTATTGGTCCTCCTGGTCCATCTGGTCCTAATGGCGCTAAGGTATGATCCTGTTGTGTGTGATATATAAGATGTAAAGGTCCTCTGTTGTTACCTGCTTTCTCATGTGTCACTCTTCATCTTTCCTCTGAACAGGGTGAGACTGGACCTAGTGGTGTGAGCGGTGCTCCTGGAGCTCGTGGTGCACCTGTAAGTAACTCCCAATCACAGTTATATGAAGCTCAAATGCAATCATAAATATTCATGAAGAGCTAAAAGTGCTGTGTCCTGTTCAGGGTGACCGTGGAGAGGTGGGTCCTCCTGGCCCTGCTGGTTTCGCTGGACCTCCTGTAAGTTACATTTCCTGTTTTTCATCATCTCTTCATGATCATTTCCATGTTGTGAACTGTACCATGTTTGGTGCTGCAGGGTGCAGATGGTCAGCCCGGACTTAAAGGAGAGCTTGGAGAAAGTGGACTTAAGGGAGAGGCTGGTGCCCCTGGACCTCAGGGACCCTCTGGAGCTCCTGGACCTGTTGTAAGTAGTGAAGTGTAGAAGAGTATATTTCCTGTATACAAGTGTTTTAAAGAGGGCCGGGTCACATTTGGCACCAGAATGAGTGAATCTGTAACAGTTATGATAATAATAAAGTATTACCTAGCCCTCATATGTGGGAATGTGTGAAACAATCAGATTCAAATGATTGACGATTGGGATATGACTGTAATGCTAACGCAGCATTTACTCTGCATCAAAAGTGTGACTAATGTTAGATTAATAACAAACCAAATCTGGACAAGAACAGGACTAAACCAGTTTATTCTTGTTTTCCAACTGTGATAATAATAGGACCAGAAAGTGACCTAAAATCTTCATGTCATGTCAAACATTGTGTTTATTTTTTGTATTTCTTTGCAGGGACCCACTGGTGTTTCTGGACCTAAAGGCGCTCGTGGTGCTCAGGGTGCTCCTGTAAGTATTTATTTTTAGAGGTAAATTAAATAGAACTCTATGATTAATATATGATATAATGCACAAGACTAGATGAGGAGAGAAGGATGGAATGGTCAGAATCGCAAGGCTGATGTTTCTGCTGCTGCAGTCCAGTTATACCAATATTGTCACATTTACTGAATGAGGCAAGAACACCCATGAAGAAAAGCCAGCTGTATACAAAGTTCAATACACTAAAGAGAATGTCACTTATGATTGTGACACATTATTTTAATATTGCCAGCTGTCAATGGAAACTATGCAGGAGTTTGGGAAGAAAGTTATCCTGTTGAACTGACAATTCAGTGTTTGTTGACAGGGTGCAACTGGTTTCCCTGGTGCTGCTGGCAGAGTTGGTTCACCTGGACCTAATGTAAGTATTCACTTCAAGAAGATTTCATTGACACACCAATATCAGTGTGCAGAAGGAGATTTTCCTGCTTTTCCTGTATTGAATAAATCTCTATTCAGGGCAACCCTGGACCCGTGGGACCTCCCGGAGCCAGTGGCAAAGATGGACCTAAAGGAGCTCGTGGAGATGGAGGACCCCCAGGAAGACAGGGAGATGCTGGCCTGCGTGGACCCGCTGGAGCTCAAGGAGAGAAGGGAGAGGCTGGAGAGGATGGACCCCCTGTGAGTGCAGAAATAAATGATTATTTAGAATGAGATTCTATGTAAGATTTTCTTCAGGTTAACGAATGTGTAAAAAACTAATATCACTTGGTTAAACTGTTACAGACAGACCTTATGAACATAAAAGAGTAATATGGAGACTGTAATGCTGTGTGCAGGGAGCTGATGGACCTTCAGGGCCTATGGGTTTGGCTGGATCTCGTGGTATTGTGGGTCTGCCTGGACAGCGTGGAGAGAGAGGCTTCCCTGGTCTGCCCGGACCATCTGTAAGTGTTAGCTGCTGTGGCTGTAGAGCCATGTTTGTATTACATTACATTGATGACCTGCAAGATGATATTACATCTTGCAGGTCATCACTTTGTCTCAAGTGAAGTGTTAACTATTATGATGACTCAATTCAATGAATCAATGTTTGGACTTGACACCAAAGACTTGCTTGAGCAAAGTCCCACTTCTGCTTATTTTACATGCATCTCTAATATTGTTTTCTGTCTTCAGGGTGAGCCTGGAAAGCAAGGAGCCTCAGGAAGCGCTGGAGACCGAGGACCCCCTGGACCTGTCGGACCTCCTGGACTCACTGGACCTGCTGGAGAGACTGGCAGAGAGGTCAGACAAACAAAAACCAATCTTCGTACACAGATCCCAGCAGGATTATCCCCAAACTAATTAATTTTAACTGCTGAATAAATCAATGTTGTTCTTTTATTTCAGGGAAATCCTGGGTCTGATGGACCTCCAGGCAGAGATGGATCTACAGGAATCAAAGTGAGTGACACTGTGGTGTTTTCAACACTATTGTTATTGATGATAGATGCACCATTCATTTACTTTGCTGTTCTCAGGGAGAGCGTGGTAACACTGGACCTGCTGGAGCTCCTGGTGCTCCTGGATCCCCCGGCGCCCCAGGACCTGTGGGACCTTTGGGCAAACAGGGAGACAGAGGAGAGGCTGTAAGTATGACACCAGAGAGAGGAGATAGATACAGAAACATCTGAACAACACTAACTGCTGCTGCTCTTTCAGGGCGCTCAAGGACCTGGCGGACCCCCTGGACCTTCTGGAGCCAGAGGCATGGCTGTAAGTGTAGACATGACTACATGTGTTTATTACATCAGTGCATTTGTATTAAGATATATCTTATATCCTGCAGGGACCCCAAGGACCCCGTGGAGACAAGGGTGAGGCTGGAGAGGCTGGAGAGAGAGGACAGAAGGGTCACCGAGGGTTCACTGGTCTGCAGGGTCTGCCTGGACCTCCTGTGAGTCATCCAGCCTAATCTTCAGAGTCTATATAGTCTCTTATATATCATTAATGTGTGGTTACATGTAGGGTCCTGCTGGTGACTCTGGATCTGCTGGACCTGCTGGACCAAGTGGAGCTAAAGTGAGAAAACCATACCATGACAGAGCTTTGTTACATCACTTTTGTTAAAGGCTTTATGATGTATAACAAAACGTCTGTTGGTGCTCAGGGACCTTCTGGACCAAGTGGACCTGCTGGTAAAGATGGAGCCAATGGACAGCCCGGCCCCATCGGACCTCCCGGACCCCGCGGTCGCTCTGGAGAGTCCGGTCCAGCTGTAAGTGACATTTGTACGGCTCTTGCCCAGAGCATTTGAACCGCACCTTCTCTGTACTTATTAGCTGCTCTATGTTTTAGGGTCCTCCCGGAAATACTGGCCCACCTGGTCCTCCCGGACCCCCTGGCCCTGGCATCGACATGTCTGCTTTCGCTGGCTTGGGTCAGACTGAGAAGTCTCCTGATCCTCTGAGGTACATGAGGGCTGATGAAGCCTCCACATCCCTCCGACAGCACGATGTTGAGGTGGACTCCACACTCAAGTCCCTCAACAACCAAATCGAGAACCTGCGCAGCCCTGATGGCACCCAGAAGAACCCAGCTCGCTCCTGCAGAGACCTGAAGCTGTGCCACCCTGAGTGGAAGAGCGGTGAGTCATGAGAGCAGAGACTCGAGGCTCTGTAGTGTTCCCATAGAGCACTTTCATGTATGGACTTGAAAGGGATTTTGACTTGTTATTGAGTAACAATACTTGGACATGTCTTCAGGTGAATACTGGATTGATCCCAACCTTGGAAGCACAGCCGATGCCATCAAGGCCTTCTGCAACATGGAGACTGGAGAGACATGTGTGCAGCCGACCATCGCCAGTCTGCCCAAGAAGAACTGGTGGACAGCCAAGAGCAAGGACCGCAAACACATCTGGTTTGGAGATATGAATGGAGGATTCCAGGTAAATTAATATAACATCACTTATGTACGCAGCGTTCACTGAGGTTACTAACATGTGACGTGCTCTGCTCTACAGTTCAGCTACGCTCAGAACAGCCCCTTCGCCACAGTGCAGCTCAACTTCCTGAGACTGCTGTCGACTGAAGCCTCTCAGAACGTCACATACCACTGCAAGAACAGCATTGCCTACATGGACCAGGCCTCAGGGAACCTGAAGAAGGCCCTGCTGCTCGGAGGCTCCAACGAGGTGGAGATCCGCGCAGAGGGCAACAGTCGCTTCACCTACAGCGTGCTGGAGGACGGCTGCAAGGTAAGACACATGGTCCAGGAACACTGAGATTGCACTCAATGTTGCATCCTGATTTGAACCTATATTTTTGTTTCTTTCTCCAGAGACACACAGGCCGGTGGGGCAAGACTGTCTTTGAGTACAAAACAACAAAGACCTCTCGTCTCCCAATTCTGGACATTGCTCCTAGAGACATCGGAGGAGCTGATCAGGAGTTTGGAGTGGATCTAGGCGCAGTCTGCTTCTTGTAAAGTGAAAGATCATCAGCCCCTCCCAGAAGTACAGGAAATAAAAAAGCTGAACTATGAAAACCACATTTTCGACAATAAAGAAGACTGGAAACTCTAAAGAAAATTGATACTTTTTTCCGTCAAAACGAAGTGCTCTCCAAGTTGTACTCCCTGGATGTTAGCACTGAAGGGCACCGGCAATATCTGTACATTACACCATTCTCTGTCAACCCCCTTCCTGAGATCCAGTCATGTTTCCCATGGCAACTGTTGACGGGAATGAGCCAGAAGAAGAGGGACCAGGAGGAGTTACTGTTTGGAGAAACATGACTTGATGTCACTTATTTATTGTCTTAACATGAACGGCCAGAGATGAGGTAGGACCGGACAGTTCATTTTTGTAAGTATAGCCCTATTCCACTACGGGACAGCCAGCCCAGTCCTACCGCACCTCCCTCCCTCCCTGTGTCGCTCCTCACATAAAATGGCAGAGATCCAAAAGAAAGGCCTTAACTGTGTATAATAAACCCTGTTCTGTTGTTGTAAAAGTGTGTTTATAAGCAGCCAGATTGTGATGTTTGTGTCTATATGCACACCAACACTTTTTTATGAAAGTGAGGTCTCATTGGGATGTTCATGTCAACTGTTTAGAATATGGCATTGTTACCCAGTTTCCAAGCAAATTTAGATTGTAAAATAATTAGAGAAATGTTGCTGTCGTCATCTTTTTTTAATGCTACCTCACGCTTCAAATCAAAGTGAATTTCATCCCAAATTTGTTTTTTGCCTAATGGCCAATCAGGCGGCTGCTATGCCAACTTTGCTTTGGGTCGCTCACTTTCTCATTTCTAAAAGGTGCTATGATTTTCCCTCCTCAAACCTTCTCCCCTGTGTCCCACTAGCCTCACATTTCACACAGACAATCCACTCTGGAGCAGTAGGGGGCGCACTTTGCTTACTTCAAAGGGAGGGGTACAAAAACTATTCGAAATCGCATTATTTTTGCTGTCCAAAGCTGGTTGTGGGACTGTGAGGGCAGGCCCGAGCCAAACTAGGGTGGAGTGTCTGTGTTACTGTGAGGGCGTGTACATTTTTTAATTAATTTTATTATGGTATTTCTTTTTTGTTTTTATTTTGTTACACTTCTATTTGATGTAAATTGGAAATAAAAGGAAAACACAACTAAGAAAGATGTTGATTTTTTTGAATAAAACAGATTTGGCGTGGGGACATAGTGCTTTTTTTTCTATAGGTTTTTCCTTGTTGTCAAAGCTGTGATTGAGTGAGTGAGTGTGTGTGAAGTCTGGTGCAAGTGCGATCTTCTTCCAACTATAAACTCAAGTACTGTATCTGTAAAGCAAAAGGCGACTGAAAAACAACACTATTCGAGGCATTTTATATATTGGCAAAACATAGCATTTCTGCATCACTACTGCTGTCTGTACTGTGGCCAACTTCTCCCGTCTGTCTTGAGCAATAAAAATCTGACTTAAGCCTAAAAGCCTCCATTTTATCACACAATAATTATTCACCTGCCAAGGTGAATAATGCCACCAAGTTGTTTTTTCTTTGTCAGTGTAATTGTGCTAACTACAATTGTTAAAAAAAATAAATAAGGCAAAACAGACTTTAGGCTATTTTGAAAAGTTTTCCAAACATCGACTATGAAATGTTATAAATAGTAACTGATAATAATAATGCATGCTACTAGTGCTTTTCATGACACCACAAGTGACTCGTGAAAAATGACTGCAGTAACTATGGTTGCCCTAGGGCAGACTGACAGAAGCAAGGTTAACAGTCTGTGCCATTGGACCCTCTGACCAACACAATAATTCTCACACACAACTTATACTAGGCAATGTTGGTGAAGTGGCAGGACACTGGAGGTCACTCACGTCTCCCTTCACAGTATTAACCAGGCCCTGCCCTGCTTAGCTTTGGTATTCTGATGAGTGTTGCGTGCAGGTGGCGCCATGCATCATTATCGATATTAAAGCTTCGGAAAGTCATCATTCAAACATGGATTATACTGACTGAACATCACCATGGTAACCCCTCATCCTAACACCTTCTATTGATTTACTATTAAGGCCAGCTCTGACTTATAATGGTGCTGTGCCCATGGGCAACACATATTGCGTGCATGTCCTCTGAATGAGTGATGGGGGGCGGTGGTGTCAGTGCGCCCCCAGGCAGCTGTGGCCACTAAAGCAACACCAGCATGAGCATGAGGGATGAGCTGCAGCTACAATTAGTGCAATATGTGCAGAAGACACAGATCAAAGCCATGACTTCTAATCTGTCTTTTGTCTGTTTGGGAATGTACCAGGACTGAAGAGTTAGTCACAATTCAAAGAGATTCTTAATTTACATTTGCAGTGTTGGTGAGTAACGGAATACATATGTACTTTGAATATGTGTTCAGATTAGATTACTATTCATTAGCAACTGCATCGGAATACATTACTTTTCTTCATCAGAATCGGCAAGTTACTTTTCCAACATTTATGGATATTGATTAAGCAATCAAGAACATTTTTTCCCAAAGAAACAGATTAAAATGTAACTTTTTAGCTGCATGCGTAAGTCTGCAGCTAATCAGTTTTCTAATCGACAATTAAAAATGAAATACATAAAAAACTGCAGAAACGAATTTGTTCTATTCCTAGGCTGAATGTTCAAGATTTAATATTATAAAATTGAGCTTAAATATATTAAGTGTTCAGAATATAGTACTCAGATTGTACCACAAAATACTTTTTAAGACAAGGGTTCAGTATTCTGTAAATAACATTTTCTGTCTGTACCATCTCTCGCTTACAAGAAGATTGGATACATCTAGTGAACAAAATTCATATAATGGAACGTCTGACTTATGCCAAGTTTGTTTGCTAACATATACTACTCAATATGGGGTAAATGGTTGACATATTTTACCATAGCTTGAGTAGTGTGACTAGTATTCATGCAATATGTACTGTATGTGTAACCCAGCTCTTTCTACATCTGTATAATCTGATAACTGTACATCTGATAACTTATTGATTTACATTGAGACTTCTCCATGCTGACTGTATTTTTTCTTTGGTTCTTGTTTGCGTGTGTTTAAAAAAAAGTTTAGAAAAAAAAACAAAAATCCTTCTTGACATGAGGTGATACTTGTACTTGTGTGGAAGGAGGCGAAACAAAAACAAATACAAATCACACTTTATTCAACGAGGCATGTAGAAATGTACGGTGCAAAGTAAATCATTTGAAGTAGGCATTATCTCAGGAGAGCATTTCTGTGAACAGCGTCTGGTTGGCAAAGTCCGCTGGTCGTTCCTGGGGGCGTGGCAGAGACGGGCTTCCATTGAGACCAAAATGAGGAACGCCTGCACTCAGGAAATAGAAAGGAACGTGGGTGACTTTTCCGCTCGACCAGCACTGCAAACAAAGATGAAAGTTGTGTTTAGGGTGGCAGAAACGAAAATCTTATCCATTATTTAGTGGAAGATTCAATAATGCATACAAGAAGTGCGTTATTACTCCCGAGGCAAGGAAAAGAAAAACTAACCACAGTGAGGAGGGCTCCGTGTTGGAAATTTGGGTGAAATTGTATGAGTCTTGGTTCCGCTGCGGGCTCCCCCTGAACAAACCCACTACACCAGGCAGCGGCAAGAGTGAAGCAATTAAAAAAGGCTCACTTGTATTACGACGGTAAAAGGATTTTGAAAGTGGACAAAATGACAAACCACGGTAAAAGCTCAAAGACGGGACTGGTTCTGGTCTTAAACACTGCGATCATGGCAGGACGATCGGCCGCCTCTGGGTCTCCTGAAATCAGAAGCAATTTTCAAAAATATTGTTTATGCTTTTCATTCAAAATTCAGCAGATATCAAAGAAAAACAAAAAACAAAACATACAATCTGACGGGTGCTATCATAGACTGTATATACAGCGATAATGCTAACCCTCTAGGTCAATAAAGCCTAATAGGGAGGTGCTCATGGACAAAGTTTTGCTCCAACTTGCTCTCGCTCCTATTGACTTTGACATCTAAAAGTAAACTCATCTAGCACAGTAACCGTTTATGCCCCGCTCACCATTTTGGGTTTTAAAAATCTGTGGTTAAGCAATTTCTATGATTCTGGTGTTTTGGTAAACCCAGATATGAACCACAAAGACAGATCCCTTAATTTGTGGGTGAAACTCCAGTTTGCCTTAGCAACCATCTTAGCAACACGTCTTGTTGCCGTAACATGCCCAAATAAAAAACGTCTTAAGCTAGTTTATGTTCAAATCGGCTCATTCCGCATTCGGCTAACACTATGATGACGGCCGCACTCAGTCAGTCTACTCCTAATATACGCTGTGTGGCTTAATGTTTTTCATCACATACATTTTCTCCAAAAAGTTGCTCCATTGATTTGTTGTCAGAAGATCAGTATTTCAATCATTTATTATTTCTTACAAGCCATCAGCATTGAGCACTCACAACACTATAGACAGTTGGAGATCAAAGCTTTACTTCTGAATTGATTGAAAATGTTGGATACTTTGATGTATAGATTTGTTCCCTGTTGGAGGTACTTGCACAGCTTCATATAATATCACTTTTAATCTTCATCACTTTAAGAACCCTACATTCTACTGCCAAAGACCACTTTGAACACAAAACTGTACCTGTAAGAAGCACTGCCAGTCTCTCTCCTTTTGGGTCCCAGGCTAAACACTGGATTTCACCACCAACACTAGAAGAGAAAAGGTATATTTAAATGCAGAAGTGCAACTCTATATCTCTAGAGCAGGGGTCTCAAACCTGTTCCAGAAAGGGCGTAACCCTAACCTAGGAGCACAGATGACTCCACCCAACTCCTCAGGTGAGTCCAGTTTTAACCTGAAGATTTGAGGAAATGGGTGGAGTCTCTTGCTCAGTTTGGAACTGTTGGAAGTAAAACCTGCAGCCACATGGCCCTTTCTTGAACCGGTTTGAGATCCCTGCTCTAGAGGATCTGACACTTACATCAGGTCTCCGTCTTGTGTGTTGAAAGTTGTCTCCGAAAGATCAGCCACGACGGTCGCCGCGATTGGTCCGCTGACGGAATTTGAACAACCTGGGGATTTTTTTACTTTATTTTTTCAAACTGTATTCACACTGTACAGTATATCATTATTTAGTCACATATTTGAATGCCTATTTAAAAAAAACAACACTTTAGACTTTCAGAGATCGCCGACGCTATCTCTTAACGTTTTTATAAATCCACTCATTAACCTGGAGCAGTAAAAGTCAAGGCATAGATGACGCTTTCCCCTTGAACAGTGAAAAGAAGACGACTTCCATCTGGGCTCCAACATCCCGACTACAAAAAATACAATAATCAGACAAAAATCAACTAAACAACGCAACAAACATAACAGCACTTACCTGGCAACGTCCTTTAATACAAGGCCAGCGCTCGCAGGTCCACATTCTGGTCTCCCACACCCTAAAGAAGAATATGTTTTT
The DNA here is from genome assembly GCA_964034765.1 of Knipowitschia caucasica. NCBI lineage: Eukaryota > Metazoa > Chordata > Actinopteri > Gobiiformes > Gobiidae > Knipowitschia > Knipowitschia caucasica. The sequence continues at coordinate 29,451,810 of OZ035827.1, forward strand.
TCTAAAGAATTTTGATAAATAAACTAATAATAAATAATAAAATAAATATCTAACTGAGCAGAGACAAAGAGGAGTTTGAACATTGTTGTTGTAAATAACAGATGGAATTGAGGATTGGTTGTGTTTGACTGATTTAGACGAACGTGTTGCATTCGAGAGTACAGTGTTGAAACAGCTGAAGGTTTGCAGTCTGAGAAGAGAGAAAATAAATGCCCATTCTTTTGGTAATTGTTAAAATAATCCGGAAAAGACACCATTATTTATAGTATGAAAAGCAGGAGAAGTGCAACATGAGCTCCTGAATTCAGAGCACTTCCTATACAGCGACAAACGTTTCCGTAACCCAGGTGATTTACAGAAATGTGTGTTGTTTTAACTTGGCAGGTGAATTATTTGTTTCCGTCATTGATTCAAGAAGTCTCATACAGTTTCAGGGCTCCACGTTTTGTCTGCTGCACAATAGATATTCTGGAAAAAAAACCCTCTTCACTGCATATATCTTGACAATAACATATGGCATTGATAATATAGATTCTGAATACACAACATTCAATGAGTGGCTTAAACAGCTAATCTTGATATAAAGAGTTTGTAGGAAATGTCCCATGGTGCATCTGTAAATGTGTAACAAGTGTACCTGAAGAGCGCAGCAGGGGTGGAGGCTAAAACATGGCTGCCATCAGGAGACCAGGAGAGGAAGGTGACGCCTCCTCCTCCCACTCGGTGCAGAGGAACACAGCTTTCTGCAGCCACGTCCCACACCTGCCACAGACACAGTCCTCTCTTCACTCACGTACTCTCCACAACAACCAGACACAAGACGGACAAACTCTTACCAACATGGCCGTGTCCATAGGTGAAGCCGAGACCAGAAGGGATCCGCTCGGAGACCAGGCGATGGAGGTGACGGGGGAGTGACCCGGGTGGGATAGAACCTGGGCACAGCCAGAGGAGGGTCTGGGGTGGAGAGAACGATGTTAGCAATTTGTTTTGGAATATAACATATGTACAGTAGAACCTCACAAGTTACAACAGCTTTAAAATAGCTTCACTGACCACAAGTTCACAAGACATTATTAGAATTAATCATGTGATGAATATATTTCTGATATTTGGAGAATGGCTCGTTGGCTACAGTGACCCCTACATGTATGATCTATTGGGAGTAAGTTCAATTCAATTAAAAGTATTCTTGTATATCCCTAAATCACGACAGTATTTATCTCAAAGGACTTATAACCATTGAATTTGCTAACACAGATCAGAGAACCAGCAGTTCAACACGAGAAATGTAACGATTAAAACACATTGGTCCATAAGGGGCAGATGTCCATAAATGTTGTGAGAACACACACATTAGAAGGGGTGTCAGGGTCATTTGTCATTAGCATAATTTAGCAGTACTAGCTTCTTTACACATTAGAAAAATAACTCAAATCCAAAACATCTGGTCTCTGGCACACCCAGATTTCATGATGAAGAAGGACATAAAACTAGTGATATGTTGGCCCAGCTCACCGTCATCAGCTCCCAAGGCAATCTCAAAACGTCATCAATTATACTTAACATAACACCCATAATAAATCATGAAAAGTCCTCATTTAGCATCAAATAAATATCTACCAGCTCCCTATGGATTTGTTATTGTTGTATTTCCTGTGTTGGAACTGATTCTGATCGATTCTCTGATCTGTTTGTGAATCAACACTCTTGTAAAGTCCTCAAAGGGTAATTTATGGCTATTACAAAAATGTGCTTAATTGACTTGAATATAGAAAGTTTAGGAGGCCTGACACTAGTATAAAGTGGAGGATGAGGGCTGTACCTGGTGGATAAAGAGCAGGGGTCCACGTGCCACACCAGGATGCAGCTGTGACACGCCACCGCCAGAGCCGACGCACACAGAGGCTTCCACTGCACCGCGGCCACGCTCTTCTGCAGCCTGTGTTTCAGGATGGGCGTGGTGGCACTAACACACACACACAAATAAGTATTAAAAGAGTATTATATAGTAGGGCTGTAATTAACAAGTATTTTGATAAAAGAGTAGTGCTTAGATCTGGAAAGATGAGTAAATATGAGTAATTTATACATCAGTCCAAAACAAAGCAAAACAAAAACACACTTGTAAAAAAAAAACACTTGATAAATCCATTGGAAATACATTTTAATTTAATTCTACATTCATTAATTATAGAACTATGGGAGTGAGAAAAACTTATCCAAACATGTTAAAAAGTAATAATGTCTAAATTAGTTGACAGCTACAAATCAAATCCATTCACTTGTAAATGATATACCTTTTGGGGTTGTAAATCTTGATAGAGTCGTCTAGAAGTGCAACAGCAAATTTGTCGGTGTGAGGATGCCAGACAAACGCTCTCACCACGCCTTCGGACCTAACAAAGCAATTAAAGACAACAATAAAATAAGAAAATATTTTCTTTAGCTACATTCGAAAACAAATAAAGCCTTACCAATTCAAAACTTGGGAAAATTCCTCAATCATGTCTTCACTACTCAGCTATGGAAAAAAACACGACGGAATTACTGACATTCTCTGGAATACTTTAAAACAGATGTACAAATGTAAATTCAAGTACAGTAACATGAGGAAATAGGGATCCACGGAAAGAGGAGATCCGTCTGAGCAGCGCGAGAATACATCCTGAGCTCAAAGACAGCCATTTAGGCACTAGAAACATCAAAGAAGGGAACACAAAATAGATTCAGAAACACACACATTATTATATTACAATTGCAGCACAATTATTCCAGAGTTCACAACAAGTCGTTACAAGTGGAACGTCTTACCTTCTGAGTCCGAGTTGGTGACTTCATTTAGTAATCCTGTGATTCCCCCATCTCTCCTGTGGAAAGATGACGTATAAATGTGTATTCTAAATGTCAGTATTTGTTAATGGTCGGGTCACTGCACCAGGCCGAAGCGCTCCTCATCCACAGCGTCTCCGAGTGGTCCAGGAAAGCTGCTTTACTGCTGATCTCAGTCCGACTGTGGAGCTTCAGGGAGTCCCTCGGGAAATGAAGGTTAAAGAATGTGTTGTCCTGGAAAAATATAATAACAAAACATAAAATACACCATAAATTTAAGAGCTCACATAAAAGTAATGTATTGGCTGTGGATTGTGGATTTGCAAGATGGGGGATGGGAGAAAACCAAAACTCTGCTGTGATAAATGTAGATTCTGTCTAGTCTAGTAAGATTCATTTCCTAGTTTTAATTTAATTTCACAAATGATTTAAAAAAATGTGGGCCAAAATGTCAAAATTAAATCAAGCTTATTGATTAATCTAAGCTCACTGAATATTTTAAAGTCAGTTTATTCCTATTACTATTACATGAACAGAATTGAAGATCTGATTCCTAGTCTTTCAAATAGAGGAATCAGACCTTAGATTTTAAACCTAGATGAAAGCTCTTTTGAAATCTCAGAAAGCATATCCAGGACTCCAGCACTGTAGCCCCTGACTCAGTCTTACTATGCACATAAGCACAGGATTTGGAGGAACATGTGTGAGAGTTGGAAAACGCACAGATGCCCTGATACCAGCAGAACTATAAGTATCATTGAAACTCTCCTTCACGGAGGTAGAAGTAGTGAAGGCCTGACCTGTGCCGCTTCATCGCTGTTGTGTCCGGACACCAGCTCGTTGTTGGACTCGCACAGAGTGGTGTTTCCTGAAGGCAGCGGAGGAGGGAACAAGGCCAGAGAGCACATCTTTAAGTCCTGCCAGCAGAGACACACACACAGGTACAGTTAACACGGAGGTGGAGGTTCCGGCATGTGCTGCTGCAGGGGAGGCATTGCTTTAATATCACACGTAAAAGAATAAATGTATATTAAACATATATGGCTAATCTATATTAATTCATAATTGTTATATGTTAATTATGTAACCCAGTCAACATGCAAAATATTGAGCAATCAACCACTTTGTAAAGTCCTCCGTGACGACTGCTGTTGTGATTTAGGGCACAATGAAAACAATTAGAATCGAAATTCAATACATTTCATAAACTTAAACGTTTGCTTTTTAATTATTTCACTACATGCACACAAAAAATTGACATCACATGGTAGGTGGTGGTGGTGACAATAATTGAATGGACTTCTTAAAAGATTAATATTTTGATTACAACAGAGGTTAAAGCGGTGACAGTGACCTCAGGTAATCTAACTTAATCATATTAACACATAACAACACAACAGCTAATGTTCCTGGTATAGACTGTTGTGGCTAAAGTTGCTAAAAGCAGCACTATCGTGGCTACATCACTTGTCACTTGGTCCTTCCTGTCAAACACCCCAGTCTTACCCGTCTGTCCCCGCGGTGTGTCCTGGAGTTGGTTTATACCTCAGACGTTTTTAAAACACTGTAAACAGACATTCTTTAGACACATCACATTTGAGTGAGGGAAGCGCGCCGACAAATCAGCTACGGAGAGCGAGAAGGGACAACCTGTTTTTGACTCACAGCGCAGAGAAAGCAGCGCCCTCTCGTGGACATAGAGTACATTATATAAAGAATAAATAATATATAAGGATAAGGATTCAAGACAAGAATATGTTTTGTTGAGGAAGTGAAGGTCTCAGGCAAAATTATTTTCTTATCCGTCACATTTGAACCAACTCGGACTCTGCTGGTGCCCAGGGTCAGGACGGTCAGGACCTATGGTCAGACTTTACAATCTATCGGTCAGATATGGGAAATCTGGAGACCTCCATCTTCATTCTTTTCAATGCACTGTGATTCTTTGCCTTGTAATTTCAATGTGTATATGTTTAAAGCCTTTTGTTTCCTATGTTTGTGTTGGGTTGTTTATGAAACGCTTTGTGTTTTTCTATGAAAATGAATAAAGGTTGATTGATTGATTGATTATTGAAGAGGTTTGTAGTTTTATAATATGATTATTAGATCTCATCATGTGAAAAAATCTGCATTATCTAAAAAAAATAAAGTGCTGACTGGGGGCAGTTATGCCAGTTCAATTTGTCAAAAATAACACGATCAGTATGCATTTGAATAAACATTTGTTGCCAATCATGTCTTAAATAGATTTTTGATTACATTATAGAAATGTAATCACTCAAATACAACGTTTTTTCATTGCAGGCATAGCACAGCACCGAATACTCTGATGCCAGTTTAAAAGGGGTTTGTGGTTATGTGCGTGTGAGTGCGCGCGTGTGTGTTTGTGTATGTGTGGGGGATAACAGCGCCCCCCTCAGGCGAATTCACATTCCGTGACGTCAATTCAGCACTGGGAAGGAGACAGCTCCCTCCCCCAAACCAGCGCGCTCCTCACGTTGCATGGCTCCGGTTATTGATAACACAATTTACCCACTGGGATCCATCCCAGAAACGTGAAACTCGTGGATGTCCGGGCGCTGGATGTAGGCCTACGAAACCAGATAGCAGCGAGGGGGCGAGGAACGAACAACTGTCCCCGCGAAATACCAGGACGGAGCCCATCCTTGCACTTGACAACGCGACATCAGCCGGACAGAAAGGTTTGTGAATGTCAGACTATGATGTTAAACCGAGACTGGACCAGGACCCAGGCTCTGAGCACTGAGATTATGTGTGATGCCGCTACTGCTGGCGCCGCTCACGCTGCACCAATCAAAGCCAGCGTGCTCGCTCTGCACCGCTCAAAGTCTGATATTTGTAACAACACAAAATGTCTCTCATTCTGTGTGTCACCACACACAGAATGCCAGCACCAGTGCGCTGCGGCAGGAGACTGGAGCACGGGCTTAAGGCTCACTATTCATGCACGTCGGCTCTGATGCTGAGTGTCATCGTCACATCCTCGGTTATTTAAAGATTGATCTTCTGCGTTAGTCCATGTGTGCGTGTGCGTGCGTGTACGCGCACGGCCGTCGCTTGTTTATTGGCCGTTTTTACGCTGCTCTCGCTCAGCTCGTGCAGTGGTGCAGTACAGGACATGGAGCTGCTGCTGGAGATGTACCACACTGTTTTCACTCTTCACACGCACACGCATTGAGATTACTCACACTGGCTGTTACGCAATTTAGCGTATTCTTCTGTGGCATAGAGTCTGATGCATGGCGGATGGCATACGAGCAGATGAGACCGTGTGAACAGGTAATAGTGTGGATGGGTGCACGGTGTACCTCTGACTCATTCATAAAGCCCTTCTAGTGAGAGGGTCCCATTCACACAAACACATGACTGCATATGCAGCTGTAAACAAGTGGCAGCACAACTTCAGGCGTAAAGCAGCACTTCAGCACTGGACAGCTCCTGGAACACTGAGCAGTGAGCATACAAAGCGTCATGTAAATAAAAAAAAGAGACAAATACTTTACCATTGTGGGTAAGGATTGGGTTGCTGTAACTGTAACTGTCCAGCACATTGAAGTTAATGGTAAGTGAGTAGCAGGACATTGTCATCAGCTGCTCTTGAGTTGAACTGCTCTGAAGGCCTAATGCAATGTTTTCCTTCTTCTAAATGTTATGTGTGTCTGATTCCAGGTGTTTCCTCCTCTGACGCCGCTTCACTCTGCTCCTCGTGTTGATGAGTGGGACCTGTCTCCATGAGCCCCGTGCCCCCTCCCCCTCCCTGTCAGGCTTCAGCACGCCACTCTCAGAGCCATACCGCAGACTGGACGCTGGCACCCCCGCTCTCACACCGGAGACGGACCTGACCCCCACACAGTGTGTGCTGCGTAATGTTCTGTCCATAGACACCGGGGCCCAGGGCGCCCCCGGGGGCTGCAGCCCCACCCCCAGTGATGGACCCCAGTTTGATAATAGTGTGTTAACTCTGCATGAACATGAGGCATGCCAGTGCGGCGGAGCAGAGGCAGGCCACAGCCCGGAGGCCGGGGCGGTCCGCAGGCAGTCCGAAAGCTTCAGGCTACAGGCTGGAAGTGGAGGCTTTTTGGAGGGGCTGTTTGGCTGCCTCAAACCCGTGTGGACCATGATCGGAAAGGCCTACTCCACTGAACATAAACACAACCATGAAGGTAAGTGTGCCTTTGTGAGACTGAGGGTAGATTATGATGTAAGAGCAGCTTCCCTCAGTACTCACATCATACAGAATGCTGTCTCCAGTGGGGCAGTGGACTTTGCTCTGCACTTGTCACTTTGCTCTGAGAATGTGGAGAACTCAGCAGCTTCACTCTTCAGAGATCTGATTCCAGCTCTGGGCCTTATAAAGAATCGATCTGCCAGTCTATTCAGAGCTGATTCTTTTAAAGTGACCATGCTACGTGTCACTGATTTAGAGCCAGTGTCTGACGGATGTCACATAGATTAAGACACATCTCGTACAAGTCCTCGAGCAGGTGATGAAACACATAATCACTGTACATGTACTTTGGTCAGTGGTCATTCTCACATTCAGTCTGTCTCATGCACAGTACAGTGCACTCACAAACAACAACACACAGTAACACAGAACAGGCTGAGCTGCTGCAGGCTGCTTGGAGTTGTTTCAGTGGCATGTTTATTTTTTATTTATTTAATTAGGGACATTTCATAGTAATGAACATAAAAAAATATGTAAATAGCCTACGGCTAAAATCTGACATCTGTTGTCCCTAGACAGGCTGATGTGAAACTTCACATTTAACATCAAAATCACAAAAACAATACCGGAAACAAGACCACTACAGGACAAAGAACAGAACAAGATACACATTCACATTTACTGTACAAGGTACATTTGGGATCAGGTAGATACAATGACAAAAGACTGGACAGGACAGAGGACTAGGAGGACAGAGGAAAGGCAAGGGTAAGGCAGAAAGTGAGTGAGTGCGAAGGCGGTTTACTTCCACAAACCCAGCATAAGTCAATTCATTAACTGCTAAATTGATAAAAATCTAAAATGAATGCTATAATTCATTCAAGTGTTACTACAATGTTTTCCATTGAGGTTGAACTATGTATCACTCAATACAGATTCATCTTTTAGATCAATTGGTCGGGACACTAGATGGGTTGAGAGATCATTTTTAGAGGGAGCCTTTCCTGGGAAACATGATTCAATGATGTATCTACAACACCACAAAAATACAAAAAGAAGTAACAATTATGTGAAAGAAATGCCCTGGATTTAAAAAAGTAATATAAAAAGATGTCCATAATGCAACAAAAAAACTACATTGGCTTTTTACTTGTTCCACTATATATTTTTTGTAAATCTCTTTCCTTGACTCCAGAGTTTGTTTGGTCTTATTGTGTTCATATGTTATCTTTGTATTATTAAATTCTAACAAACCTATTCAAATACATAAATAATTGAAAGGCTTACAATTTGCCCTTTACCGGGTTGTTTCTTTGAAAAGCCAGATATATTTCAGTGCTATACAAATAAAGTTTCACCCCATCTTGAGCAATTCAAGTCAATTCAATTCAACGTATTCTTGTATAGCCCTAGATCACAACAGTAGTTACCTCGGAGGACTTTACAAACCATTGAATTTGCCAACACAGATCAGAGAATCAAACAGTCCAAACACAAGAACTGCATAGAGCCATTGGTCCATACGGGGCAGATGACCAATGTCCCTAAATGTTTATAAATCTCAATAAATGTTGTTGAATGTCAAGAGTCCTGGCTCCTCGTCAAGGAAAAACTCAGTGGGAAAAAATAAGAAACCTTGGGCAAATTGAATAAATTCTTTCAAATACACTGACAATAACAAAAGACATTGAAGATTGTAAATCAAGGAATACAACTTCTTGACAAAATTTAACAACGGAGATATCTGTTTTTTAATTGACTTCTTAATTTGCTTTGCGACTTGGCGTTATAAGTTTCTGGTGGGTCCCGACACGTTCCATTTTAGAACCACTGCTACAGATTACATTATACTTCACCATCAGCATGACTTCCTTGCTCATACAAACCCATATGCGTTGTCTTCTGTGCAGAGTCGTGGGAGGTCCCGTTCGAGGAGATCTCTGACCTGCAGTGGGTGGGCAGCGGGGCACAGGGGGCAGTGTTCCTGGGAAAGTTTCACGGAGACGATGTGGCCGTGAAGAAAGTGCGAGACATAAAGGAGACGGAGATCAAGCACCTACGCAAACTCAAGCATCCCAACATCATCACGTTCAAGTAAGGACACTCGCCTCTCCAGGACCATTGAATCAACTGCAATCAGTGACGCCAGAATCCAACTTCCCTAGTGCCATACTTATTGGTAGAAAGTGAAAGGCAAATATTTAAAACCCCAATGAGAAATTATGCCATGAAAAAAGTGGAGTGGCTTGCATCTCTGACTGATCTTATCTCTGACTTGTAAGATGTCATTTCCATGGCAACATGTTCTTGTTTTGGATGCTTCACATGGCAGTATTTATTCACTCCAATCACAATGGCAATAAACGAATGCTGTAGCCATAGTTGCTCTGCGACAGACTGACAGAAGTGAGTCAACCAAAATCCCATCAACCCCTCTGACAATCATGCACACACACACACACACACACACACACACACCTGACTCACACTAGGTAATGTGGGAGAAGGGTCTTTCCTATGGACACAATGGCAGTTTGGCACTTTTAAGCCACAGCCGCCCTGGCACCTGGTGTTCCCAGTGGTCTGCCATCACAGTATTAACCAAACCCTACGCTGCTTAGCTTCAGAGGTCTGACAGGATCAGGCTGGCAAGCATAAAACAAAACATTTCAATAATATAATGCAGATGACAAGCCACTTACCCCCACATAAAGATGCACATTCTTGCTCAATAGGGTGGTATATCATTTTTGCCAAATCTATTTCCACATTTTACTAAATAAACATTTAAAAGAAACTGTCATAAGGTCAAATGCAGTGATATTTTTGATCAAAGAGAATTGAGATCCCCTTTGCCACCATGGTTACGGCAAATCCACAGCAAACTCTGACATAGTTGAACACATTCGTTCCACATAATGAAACCTTACCTAATGTCTCTGATTGTTTTCAGGGGTGTGTGCACGCAGGCGCCATGTTACTGTATCCTGATGGAGTACTGTGCCCAAGGGCAGCTGTACGAGGTTCTCCGGGCGGGACGCAAGATCACCCCGTCCCTCATGGTGGACTGGTCCATGGGCATCGCAGGAGGAATGAACTACTTACACTTGCACAAGATCATCCACCGAGACCTCAAGTCCCCAAAGTAAGACAGCACTCAGCTTGTCCTCCCGCCCATCACCCCAGCAAAGGACATTTTATAACATAGTCCAGGCTTTTAAATGACCACCAATACTGATACTAATCTCACAAGCAGTATATTTTAGTTCACACAATGCAATGCAGAACTTCTTATTCCAAGCTAGAATGGTAAAAGGGCTTGTCTTGAAGTATGTGTAAGTCAGTGTTTTTCAACCGCTTTGCTTTGCCATGTTGTTTTGTGTGGTTTTGGTAATGATTCAGTGTCACCTCATTGGTCAGAATAATGTGAAAAGAAAATACTGTGTGGAGATTAGAAAGACTTTTGACTGTTTGCTTATCTATATAACACACTTTGATGAGAATGGCTGTAGTGTTTATTTGTGTTCCAATGAAAACGGAGTGGCACGGCTCAAAAAGGTTGTGGAACACTAGTTTAAGTATGTTTTTTGATAAATCAGACAATCTTAGTAGAATATACCTACTAAGAGCTGATTGGCTGAGTGAGGGCTGGTACTTGTAAACACACTGCTGCTAACATGTACAGATGCAAACATACTGTATAACTACACTTTGCTTGCACTAGAATACACAGTACTTTATACTTGCCTCTTATTGCCAAATGTTAAACTTTTACACCTCCTTTATTGTTATTTTCGAGACAGAGATGTTATACTTTTAATGATGCAGTTTTTTTGTTTGAAAAAGTTACAGTTTTTTGTTTTATTTGAATTAGTATAGCTCTTGTTCTCTTAACTTGTGCACGCAGCACAGCTCCTCTTTCCTACTGTCCTACAACTTGTGATGCAACACCGAAATTTCCCCACTGTGGAACGAATAAAGAATCTCTTAATCTTAATCTCAATCCTAATCTTAATCTTACTCTCAAGAGGTCAAAACAAATGCATGTGAAAACTAGAACCAAAAAGTTGTAATGGCTCGGAGCTAGTTACATGGATGTTTGTTTGTTTCAAAGTGAGACACTCCAGCTGGAGGTAGTAGTAGTTTATTTCTTTGGCTATTCGATCTCAGGTCACATGTTTTCAAAGATCATAGACAATAATAGGAAAAATAACTAAATTGTGTCTATTAAGAATATTAGTGCTAAATAATGTGAAGTATGAATAGCCTAAACTATAGTGTAAACTGACATTGTGCTGTATGGAAGCACATGGGTCCACTGTCTTCACTGACCCTCTCTTTTACACAGAGCCTCACGCTGCTAACATGTACAGTAGTATATCACAGCCCTAATGACTTATTACTTCAATATTCTTGCACTAGAGTGTATTACAGATTTATCTACAGATGTATACATACACAAATATATTTCTTTGCATGAGAGCAGACCTGGGCAAAGTGCGGCTTGGAGGCCACATGCAGCCCAAATCACGTTTCTTTGAGGCCCTCGGACCTTTTCCCATCCGCAAACTTCATACCATCTCCTTCATTTAAATGAATGGGAATCACTGCCCCAAGAAGATTTTCAACTTCATGAATGCTACGATCGCATGTTAAACCTCATAATAATTAATCAAAAACATGCATCTGTCCACAACACTGAGCTTTCTTCAGCTTTAGTCCAGCTGTGGTTCACTTTAGGAAAGAATTGAAATATCAAGAAAACAAAAAATAAATCATAATTTAAAGTACCTCCCAGATCGAAATAGGTTAGCAAAAATATAGCCGCATCAGCAAAAGATGAGCTACTGCACTTTACAGATACACAAAGATGACACTGGATATCTTCAGGTTTCTCTCTGCTTCTATTCTGTGAATACTTCTGTTTATCCGATACACAACTTTTTAACTGAAACTAACTTAAAGTACCTTTCACTCAAATATGTTGTTCCAAATTATATTAAACATTGTAATCATGTGAAAACTTGTCTGGCCCCCCACAACACACCAATAATCCAATGTGGCCCACAGGGAAAATAATTACCCACCCCTGCACTAGAGTATACACGTTTATACTGCTTTTGTTTATACTTAGTTTTTTCAGCTAAAGAAAGAGAAAGTGTAGAAGTGTGCTATACTTGATATTCACTTCTTCTAAAGCATCTTAATCTTAATATCCAAGTAATTTCAATCATAGATATTAATTTGTTTCCCCTGTGAAGTTACTACTGTTACAGACACATCACGAAAGAGACAAGGCCATTGTTTATTCCAAAACTACTCAATACTGCTTTCCTTTTCATATCTAAACTCATCCATTCATTCCGTGCTAAGTGCTTGCGTATCTCCAGAGGTCACCGTACTCCTGGCTTTGAAACTCCCCCTCAATTTTCAATGTTTTTATTTGTCCTTCACTTCTGCAGCATGTTGATCACACACGACGATCTGGTGAAGATTTCTGATTTTGGCACTTCAAGAGAGCTCAGCGACAAAAGTACAAAAATGTCATTCGCTGGCACTGTGGCTTGGATGGCTCCAGAAGTAATAAGGAACGAGCCAGTCTCAGAGAAAGTGGACATTTGGTGAGTCATAATGAGTCAAAGCATTTTTTATGAACTTGTATGGTGGTTTTATTGCCTGCTGCATTCTGGTGGGCTTGCTTTGTGCTCGCAGGTCGTTTGGAGTAGTTCTGTGGGAGATGTTGACCGGAGAAGTTCCATATAAAGACGTAGATTCCTCGGCCATCATCTGGGGCGTGGGGAACAACAGTCTGCAGCTGCCGGTCCCCGAGAGCTGCCCAGACGGATTCAAGATCCTGCTCAGACAGTGCTGGTGAATATGATTATTATACTGTATCTAACCCTAACCCTGCATGAAAGACACTGAGATACAGTCAAAATCCTTCCAAAAGCTAAACGACTTTTTGAAGTGTTTTGTGGGATCCTGGGTTCCACCTCTAGTGTGGGGTTTGCATGTTCTTACTGTGTCTGCATAGGTTTTACCCATAGACTGTATATATTAACGGACAGAGTCACGCCTATCTCCGCCGTTCTAACTAATAGGCCAAAAAATGTGCTCTACTTGAGCTATCCAAAATGGCCGCGAGTGGTCCCGCCCACAAGAAAATTGTGAAAAAACGCATCTGCGCATGTGTCAGTCGGCGCAGCTCCATTCATTTGAAAGAGAGACTTCAAAAATTCACAGCAAGTAAACTAGAGTGGACCAAAAAAATTCACCCCCCTCAACATTGACACACATGTGGAACTTTTGGTCCCTCCTGTAAAGACGTTTTTGAGAGGTCTGCCAATGCTATATGTTAGCATTGGCTAATTCTTCTTCTGGGTCCACCCCCATCGTCCACCCCATCTATTGCAAGCATGTCAGCGCACGTCATTTTGGCCACTTTTGAGCTGGGACCCGCCCCCACTGGTTTTACCCTGGGTGTGTGTGTGACTGTCACAGTGGGACTACAGGTGGAGATTAGCAACAAAACTGTTACAGTTACTGTCCCATCCAAATAAATAAACAACACTAAGGAATTCAAAACTGCTGAAAATGATTCAGCGTGTGCAGTTCTGACTTGAGGCTTTGGTGCGTTACTGGTTGTTGCTGCTCTGGTGCTTGCTGCTACGGGATTGCCGTCCATCCATCCATTTTCTACCCTTTTAATCCATTTCTGGGTCAGGGGGGTGGCAGTCAGAGATGCCACCCAAGTCTCATAGCACCAGCCCCTCACTGATCCTCTGCAGGTGGTGAGTCCACAGGAGGACGGCTGCTCTCTGAGTGTGAGCATAGCCTTGATCTTTCAGTGGGGGCTTTTGGGCAAAGTGGGGTTAAGTGTCTTGCCCAAGGACGTAGAGGTGGGATTTGAACCCACGACCTTCAGGCCTTAAGGCCAATGCTCTACCAACTGAGCTACTGTCGCCCAGACAACACGGCTTGTTGCCGGAAATAAATAAACACTCAACTCAACTCAACTCAAGACTGCACCATCATCAGCAGGAGGTCTGGGTATCTTTCAGAGTCTGCCGATGTATTTCTTTATACCCAAGACATGATATATGTATCAACGAGATACAGGGGACTTTCAATTCAATACAGTATTTTCTTAAACGATACGATGCATTCAGTAAAAAAGGCCATTCCATTTATTTACATAAAATATAGATTGATAGATTTGTTTAAGGGTTGGTTTGGGGCGCACTTCCTGTTTCGTCATAAGGAATAACATCCATAGGTTTTATACATAGATCTCACACAGTGTTGTTACTGGCTGCAAGGAGTCCTTTTCTTCAAGACAGTGCGACTGTCACAAACTCCCATCTGGGCGCTTAATGCAAAATGTACGGAGAGAGAGAGAGAAGAGAGAGAATGAGAGAGAGAGAGAGAGAAAGAGAGAAGAGAGAGAGAGAAAGAGAGAGAGAGAGAGAGAAGAGAGGAAGAGAGAGAGAGAGAGAGAGAGAGAGAGAGAGAGAGAGAAGAGAGAGAGAAAAGAGAGAGAGAGAGAGAGAGGAATAGGATAGATGAGAGAGAGAAAGAGATAGAGAGAGATGAGAGAGAGAGAGAGAGATAGAGAGAGAGAGAGAGGAAGAGAGGAGAAGAGAGGGAGAGAGGAGAGGAGAGAGAGAGAGAGAGAGAGAGAGAAGAGAGAGAGAGAGAGAGGAGAGATGAGAGAGAGAGAAGAATAGAGAGAGAAGAGAGAGAGAGAGAGAGAAAGAGAGAGTAAGAGAGAGAGAGAGAGAGAGAGAGGAAGAGAGAGATAGGGAGAGAGAAGAGACTTGGCTTATATTGGATAGCTCTCATTGCGGTTTTTTAGCTGAACTTCTTCTTGATATCCTCTCTAGCTCATCTCCTTCTTCTCTTCTCTCTCTCCGCCCATACCTCTCTTCTCATCTCTCTCTCCTCTTCTTCTTCTTCTCCTCCTCTTGTCTTGTCTATTCGTCTATTCGCCCCCCTTCTCCTCTCCCACTTTTTGCTAACATATCTCGGTACATGTTCGTTCCTGTATTTTCTCTTTCTCGATCTTCTACGCTAGCGTCTATCTGGTAGTTTGGAGGGGGGAGTGTGTGTGTGTTGACTCCTTGTTTTTCTTTCTATTCTTTTTTTTTGTTTAGCGCTTACCTTTTTGCTAGTTTCTGCTCGTCTACTACTATGTAGACTTCTACTTTTTATTTTTCTTTTTCAAGTTACGGTTAATTTCTTTTTTCTATGATTTCTTTGTTTCTCGTTCTCTTTATCATCTTACTATATTCCTTCTGGCTTTAGTGGTGGCTGGTCTCTTTGTCTTGTGTGGTATGTTGAATTTGTTCTCCATATCGCTCGCCGCCCTCTGTCTCCCTTCTCCTCACTCTCACGGACTTTACGTCTGCTATGCTTGCCCTTTCCTATCTCCTGCGTTCTCCTGTTACATATTCTCTATGGCTCATAACTTCGTTCGTGCTTTTTACATTTCCGCTCTATTCTTCGCATTAGCTGCCTCGCCCTTTTCCTCCCCGCTTTTCTCTTAGGGTCTCGTCCCATTTCTCGTTCTTCATTCTATTTTCCACCCACCCTTCGAGCTTCCCCTTCATTCATAGGTTGTTTCCTTTGGAGTCTAGTTTGTTGACTATGTCGCCTACCTCACCTACCTT